>OZ010603.1:68045863-68060863 GCA_963932145.1 Acanthosepion lycidas | reverse complement strand
AATAGAGAAATTGGAAGAGATTGAAAGGACGCAGGAAATGTTGAGCCACAACCAAGACTGAAGTATGGAAAATGAAGAATTTAAGGAGCCATGTTCAATAAAAAGCACAACACTTGGTTTTAAGTTTCTTATTCTTCATATGGTATCAAGTGATTTTAAGCTAGCCTTCTTTAACACAGATACACAAATAGAAATGAGCAGACTCAGAAAGATAGATAGGAACGGAATTATATATATATATATATATATATATATATATATATATACGCCGGCGTACCCTGACTATCCGCGTAGGTGAAACCTAGGTAGGTATGACTGGCTCTTTAGGCTCATAGTAAGATTTGCTCTACTTAGTGTATTGAGCACTTTGCTTAGTTACTTTTGCTTTACTCATTTTTGGAGGTTTTTTTCTTTGGACTCTGAACTTGGATTCTGGATGATTGTTTCCGCCTCAATTACATGTTCTTTGTTCTTTCTTTTTTTATTCCTTATTTTTCCTTGAGTATTGGTTTGTTCATTTACAAGCCAAAACAGCTAAAGTTTTTTTCCAGACGAATATAATTACTTATATTTTTAAGATTATTATATATATATATATATATATATATATTTATATATATATAAATTATTTAAAAAAAATATGATTCCATCGCTACATAAGAGTTCTCATGTTTCATAAACAGAAGCTAAAAAAACAGCTCTATTTCATCCTCAAGCGAATTTTGGAATAAATTAAACAGTAGAATAAAATAAATGGATTTATTCCAAAATTCGCTTGAGGATGAAATAGAGCTTGTTTTTTAGCTTATGTTTTTGAAACATGAGAACTCTTATGTAGCGATGGAATCATATTTTAAAAAAATAATTATAATTTAGGCTCTACTTATGTTTTTTTTTTCTTAAATAAAAACAAAAATATTAAAGAACTTCGGGTTATTAACCTAACTGTTCTTTCCTATTTTTATATATAGGTAAAAATCCGTAGGTAAAAATCCGTAGGTAAAAAATCTAAGTGAATCCTAATAATAAAAAATATTAAAACTGAACCACAAAGAGAGCACAATGTATTTATTATAACATAGCATATATAAATAAATAAATTATATATAAGAGAAATTAAAAAATAACCCATTTGGATACAGTTATTTCCCTCCGCAAGAGAATTACCTTGCAGGATTTGTCAACACCAAAGTGTTAGTAAATATAAAAGAAAAAAATGAAAAAAGAAAAAAATGAAATATTTGGAGTGCGATTTAAGTTTCGTTGTTCTACCAAGTCATCAGGCATGAAATATTACATATGATTTTGTTGGTAAAACAAGAAAACTTAAGTTGCACCCCAAACATAGGTATATGTATAGTTATTAATATGTACTTCTTAGCTCTGCCTACCCACATTGAGCACTGTTATGTTTACACCTTATGCACGCTGGCACGTATATACGGTTGCTGACATATAGTTATTTGATTTACCAACCTTATATATATATATATATATATATATATATATATATATATATATATATATATATATATATATATATATATGACGAAATGGACAGAGTCCGACAATTTATTTATTAAAGACATTTTTTTATGTTTAACGTTCTTTTTATTGTAAATGCTCTGTTTATAATAAACAGTATTAAATCACATTTACCGGCCTAAATGTCCGAGAAATTTTCATAGAAAATATTCGTCTTTGGACAGGATTCGAACCTGCATCCTATACGGAACCGTCATTTACGCTGACGTGCCTAACCGATTCGGCCACCAAGGTAGACAAGGTCGAATTTACTGCTTATAAACTTCAATCTTCCATGAATCTCGTACATTCATAACTGCTCATTGGTATCGAATGTAAACAAATAACGTCATATATTACGAAATGGACAGAGTCCGACAATTTATTTATTAAAGACATTAATTTGTTATTAATTAAACAGTTTAATTTGTAATTAAAGACGCAAAAGAAACCGGGCCCTCGTAGTTAAAACATTGCATGATTTTTTTTTTTTTTTTTTATTAGGTTGGTGCAAAAATAATATCGTCTTTTGACGTATTTTTAACGTAAAAAAACGATATTATTTTTGCACCAACCTAATAGTAATAGTAGTCTTTTTTTTTTAAATAAGTATATTTTTATTATATGTATTAGGTTGGTGCCAAAATAATGACGTAATAATGTCATTTTTTGACGTATTTTTTAACGTCAAAAAACGACATTATTACGTCATTATTATTGCACCAACCTAATATTAGATTGGTGCAAAAATAATGTCGTTTTTTGACGTTAACCGTATGTCAAAAAACGACAATATTTTTGCACCAACCTAATATTTGTTTCTTCCGCGCATTTATTTTTCAAAATACGGTGTCGGTTTTTTTTTATTTTAATTTAGGTCAGCGATTAAATAATGAATTATGCAAACGGAAAATAATTCATATTTTCTGTATCTCACTCATTTAAGCCGTCTTTTGACATCTCTTTAAAACTTCTCTCTGTTTGAATTTTCATCCCCACCCTCACTTTTAGGCCTTCCTGTTCTTCTCTTGTCTGTTACCCATCTCTAGAACTTTCTTTTACCTCTCACATTCGTCCCCCACTCTCATACATACACTCTCACTAAATTTTATTTTCTATTCCCAGAGTTATTTTTTCCGATTTCTTTTTGAATTTGTAAGTTTGATGAATTGGATCGTAATTATGATTCAGATGTAATAAATTATAACCATGGAATATTGGTGTTTGGGCCTTTTATATTATATTCTTACGCTCTCCTGGACATTGAGTTCTACCTGGATTCTATCCTCTTGGGAATTTATATATATATATATATTAACCACTAATATTATCTTTGTGTTTGTGTGTGTATATATATATATATATATATATATATATATATTAGGTTGGTGCAAAAATAATGACGTTTTTTGACGTTAAACAATACGTCAAAAGCCGTCATTATTTTTGCACCAAGCTAATATATATATATATATATATATATATATATATATATATATATATATATATATATATATATATATATGCTCCGTTATAAGAAGTACATACAAATACATTGATCTCTTTTCGTGGATCAGTGTTAATATTTCATATTATTACGATTCATTTCGATTATATACCTTCGGATTATTACATATACATATATGTATGTATGTATATATATATATATTGTTATACTTATTATTACATATGTATATATTGTTATACTTATTATTACATATGTATATATTGTTATACTTATTATTACATATATATATATATGTATGTATATATATATATATATTGTTATACTTATTATTACATATGTATATATTGTTATACTTATTATTACATATATATATATGTATGTATATATATATATTGTTATACTTATTATTACATATGTATATATTGTTATACTTATTATTACATATATATATATGTATGTATATATATATATTGTTATACTTATTATTACATATGTATATATTGTTATACTTATTACATATATATATATATATATGTATATATATATATTGTTATACTTATTATTACATATATATATATATATATGTATGTATATATATATATATTGTTATACTTATTATTACATATGTATATATTGTTATACTTATTATTACATATATATATATATATGTATGTATATATATATATATTGTTATACTTATTATTACATATATATATATATATGTATGTATATATATATATATTGTTATACTTATTATTACATATGTATATATTGTTATACTTATTATTACATATATATATATATGTATGTATATATATATATATATTGTTATACTTATTATTACATATGTATATATTGTTATACTTATTATTACATATATATATATATATATCTATATTGTTGTACTTATTATTACATATATACATATATTGTTATACTTATTATTACATATTATATATTGTTATACTTATTATTACATATATATATTGTTATACTTATTATTACACACACACATATATATATATATATATATATATATATATATATATATATATATATATATAGTTATACTTGGCGGTTAACAAGTCCCGTCTATTAACAATACCGTTAAGATGTTTAATCAAGCGGGAACGGGACAAATGGATGCAATAGAGATTTTTCAGAGACCCCCTCTTGAACGAAATAAAAGACCGAGGCTTGTTCAGGTATACGTATGGATGACGAATTTGTTAAAGAAAAAAGAAAGAAAGAATTGATATAGGGATTACCTCATTTTCAGAAATATGTTATCAATAACGAAATGAAAGTGACCGTGGGTGTCTTTCCCTCTGATCCCGGGTTTTACGCTTATATAACTTCTTGCCCTCCTCTTGTTTCACGTCTATCCATTTGAAGCAAATATTGCTCGACCATTTGTTTGCATATCTTCGACAGGTCATTGATATATGGCGCCAAAAACATGGTGTATATGAGAAGACTTTCCAGCTCCACTGTCTTGTGCACCCTCCTCCTCTGATGTTTTGGTACAACAGTGAGACTATAGTCTACTTTTGTATCTCTTAGGGTAATCCTAGTATATTTTGTGTCCACTACTGATCAAATTATTTTGGAAGAAAAGAGTTATTATTGATATTAAATTCAGTACTGACCATCTGCTTTATGCAAGCCTGAATTACATATAATTGTTACGGTCTGGAAAATAGATGCAAAAGTTTAAATTAGAAGACAATCGGCGTTAGAAAAAATTAAAGTTACCCTTTCTTTTTTTTACGTTAGTAGCTCTATTTGTTTTTTTAGTTCCGTGTCCCTTTGTTTGTCTGTTTCTTTCTTTCTTTTGCTTCAGTTACCCTATGATTTTTATTTTTTTATTTTACTTCAGGGGTTTCATACTTTTTATTCTTTCTTTTACTTTAGTTACCCTAAGACTTTCTTTCTTCCTTCCTTTCTTTCTTTCTTTTACTTTAGTTACCCTAAGACTTACTTACATTCTTTCTTTCTTTCTTTCTTTCTTTAGTTACCCTAAGATTTTCCTTCTTTTTTTTCTTTTGCCTCAGTTACTGTATGATGTCTTTTTATTTTCATTTTACTTTCGTGATCTCATAATTCTTTCTTTCTTTCTTTCACTACCGTGGTCCTCTTCTTTTCTTTTCTTTTTTTACTTCAGTGAGCATAAGATTTTCTTTCTTTTAATTCATTGACCCTATGTTTTTCTTCGTTCGTTCTTTCTTTCTTTCTTTGACTTCAGATACCTGACGATCTTCTTAACCTCTTTCTTTCTTTCTTTCAAAAAAATGCCAGATACTAAAGAAAAGCAAAAATAGATCAACTGCGATTTTACAAATCTCTTCTAACTGAGAATTATTTTGTACACGCTTTCTGGCGTTAGACGTTTTCATAAACAAATCCAGCAGAAATATCGGATTATTTTAATTAGCAATTCAAGATTCCATATTTATTAATCTTATAAACTATTTTTCATGTTTAACTAGACACTGATGAAAAAAAAAACAACAACAAAAAAAAAAAAAAACAGCAAAATAAATAAATAAATAAAATAAAATAAAATAAAATGAAAGCGAGACAAGAAAACCCGCGCATGCGCAATATAACATCACGTCATCTCTGTCCTTGGTTATAAAAACAATTTTCATTTAAAAGAAAGAAAGAAAAAATGAAAGAAACAGAAGGGAAAGAAATAAAATCATTGAACCTAAACAGTACTGACCAATATTTAAACATTATCGTATCTATATGTCCCTTGTGAGGACTGATGGATTTGCTGATTGTTATCAATGAGTAACGATTTATTTAAATGAGAATGGCACCAGCCCGACCTGCTTTGTGGGTTAGATACCTAATACCAGTGACAGTGGTCGGGGTACCGTATCTAAAGTCACGATTTTGAATGATGATTTTCAAAGACAAAATGGAATAAAATTTCTCTTTCTGCTGTACACTGCTTCTTCTTCTTATTTTTTTTTTAACATAACCAGACAAAAAAATAATTAAATAATTGTCATTGTGTGAAAAAGAAGTTTTTTCTTTGGACATCAATAATTTCAAAACATTCCTTTAGCAATTTTTAATTATTTACAACCAAGAAAGAATTTTAATAAAACCATAACTTATGAGATTGAAATTATAAGTTTTTCCCTCAAGAAGTGACAGTAAAAATGTTAAACTCCTTCTATGTATCATATTCATTCAGGGCGTGAACGATCATGGCTCTCCACGATTTCCTATTCTTTGAAACGCTTACAAATCACGACATCTATCAGGGAGATGAAATTTAAATTTTTATTCTTGCATTATTCCAAAATTTGAAAGTTATTCCTAACATCGCTTCACAATGGATTTTAAGTTTAAAATTGTCAAAGTGGATATTTGCAGTGTGACTCGCAAATATGTTGAACTATAATCTAAGGCGATCCATGGCCTCCTTTTTAACGTAAATATAACTATTATTTGTTAAATATTTTTAAATACTTTACCTTTTATTCCGAAAATTTGCTTACATATATCAAAACATAAGAAACGTTTTTATTCATTTAGATATAGTTAATAACAGATCCCGACATCTATCAGAGAAATGAAATTTAAATTTTTATTATCAACAACTGAGCACAAATAGTTATTAATTAAAAAACTTAATAATTAATGTATAATATTATCCATAACTCCATGTACAAGAAAGTCGTTTTTGATAAAAGTTAAAAAAAATTACCATAAATACGTAAAAAAAAAATGCGTATATTATCGAAAATCCCTTTTCCCACAATATAGCTATTTGTGATATGTTATAAAAATTATTACCTAAACAATAATAATACTGAATATTTTTTTTATACATTAAAGTATATTTAATCACATTTCCTTAAGAGCTGTCATGATCTGTAAAATACTAAAAATATAAAAAAAACAACTCTAAAACTAGCAGAAAATGGGATCAAATGATGTACTTTAGCGTCCCTTTTAATCTACGGGATGTTTTGATTGTAAAAGTTAAATCAAAACTGAGACGGATATATAAAGGAAGGGTTTTATTAATATATATATATATATATATATATATATATATATATATATATATATAACCAGCAAGCAGAAATATTTCTTCTCCCGATGATGGCCATTTTGGCCGAAACTAGTCGAGGAATCTAAATGAAATAATAATAAAAAAACGAAAGAATATTAATCTACAACCCAGTGTGTCTGAAGATTTTTATTTTTTAATATTTTTTTATTGTTCAATATATATGTGTGTGTGTGTGTGTGTGTGTGTATATAAATATAAATAAATATATATATATATATGTATAATTATTTATATATTATATGCGCGGTACTTATTAGAAAGCGCTCAATATCAGAGATAGAGCTAACATACAAGCTCACATCTATCCAACCATATATATATATATATATATATATATATATAAGGAAAATTATATAAAGATTATAATTTATTATATAAATTAATTAATGGAACACAAGGTACTTGAATTTTATTTTTAGTTAATTTCACTTATTTTTCCACAGTATAATTATTTGTGCTGTTATAATGCTTATTATCTTAACAATAATAATACTGAATACATTCTTGAAGCATTATAATAGATTTAATCAAATCTTCCTAATAGCTGTTGCAATATTAGTAAAGTTTATCTTTCCACCTTCGATCCCAGTCACTATCTCGACATCAATTGACAAAATCTCTTTGGGTAGGTTAACTGATAATTTCTTCTGTCCAGCTTATCTTCAATATGTCTTGTAAGTTTCAAAATCTCCAAGTCTTCTTTCCTTATTATGCTTCATAGAAATTTCAATTGTCTCTTCCAAAGTTTAAGTATCGTTTTTGTTCTATTCTTCTTAAGACTTCCTTCTTAGTCACATGACCATTCATGACATATTCAGCTTCACTCTGGGGAAAAAAAAAAACAACACATTTCTGTAACCTTCTACATCTGAAAGGAGATTATCTCGCATTTAATACCATATAGGATGATAAATAGTATATCACAGTTTGGCATTATTCTCTTTGTTTCTAACTAAATTCTACCGTTCCTTAATATTTTACTCAGCCTTTGGAAGGCATTTTTCTCATTTCTAATGCGTCTTCGGATTTCGGAGTCACATTTTTTCGTTCTCTGTTAAAACAGATATTATGTAAATTTGTTGTTTATTTGCAAGATTCCTGACCTGGCATCTCTGCCCAAGTCACTTTCACACTGCCGTAATGAAGCTACCCTTGCCTTTTCTTTAAATATTGTCATGATAATTGTTATGATGAACTATGGTACCCAGACTCTATGAATTTAAGCGCAGTACTAGATTGGCAGCTAGGTCTCATCATTTTGTAATCGAGCTGGCTAGATGTAACCGTAAGTTCTATGCTAACAATTTCTTCACTCGCACTTCTCCCTTGTGGAACTCTATTTCGTTTCGTGATTCCAGTCAAGTTTGATCTTCACAAAATTAAATGCAATATTTTTTTTTTTTTTTTTTTTTTTTTACAGAAAGGTATTCTGTACAAATACGCGGGCCACTCGGAGTAGAGGCTTATCTATAGGACGGTTGATTGTATACTTGAACAAGTTAAGATTGTATTGAACGAGGAAACATTCCCTTGGGAGCCTGTTACACAGGACAGTATTTCGCAGGAAGAAGCTGTTTGGCGAAATAAAGGAGGCATGTGGATGGTTTGCTACAATGTAAATAACATGGCAGGTCCTAGCCGGGAAGGTCAGACCTAACGGAACCGGGAGATGCAGTTCGCCCGAGCACTTTCCATGGTAGTAACGACTGGCAGTAGAGCCCGGCGTTGCCCGGGGATGTAACAGTAAGACATAGATCAAATATCGACCATGATAAAGACTGAAAAATAAAATTGACAAAAGATTATTGTTTAAGGTTGACGGACACGCATGTCTTAATTAGTGTTTTTTTTTTTTTTTTTTTTTTTTTACGAATTGGTCAAACCCAAACAAAAACATTGTTTTCAATCGTTATGAGTCTACCGATTGAATAGAATTTTATTATAAACAATTGTCTTGTAAATGGAATTTTAAAAGCATTCTGAATGTAAAAATAAAGAAAAAAGTGTGCAAGACAATAAGAAACACTACCTGCCAAAAAAAAAAGTGAAGTTTTGTTGAAATCGGTTGAAAAATGTAGGAAATCCGATCCCATATATAAACGAACACACAAACACTCACAACCTGGGTTTTATAAGTATAACTCGATATGAGTTGTTCCCCTTTCATTCTCGCGACAGCGATACCTCTTAAATGTGTTTTCAAATTGATTTCATGCAAAAACAATTGTGTTTTTTCCAATTTTTGGCCCTGTAAGAACCACCGCAAGGTAATGTTACGTAGTCCTGTGAAGTTTTGTTGAAATAGGTTGAAAAATGTAGGAAATCCGATCTAATATATAAACGAACAGACACACACACAACCTAGGTTTTATAATAAGTATAATAGAGTTGTGAGAGGCTTGCCACATCTCTCCCGTGAGAGAGAGAGAGAGAGAGAGAGGTTGGATGGTGTAAAAATATTTCTTCTTCTACAAGAACTCGGAGATATATTTTAACTCTGAAAGTGAGGACCGAGCAGCTCCTGCCCTAATATAACAACAGTACTCCATATTCGACCTGATTTGGCTCTTATAAAGCTAGAGGATAGTATGGGGAGTCAGGTACTTACTAGAGCGGTACAGGGAGTCGAATCATTTTACCTGCATCTATAGCGATGGATCGTATATAGTAAATCCACCTGAGGTCGAGTTTTAGGCCCAATATTCTCTGCAGGCATGATTCTTCCTCGAGAGGACATCCGTTCATTGTGACTGGCGTTGTCAATCATTATTTATATCTTCTACTTTTCCTTAATTTTCTTTATTCTTAATAATGTTTTCCTATATTTTTTTCAGATTCAGTAACCCCCATCTACGTTGTTAGTGGCTCCGTTGCCTTTTTTTTGGGGGGGGTGAAATGATTGAATAAATGAAAACCATAACATAAAGTTACATTTTTGCTTTTGTTTCGAGCATGACAAAAACACCCCCTACAATAATTCCTAGAATTTTGATAAATTCATGTCAAAGGCAAAATGGTAGTGAGGGCCTAGACGTGAAGATCAGACCAAGGTATAGAAAGAGAGAGAAGACATGGACTGAAACGAATATTGAATGAAAACCTAAAATCATATCTACACATTGCCCTAAAACAGAAATAGTAAAAGTGAGAGTAGTTATTGGTCCTCGGCTTCTGTCACTTTCTCACCACCATATCACGTAAATTACGTCTGCCATTTCTATAAATATTTCCTAGGTGATTCGTGTGATGAGCTTTCCTCTTTTTTAGGCTCATTTTTTTAATGCTATATTTATCCCCCACACCCAGACAAATTGTACAATTGGAAAAAGTTACGACTACATACAGACTTTGAGGTACTATTGTGACTGTAGTAAGAATGTTAAGTAAGTCTGTGTTGTTTGGGTGTAAGGAATACTGTTGTATGTTTGAGTCAGTAATCGTGGCTACTTAAGTTTTAAGACAGATTAAAGAGCAACACCCCCTTTTATTCTCTCTTTTGGCCTTGTGTCACATTTTTGTATTATTCAAAATAAATATTACTTTCCTCTATGGTACATATGGAAACTAGTTATGACTTCATAGAGACTTGAGGTATTATGGTGACTGTAGTAAGAATAGTAAGTAAGACTGTGTTGTTTGGGAGTAAGGAAAATGTTCTATGTTTCGGTCAGTAATCGTGGCTAGCTAAATTTTCAGAGAGATTGAAGACCAGCCTTAACCTTTTCTCTCTTTTGGCCTCGTGCCATTTTTGTATTCTTCAACATAAATATTACTTTCCTCTAAGGTACATATTGAAACTAGTTATGACTTCATAGAGACTTGAGGTATTATGGTGACTGTAGTAAGAATAGTAAGTAAGACTGTGTTGTTTGGGTGTAAGGAATACTGTTCTATGTTTCGGTCAGTAATCGTGACTACCTAAGTTTTCAGAGAGATTGAAAATCAGCCTTCCTCTATCGCCTCTTATGGCATTGAGCCAACTTTTTTTATTATGCAAAATAAATATTGCTTTCCTCTTTTTACATTTTTAATTTAACATATTTCTTATGTCCATGTCTCATTGATTTGTTCACGGATTTATTTTTAGATATTCTATTAATTGTTTTTACTCTTATTTTTAATACTGTTTAGTTAGTGCTCGCCTTGTTTACATTGAGTTTAAGTACACAGTGCACGGTGTAGGGATTGAACTCACGATTACTATGTCACCAGATTCACGATTGTTTTATTAATTTATTCATTTTTTTACAGGTTATTTAAAGTCAGAAAATAATTTTATATTGTAAGAATTTTTTATAGATTGTTTAATGATACAAGTATTTACTAATTAACCCTTATCTTGGGGGAAGAGGTGGATTCATACCTAATCTGAATTTAATAAACAAATAAGAAATCATAATGTGGATATAAAATGGGGGATCAATTCTACATTACAATCCATATATAAACTGATCCCTCCTTTTGTGGCTATGATAGTTTCTATACATTTATATTCCGGAGAATTTAAATAAATCTAAAAGACATGCCTGCGTAGATAATCAGTATTTCATTGATTGATTGATTTGTTTTTTATGGCTTATCAACAAACAAGAAATTATAATGTGGATATAAAGTGGGGATCAATTCTGTATTACAATCAATATATAAACTGATCCCTCACTTTATGGCCAGAGTAGTTGCTATCCATTTATATTCCAGAGAATTTAAATAAATCTAAAAGACATGCCTGTGTAGATAATCAGTATTTCATTGATTGATTGATTCGTTTCTACGGCTTGTCAACCCTTTGCAGGTTATTTAAAGACAGAAAATATTGTTACATTGTAAGAATCTTTTTCTGACATTCGTACCCCATCTGCAAATAAATAATTATAATAAAATATAAAGTGGGGGATCAATTCTATACGAAAATCAATATAAAAACTGATCCCTCACTTTGTGGTCCTTGTAGTTTCTATTCACGTGTATTCCAGAAAATCTAAATAAATATAAAAGACATCATGCATATACGGCTAATCCTTATTTCATTGATTCATCCATTCATTTTTTACGGATTATCAACACGTTGCAGGTTATTTAATGCCAGAAAATAGTTTTAGATTGTACGAGTTTTGTTTCTTGGAGACAATAAGAATTTAATAATAAAAGTCTTACTTATTAACCCATAGCTGGAGGGGGATTTATACTTTTCCCATGAGTATTAGCACGTAAGTGAATATAAGAGACCTAATGGAATTTGAACTTAACAGTTTCGTGTCACTATTCATTACATCATCCACACACCCAAGCTTACAACATGTAGTATTCCTAAGCGGTCAGCCATCTAGATACCAACCAGATTAGACGTTGCTTAACAAATTCACGAGCAAACATTTTAATCCATTTGTCTATTGTCTCGTGTGCGAACTAGACGCGATATCTCTAGACATGGGCAATGGAACGCGGCAGTCTAATAAATACTTGTATCATTAAGCCATCTATATAAAAAAAAATTCTTACAATATAAAATTATTTTCTGCCCTTAAATAACCTGCTAAAAAAACCTAAATCAATTACTAAAACAATCGTGAAATCGGTGACATTATAATTGTAAGTTCAGTCCCTACACCGGGTACTGTTTACTTAAACTCAGTGGCAGTCTATCCCCGTAGATAAAATAAAGGGTTTAGTTCTGAATTCTCAGTAAGGTTCCTGGATTGATATCCACCTGATGAAGTCTTGAGATCTCAATGGTCGAAACGTTTTGATGAGGACAACAGTCTGAATAAATAGTGTAAATAATGGTAACTCCTCACCCCAGAAAGTCAGACAGAAAGTATTTTTTTTTTGTTTTTGTCTTTATTCAATTTTTTTTATATAAGTGAACACAATAGCTATTTAAGTTTTCGTCCAACACACTTGCTTGGATATTTTAAAAACATTTTACGTCATTTTTTTTTCATTTGTTGTAAGACCGAGGTGTCTTTAATTTTGGTAGGACGTTAAGTGAGGAACGATATCGTGATGTATTAATGTTATACCAGAACATATCTATTCTATTATTAATAGACTCTCCCAGATATAATCAGTAGTAGTAGTAGCAGTCACCAGAGGGCTCACTGAGTTGGTCCTCGTTCAGTCTGAAGTCGGACGACCAGCTGACCGGTTGAATTCTCTGCCTTCGGGCGGGGAGGAACCCAGAGGAGGTTACGCCGAAGAGCGGACTTCTCTTTCGGGGAGGTAAACCGACCCTGAACCTGTTTATACAGGTTCAATGGGCATATTTTTGGCCGAGCCCACGGGCTCGGAGAGCCCACGTTAAAAAGGCCTTGTGCCACATGACGCCCTCGTGGAGGGGTGACTGAATATCCTCACTGAGTTGGTCTGCGTTCAGTCTGAAGTCGAATGACCAGCTGACCGGTTGAACTCTCTGCCATCGGGCGGGGAGGAACCCGAACGAGGCTACGCCGAAAGGCGGAGTCACTTTCGGGGTGGTAAACCGACCCTGAACCCGTTTATACGGGTTCAATGGGCATATTTTGGGCCGAGCCCACGTGCTCGGAGATCCCACGTTAAACCGACCTTGTGCCACATGACGCCCTCGTGGGTCGGTGACTGAATATCCTCAGTGGAGTTGGTGTGTCAGACGATGTCGGACATTTAAGTATTAACCACCAAAACTAGATTGCTGCGTCATTAACTATTATAACAAGTTCCTAACGTTTTGTACGTCGAACCTAATTTAGGAACGACTTAGTGAAATACAAGCCTCCACTGTGAAAACTACTCTACAACAATTAATGACATAAAATTCGAACAGGCAATGGTAGACTTTAGTAAACAAAGTTTACCATTTTCGCTGCTTTGATAAACTGTGTTAACTGATTGAAATTCTTTGAGTGAAATGTATACATGCCCAGCCGAAAATAATTTGAAATATATTTTTAGATTTCGTTTGCGCGATTTGAAATTTTGTCCCTCTCGACCCCGCTATTTTTCTTTTCCATTTTGAAGAGACAATCATCAATTCGCTTTCATTTTAATTCTGTATGTGTATGTTACAATTGATTTATTTACATCCAATGCATTACGATTTTTTTTTTTTTTTTTTCCTGTATTTCCCTCATGATTTGTTATCATTTATGTCGCTTTTAAAACTATCAACTAAATCGAAATTGATTTGATTCGGGCAAAGAGGCCGTATTCCAAAGAGACGACTTCGACTAACGCTCCAATGATAAACGTCTTTGACAAAACAACAAAATGAACGATATGTATTTCCCAGAGCAATATGGTTCCGGTGCAAAGGTCATCACTTCGATCGGTGATGTTGGCAAGAAGACGAATTTCCTGCTTCTATACAGTATCAGTAACAGAAACTTACATACTTTATTCTTTGTTTGTCAATAAAGTGGAGCAGGGCGAACCGAAAGATCTCATTATATAATAGTAAGAATATATCGTGTCGCATAGTCAGACGAAGAAGAAGGTCGGTATAAATGTCGAAACGTTGTTATAAAAGAAGCAGCAAAAAAAAAAAAAAAAAAAAACAATAAAAAAACGAGAAAGTGTGTAAAAAAATAAATGTATAAGAGAAGAAAAACGTCACTTCCAAAATATTTATACGGAAATTGACTGCGATAAGAGAGAACAAATTTTGGAATTTAGTGTGAAATAAATATCTATCTATCTATCTCAATATGCTCATTATCTATCTATCTATCTATCTCTCACAATATGCTCATTATGTATCTATCACAATATGCTCATTATGTATCCATCACAATAAGCTCATTATCTATATATCTATCTATCTATCCATCTCAATATGCTCATTATCTATCACAATAAGCTCATTATCTATCTCAATATGCTCATTATCAATCACAATATGCTCATCATCTATCTATGTATGTATGTATCTATCACAATA
>OZ010603.1:67998363-68040863 GCA_963932145.1 Acanthosepion lycidas | reverse complement strand
GAGTGTTCAGACCACCGGCTTTGACTTCAGACAGTTCAAATCTTATGTATTTACTTATCTTCCTCAAATGCAAAAATGGAAAATTATGATGAGAGAAACAGGCAAGGAATTCAGTCTTCGATTGAATAACCATAAAAAAATAACCGCCAAAAGCAATGACAGCAACTTCACAGTCGCTGTACATTTAAAATTAATCGGGTCACTCGGAAATTACAGTTACCACAAAGGGTTTTCTACAAAGTCCCCACAAAGACCCCCCCACATACACACACCCCAATTGTTGAAAACTACTATGCTAAAATCAAATTTCCTACAGAAATATACAAATGAAATGAAAAAAAATCCACTTCATTTTTTTTATTTCTCATCTCATTGAAAAAGGACACAGTAGTGTCCGAAAATTCCGACTTTAATATCTTTCTTTTCGTGCTTCTGTTTAGGCAAAAGGCTTACTAGTATAAAATAAATATAATCAGTATTATCGGCAATATTTTTTTAAACATTTTATTGTCTTTTTATTCCTCGCATTTCATTAATTGCCCTATTAAATCTACACACCCTACAAATATAAATATTTTTACAAATTTTGGGGGCTGGTTCTTCACACCAAAACAGGCAAAAAGTCCATATAAACTTATGACCACAAATCCTTCGTTTTTGAGTTATTAAGTTTAAAGTCAGTTTACAGTAGATGGTGCAGTGTTGTCATTTAGACTAGCTTACATTTGTCATTCGTGTACATTTGTGACTAGTCTGTCTTCAACGTGTGTCGTTATTTCCGTTTAACAATGACAGGATATTCATATCAAAATTTAGATCATTTTAAAAGCAATTATCTTGAAAACTACTGAGTTTAGCTCAATGAATTTGAATAGTTTAAGTGTTGAACATCATAAGTTTATTATCGGACCGATTTCCTAAGTGTTCAATATTTGCACCGGATGTCAAGTCGGTAGTAAAGCTCCTGCCAAACACTCTGTAGCATATCTCCTGTAACATTATCCAGTGCGGAAGTAGCAGATTCTCACTGTTATAACGAATATATATATATATATATATATATATATATATATATATATATATATATTCTGACCATACTATTAAAACTCGTAAATTCTGACCATACTATTAAAACGCGTAAATTTCAGAAACAAGTTCATTCCCAAAAAATTTCGCTTGAAGATGGAACAGAGCCTATTTTAACTCAAGTTAATTCAAATATTATTTTGAAGTTTTCGGCTCTTGTTTTGAAACATGAGACCTCTTATGTAGCGAGTTGGAATCATATTTTTAAATAAATAATTATATTTATGCTCTACTTTCGTATCGAGCACTATTTTTTAAAAATAATTACAAAAATACTAAGGAACTTTGGATCATTTACCAAACCAGTTTCTTTCCTATTTTCAACAATATTTTCACATATATATATATAATAAAAAGGCTTAAACACTAATATTCCATAGTCCAGTGTTTAAGCCTTTTTATTATATCCTTACTCTGTCCTGGACATTGAGTTCTACCTGGATTCTATCCTCTCGGAATTTTTTATTCAAAAAATATACATGTGTGTATATGCACCTGTGGATTTTGCATATATATGTATATTTACCACTAATATTATATATATATATATATATATATATGTATATATATATATATATAAAATCATGATCTGTTTCTATAGATTCTGTGAAAATTTGAGGTTATTTCAACAAGAATTGGCAAAATTAATCGCCTGCTAAATGATGTTAAAGTTTTGGGGACACCCTGTATATACATCAGTTATCCCAAAGGAAACCGTTATGATACTTAAGGACCGCACACTCTGAACACGGTTACAATGTGCTGGCCGTGTTTAGAAAATAATA
Source organism: Acanthosepion lycidas (assembly GCA_963932145.1). Lineage (NCBI taxonomy): Eukaryota > Metazoa > Mollusca > Cephalopoda > Sepiida > Sepiidae > Acanthosepion > Acanthosepion lycidas. The sequence continues at coordinate 68,038,992 of OZ010603.1, read as the reverse complement.
ACGCCTCTAATTCTTTAATTTAATTCTGTAATCTTTCAGTTCTAGATCTATTGGCTTCTTATCCGTATCTGAAATGTAAACATATAATGGGTTTAAGAGATTTTTTTAAAAAATTATTATTACAAGCATTCTTTCTATTCGGTAGATTTGTTTGAGGTGACAATCCTTTTTAATTCTTTGTGTTTTTTCATATTTTTTATAAACAGTTTTTGTCCTATTAGTTTACCGTAGTTTAATTGACAACATATATATATATATATATATATATATATATATATATATATATATATATATATAATCCAAGTATAGGATTGGCGTATACAGAATAAATTCCAATAACCAAAAAGTACTATTCTTAAAAGAATGCTCAATACAGCTCAAATAGTGCTCAAATATAATTTATTCGAAAATTATAACATAATTATGCTATAAAATCACATGATTTCATAAAAACAATATATAAATTTTTATATATCAAGAATAATTTTGTGGGAAAGTTTTTTCACTTGTCATAAATCGTTGCTCAAAAACTGTTCTTTCTTGATATATAAATATATATATATATATATTGTTTTCCTGTATATATATATATATATATATATATATATTGTTTTCCTGTATATATATATATATATATATATATATATATATATTGTTTTCCTGTATATATATATATATATATATATATATATATATATTGTTTTCCTGTATATATATATATATATATATATATATATATATATATATATATATATATTGTTTTCCTGTATATATATATATATATATATATATATATATTGTTTTCCTGTATATATATATATATATATATATATATATATATATATATATATATATATTGTTTTCCTGTATATATATATATATATATATATATATATATATATATTGTTTTCCTGTATATATATATATATATATATATATTGTTTTCCTGTATATATATATATATATTGTTTTCCTGTATATATATATATATATTGTTTTCCTGTATATATATATATATATATATATATATATATATATATATATATATATATATAAAACAATTGTAATTAATTATAATTATATATGTGACGTCGTCCCCTGGTCGCAGCGCCAACCGTGACGTTCTATCCTAGTCTACCACGGCACCAATTGTGACGTCCTCGCCGCGGCGCTAGCCGTTCGCTCCTCGCTGCTCCGTTCGGGTGTCGCTGCTCCAAATGTGACGTTCTAACCTTTTGGTGATTCGGGTGGGAATCTGGTTAGATTTGATATCAGCCTCGTCGTTCGCAACTCGCTTCCAACGCCTGGTTACCAAGGTAACTGCACTGATCCCCCAGTCCGCCTACCCACGTTGTGAATTGATCTTAGGCAGACGAGATCAAACAGTGATTGGGGCCGTACTGCAAACCGAGTTCAACGGGGGTGATAACACACAAATATGCATAAAAGACAATAAAATGAAAACTCAAAAGTTCAAAGTATCAAAGAAAAAGGTAACAAACTTTATGTCTAGTTGTTCGATACACAGGACTGCATCCATCTCCCGACACGTTCTATGGATTGTGACACGTCGTTTTCCGCTAGGCAAGTTTTAACACTTCAAGTTGTCTGCTCTCTAAGAAATTGGAGTTTCGGTGGGTCTTTGGACGAAAGTCAAAAGAAAAAAACTTAATTCGGTGATCTGGATCTAAGTCGCTCTTCAAAATAATTGTTCTTGGGTTGAAGAGGGGTCCGGAATGTGCGTGAATCTTGGTCAGCTATCTGCGAGGCTTGCTTCAACTGGAGACTGACTCTGGGAACTGCTGGAACTCAACTCTGCTCGTTGTGGCTTCGTTTATATGGGCGCCGACCAAAACCGGGGTGAGTTTGTCGGCGCCGGGGGGTTCCTCGATAATTCTAAATACATATCCACCTCTCTGGTTAGGAATTTCCAACTTTTTCCATTTTTGGGAACCTTTCCTCACTCCCAACTTCTCATCATACTTCAGAGGGGCGTGAACTACCCTCCCCACATCTTCGTAGCAACCTCTCTTACTCATCCTCCAGATGGGCTGCAACAGCCTCCCTCGTGCGTCACGTGATCACCACTCGACCAATGATGTCTTAGTCGGGCGTGGACGAATCCGCGGCTTTGTTTCAGGAAGAAAAAAATATCTTGCTTAACTAAAAAAAAAAATTATCTCTTCTCTTTCCCTTTTCTTTCTCTTAATCGCCGTTATCATTTCTCTGGCCGCGAACGGGACAATATGACAATGGCGGTCATAATTCTTGTTCTACACGTGGTTTACGTCAGGTATTTTATCGCTAATTATCAGAATGGGTGGTCTTCCAAACACGGTCTCAAAAAGAAACATCTCCAAAGTTTCAGTCAGTCTGTCGCCTCGAAGAAAGAAAAAAATAACACTTCTAGGTTCCCATTCATTTTCCTTCGGTACATATTTCTGATAACATAATTTTATTATCGCAGGCCAAGGATGTTCGGTCGAAGGAAAATCGGTCAACGGACACTCGTAGGTGGTCCTTAATTTTTCATATCTGTCCAAAGTCTCTTTAGTTGCCTGTTTTTCGTCACTTATTGAAATAACATTTTCATTTGAATTTTTTTTTTTTTTTTGGCCAGCCGGTCTGTAGTTGATAATAAGATGTCTTCTCGTACCAATAGTTTGTTTTCATATCCTTAGATAACACAGCAGATGCCAAAAAATATCTGATTCTTTCTTTCTTTCCCTTTCTTTTTACTCAGAATTTCCCTGTCATTGTAATGACACTCTTTCGCTATTTGTTACTTATCAAAATATCCTTTTATCCATTGTCTCTTAGCCGTGTGTGTGTTCTTGCTTATCACTCACGATTCGGTCCTTAGCCTCTCCTTTTCCTCTTTTCTTTCTTTTCCCTTTCTGCCTCGTTAAATGGTGCCACATATATATATATAAACAATTATAATTAATTATAATTATATATATATATATATATATAAACAATTATAATTAATTATATATATATATATATATATATATATATAAACAATTATAATTAATTATATATATATATATATATATAAACAATTATAATTAATTAATTATATATATATATATATATATATATATATATATATATATATATATATGTATGAAGAAAAATATACGGAAAAAACAAAGAAAAATCCTAATATGCAATTATGCTGTTTTAATGTTAATATGAAGGAAATCTTGCTAGAAAAGGGGAAATATTAAAGAAGCCAGGTCTAGTATTCAATATTTCCCCTTTTCTAGCAAGATTAATGCTCGACAAACGTACATATAAGTTTTAGATCAAAATAAAATTCTTTTCGTTTTTCATTCTAAATACTCAAATTTTAGGATTAAGTTTTCTCAACATCGCCTACGTGACGACAACGTGATCATATTTAAACGGAACGCTGATCTTATAAAAGATTTCAGTTATCTGTTTGGATTGGTCTTACTCTTATGTCCATCGTCTTTTTCATGTTGAATTGAATATGGTCGAATGTTAATTATGTTTTATGAATATGTCCTGAAGATGGTCTATTAGACTGAAACGTCCGACGTTGACATTATATTAACATTAAAACAGCATCATATCATATTATGATTTTTGTTTGTTTTTTCCGTATATTTTTCTTCATACTGTCGTATCTACATCCATATATTTGTTTACACAAACACACACACATATATATATATATATATATGAACGAGTAAAAATTAATCCAGAATAAATAAAATAAATAAATGAACAAATTACAAATCGCTGACGCTAAAATAACCATTAAAACTAATACAAAATAAACATGAATAAGCAAAAACAAACTAACCGATTTAAGCAAATCACCCCACCATTTTTTACCACGTTAATAAAATATAGAAAACTGAAGAGAATATATAAAATATAAAATAAAATATATAAAATAAAAAATGAAAATAAAAAGAAATAAAATAAATTAACCCAAATAAATAAACAAACCACTCTCGCCAAAATAACCGCCAGGATAGATTACCCACAATGCATCACTGACACATATACATAAATAGCCGAAGTGTGTCTAGCAAGAAACAGCCTGTCGCCTCCGAGTGTTGTTCACTTATATATATATATATATATATATATATATATATATATATATATACACACACACACATACATACATCCATATATATATATATATATGGATGTATATATGGATGTATTGAGGGAAAGATGTATGACAAAGTGGAAAAAAGTTTTCGTGCGAGGCGTTTCGATCTTTAGGACTTCATCCGACTAAATTTTTGCATCTTGGTACGACTACACATGCGCAAAAAACGAGAGACGCTAGGATTTAAAATTTTCGGTAAATAATCTAGCCGATTTCATTTAGATTCTTGTCGAACAATCACGTGGTCAAGATAAACACTCAGTTGTAGAGCAAGCTGAGGTAAAAGACAATTAATTCAACCTTGAGAAAGAGAGCTATTTATGGTGCAATGGAGCATCTCATTGTGCTAAAGTGGGATAGTCCATTGCTTGGGCTGTGATTGGCTGCTGGTACCTGAGTGGAGGTATTTCTATATAAATACCAGCTTGATTCATCAGTTAGTTTGCAGGGTTTGTATTAAGTTGCTCCCAGGTCTTGTTGATTTTGGACGAGGTGTTGTAGTGTGACGAAACGTTTCAAGTGTGAACTGATAAGTGTTTTCCTTTATTTTGAGTTTGATTTGTTTTGCTAAAAACTTTTTCTTTTGAACTTTTTTTTTCAGTCTTACTTTTCTGTTTATTTCAGTTGTGCTTTTTTTTTTGTTTATTTTTCTTTTTTTGTTTATTGGTCTGTAATTTATTTTCCCTCCCCCACGTTTTTCGTTGCGTATTTTTTGTTTGAAGTACTTTTACCTTTTGTTGTCCATGTTTTAGTTCCTTTTATTTGGTTCATTTCTGTAATCAGAGAAACAATTTTAAAAAAGAAAAAGCGACAAGGTTTATTTGTCCCGTCGTGGTGGCTTGCCACCATGGCGGATGAAAATACAAACAATTCATCACCGCCGGTGTCACCTGTAGAAACGGCCTGGTGTAGGAATAAACAAGCGAAGAAGGACGAGGAATATTATGAGACTCAATACAGCAAGTTTGAGGAGTCTTTTAAAAATAATGAGTTTGTGACAATCACAGAAGTATGGGAAGCTGTGAAGACGCGAATCGTTTCCTTGCTTACCTCGGATGTAAAAAGCCATAGACTGGTTGGGGTAGGCAGGGAGACCATGGAAGAGGTCCTCAAGACTCTCAAAATCCATCCAAGAGTCCTAGCAAGAAGGTCGAACGCTATGTGGGACATTCTCCTCCCCACGGAGCAGGAGGCAAAAGCACTAGCGGGGAACATCTTAACGACGAGAAACTTGCGGTTGCAAACAGAATACTTGGGAACTCGCAAGACGAAAATTACGGTTCACGGAGTGCCTGTTGACATCAGTGAAGACAGGATGGGTGCCTTCTTCACTAAATTTGGGAAGGTGAATGAGGTCAGGGCGGTTCTTGGGAAGTCAGGAATTGCAACGGGCGACATAGAGTTGCAAGTCACCCTGACGCAGGGAGCTTTCAAGGACGTCCCCAATATACTCACATGCCGAAACAGAAGGATGTTGGTTGTGGTGGAGGGGCGGAAGCCGTACTGCTGGTCATGCGGCACAGCGGGCCACATGGCGAAAGAGTGCCCCAGTAAACTGCGTCAGCCCTCAGCAGCCACACCAGCAGCAAAAGAGGCAGTAAAAGAGGCAGCAGTAGCAGAAGAAGGGAAAGGGAACAAGGACCAGGAAGGGACTTGGAAGGAGGTTGCTAACAAAAGGGCAAAAAATATGCCTTCTCCCCCCAAGAAAGAGGGGACTGCAACTTCACAACAACGGGCAAAAAAGGAGGAAAACTCCAAAAAGGTAGAAAGTCCGAGAAGGAAAGAAGAGACCCCAAAGACCGGAAAGCCTGCTGAAAACCCGGCTGAAAGCCACAAGAAAGCAGGGAACCCGAAGAAGATGGAAAGCCCCAAAAAGGAGGAAAAACAAGAACCTCAAGTAAAGAAAAAGCAGCAGAAACAACAACAACAACAACAACAACAAGAAATGGAGGTAGACTCTATGCCATCACCTCGGATGTCTACCCTAAAGAGAGGTAGAGAGGAGGATGAGGAGATGGAAAGGCAACAATTGAAGAACCCGGGGCGCAGTCGGGCAGAAGCAAGCAGAGACAAGGTCAGGTTCACTTCCGTCCCGGCTGACCCGAAAGAAAAGCGGGCAGTACCAAAAACAAGGAGCTCTTCTTCTTCCCCTACCCGTGATACACCTCCCTTTCCCCCCATCTCTCCCCTTAGCGCAGATTCAACTCCCCCGCATACATCTTCCTCTTCCCCTCCCCTCCGTTCCAGGGGAAAGAAAAAGAAGAAACATTTTGCTGGACCTGAAGACATTTGTAAGGTGGACAGGGAGGAATACAGAAAAGCCCTGTCCAACCAAAAGAGGGCCCTATTAGGGCTCCTGTATAAACTGGAAACAGTGGATGGGAAGTCGGTGGAGGACCCGCGTAACTTCCCTGAGGCCCCAGGAGTACTTACCTGTGTCAGAGACACGGGGGCGTACTTGAAAGTCTGGGGGCATGTGGCAGAAGCGAAAGACAATTTCCCAAAAATAAGGATGATCGAGACGGACTCACCTTACCTAAAGAGACTAAGGCAATTTTGCTCCGGGAGGGTCCCTGTTATTCTCCATCCCTCCTTATATAGGTGTCTAAAACTCACTTATCCTTCGGATGTCGGCGGGATTGTCCTGGAAGGACGAATGACGTCAGATCTTGGTGTAGGGAGCCTGGGACAATCCGTCGGGGTCCTGACTGACGCAGATTTCCGCCCCGTATGTGAATAAGGGTTTTTGCACTTTTTCTTTACTTGCAGGCTTAGAAGATGTCAACCAAGTTAGCGACTTTGAATGTGAGGGGCTTAAGGGATCGGGGTAAGGCTGCCCGCCTGCTCCGGGACCTTCTGTCCCTGGATGTGGATGTTGCCGCGATCGAGGAGACCCACTTTGTTTGCAGTTCCGATGCGTGTGTGCTGGACGCTGACTTTGTCGTCTATTCAGCATATGGGGACCGTTCTGCCAGAGGAGTTTCTTTGCTTGTCAGGCGTACTCTCGATGCGAAGGTGAACCTTGTGCATACCGATGCCGAGGGCCGGTTGATCGTGGCCGATATTGCCGTGAAAAGTGGTTCGTTCCGAGTCGTTGCGGTTTATGCGCCCAACGACCGGGAGGAGCGGGTCTCGTTTTTTCGGCGGTTGGGGCCGTTCCTAGTGGATTCAACGCGCCTAGTTTTAATGGGGGACTGGAATGCCATCCTGGACCCCAAGTTAGACAGGGGGCGGGGAGCTAGCGGGAGAAGGGGCGATCGTAGCCTGGTTGATCTGATCGACGATTATGGTCTCGTCGATAGATACCGGGTCGATCATCCCGGGGGGAAAATGTGGACGTGGGCTCTTAATTGGCCTTTTGACAAGGTAGTCAGCTACCTTGACAGAATGTTAGTTAGAAGAGCCGACATAGATCTACTAGATTGCCCTACGTTCCACTGGGTAGGCTACACGGACCACAAACTCGTTTGTGCCCGGGTGGCGTTAGACTGTAGGCCTAGAATGGCTGGTTACTGGAAGTTCAATCTGTCCTTACTGGACAGGGAGGACTTTCGGGAACAGCTAATTAGACTAGTGCAGCGGGAGCTAGTGGGGGCGGTTATCGGGAATAAGTGGTGGGAACGCCTTAAATGTAGGATTAGGTCCTTCACCACTGATTTCAGCAAACGGCTCGCTCTAGATAGAGCTGATAAGGTGAAGACACTCAAGTCTAGTTATTCCCGGGCGGTGGCTGGGGGGGATCCCCTAGAGATAGCCTTAGCTAAGGAGGCCCTGGATCGTTCGAATAGCGAGCGGTACATGGGCCAGGTAATTAGACATAAGTTAAGCAAGATGTCTTCCGAAGCTGTGAACTTGGGCGCAGATCTGCGCAGGGAAGAGGTCCGTCGAGGTGGCGATCGTTACATTCGTGAAGTCGAATCCCCGGAGGGGCGTACTCTTCGGGCCACTGACGACATGTGCGAGGCGTTTCGGCGCCATTTCGAGAGCCGGTTTACCAAGGAGCCTGGTCTCCGTGAGGAGGAGTTTCGTAGCTATTTGGCTGACTTTCCTCGGCTTTCGCCGACTGAAGCGGCTAGCTGCGAGGGAGAGATCACGGACGGCGAAGTCTACGCGGTTTTGAAGAAGGTCGGCAGAGGCAAGTCGCCCGGTCTGGATGGTTTGCCCTATGAATTGTACTTGAGGCTGTCGCACATCTTTGTTCCGATTTTGACTGCAGTGTTCAACAACTGGTTTCGGTCGGGGTCCATCCCCAATCGGATCACCAGGGGCGTGATCACTCTGTTGAAAAAGGGCAAAGGTGGTGGGGGGAAACTAGATGACTACAGGCCCATAACTCTGCTAAACACAGAGTTAAAGATTATGGCCAAGATCCTGCAGGAGCGTTTGCAGTCAGTTGCCGAGTCTCTGTTGGGACCTGAGCAGACTTGTTCTGTGAGGGGCCGAACAATTCAGAGCAACCTGCATCTGATCCGCACGATCATAGAGGGTGTAAAAGACGACGAGCAAGCCGCGCTGATCAATTTGGATCAGTCCAAGGCATTTGATAGGGTCGACCATCGCTACCTTGCTACTGTCCTGCAGGCCGCTGGATTCGCACCCAACTTCTGCCGCTGGATTAGCCTCCTGTATCGCTCCCCCAGTGCTGTGGTACAGGTGAACGGAAGGTTGTCGGACGCGTTCGTGCTGTCTAGGTCGGTTCGTCAGGGTTGTCCGCTGTCGCCTCTCCTTTATGCTTTGGCGTTGGAGCCTCTCCTTCGCCGGCTGAAGGACGAGACCGGCAGTCCGGCCCTACGCGGAATCGCCGTTCCTGGAGGGGCTCGAGCCAGGGTTTCCGCGTACGCCGATGACGTATCTGCTTTCGTGTCGTCCCGGGACGATATCGAGGCGGTACAGAAGGCGCTTGACCGGTACGAGAAGGTGACAGGGGCCAAGATAAACCGCGACAAGTCTTCCGGCTTGCGGTTAGGTGCCTGGAAGGGGGTCGCTCTTCCGGGCCGCTTCGGTTGGACGGATGGACCTGTCCGCATTCTTGGAGTGTGGTTTGGACCGGACCTCCAGCTGGAGAAGAATTGGTCTGAAGTACTTGCAAAGGTCGGTTCTGCCGGCAAGACTTGGAATCGACGGCGGTTGTCCGTGAAGGGCAGGGCGGAGGTGTGTGTTACATACATTTTCCCCCTGATTCTTTATCGATTGTCTGTACTTCCTCTCTGTGGGACCCATTGGAAGGCGCTCGAGCGATCGCTATCCTCCATTTTATGGAGGGGACGCGTGAACAGGGTCGACAGACGAGTCTGCACTAAACGTCCGTGTCATGGGGGGCTGGGAATGCCGCACCTCTTGAGTCACGTCCGTGCCTCTAGGTTGGCTTTCCTACGCCGCGCATTGACTGGGAGAGATCCGATTCTGGAGGGGATTGTTAGGGACGCCTTCCCTAGCCTTACCATCAGTCCCCCCATCTCGAGGGTTGAGCGCCGTCGTAAACCCCGGGACGAGTCGGATTTCATCCGCGAGTGTCGGTCGGCCTTGAGGGCCATTCCCCGGTCCAGTGACCTGTCACGGCCTAGGAAGGTCTTCTATCGTGGATTAGTGGAGGGGCCCGCGAAGGATTCCCTACGTGATACGCTCGGCTTGTCGGAGGAGGAGTTTCGCTCCTACTGGTCTTGGGCGCCAGCGGCGGATTACCTCAGTAACCCTGAGTTTTCGCTTACCTGGCGATTGGCTCGGAATCGGCTGCCTCTCAACGACAAGGCTTTCATATGGGGTTTGGCGGATTTGCCAGACTGTGAACGGTGTGGTCTTGGCTTAGAAGAAACGGCTGCGCACGCCTTCTACCATTGCCCCCGGGTCCGCCCCTTATGGGACCATGTCGGCGAGCTGACGGCTCGTCTCGCTCCCGAACAGCTTGTGTCCATTGATCGCGCATACGCGTGTGACAATGTGTCGCCCCCGTATTCCGGGGTGAAACTAATGGTGTTTCTGACGCTGCTGGCCACGGCTCGTATGGTGATTTGGACGACGCGAAAGGAGGAAGTCTTGCGGGGCAACCGTCTTTCTCATCAGCATCTAATCCTATTCTTTGAGCATCAGCTCAAGATGAAGATTAGATCTGATAGAAAACGATTGCATTCGACAGTCTTTAGCGAAAGGTGGGTAAAAGAGGCGAGCTTGGTTCGTGTGACCGGGGCTAGCCTTGATTTTCTCTTCTAGGTCAACCTATTGCACATCGGGGTGGCTTCCTGTGGAACCCTCCCCTTGGTTAGGTTAGACAAGCTTCAGTGTACCTAGTTAATGTGAGTAAGTGTTGTTCCTGGCCTGTAACCCGGCTACTCTTTGGTTATGATCCAAGTCGAGATTCCCAACCTCCCCAGTTTGTTTCGGCCCCCTTTTATCTCGACTGGGTCAGCTTTATATTTTCCCTTTCCCGCATAATATTTTAGCCTTCTTCCCACTCCCTTAGCGAGAGTTGCCTCTTGATTTTGTCCCCTGGGCAGAATACAGCGGCCTCTCTATTTTGAGGGTTGGACGGTCCCCTACTAACATCTGTTATGTTTAGTTTGTATTTTGTGTTTATATTTATTTGATTATTGGGTTCATCTCCCTCCCCTCTCATTCTATCATTATTAAAATTTTATGTATTTTATGTATTATCATCAAATTTTTATGGTGTGGGGCGCGTTTTTGGTAGGTTCCCCTTGAGAGGATGCGGTATTATGGTGGTTGGAGGATTGTTTGGTGACGGACGAGTTCTTGTGGTGAATGGGTAAATTGTAATGTATGAATGGGTCGTGAATCTGATTAGCTAGGTATAGGATAGTTAGTTTGGACCAGCCTTTACCCCTCCCCTTCATCGGCCACGTGCCACAATTATGTATAAAAACATAATAAATCCTCAGGGTTTGTATTAAGTTACAACCTGCTTTATTTATGTCTGCCAGCTGGACGCTAGCTGGGACTCTTACACCGGTAAGTGCTGTTTATTGTCTTGTTATTCTACATCTCCTTTCCCCTCATCGCGTGTGGGTAGTGGCCTTTGGGGAGGGATGAGTTCCTTTAAACCTGGCTGGTTGTGTGGAAGTAGTCTGGACAATGCCCGAGGGGGTTTTGTCCGTGTTATTGTAGACGGCTGAGCAGTGTTTGATGTTATTCCAGCGTCGAATGTTTGTGTCACTGGTGTAGGGGTCTCGGGTAAGGCACTAGGTCTTGGAACTGGGATTGTTGGTGTATCCAGTTTCCTGAGAAATCGGCGATTTCGTAAGGTAATTCTACCTGATCCGTCAATTCTGATACGGTATTGGTGGTTGGGGAGGGTTTCAATGACCTGACCTGTTGTGTCCCATCGGCGGGTTGTTGGTCGTTGTAGTGCCACTATTTGTCCTTTTTGAAGGGGGTTTAAGGTGTGTGCTGTTCTGTTGTATTGCTCTATGAGACGAGCGTTCCGCCGGGACAGACTTAACTCACGATTTTGGGCTGCGGTTATCCAATTCGCGTGTGGCTTATAGAGTGTGGAGTGGGATGGTATGTAGTCACGTAGTCGGCGGTGGAATTACATCAAACTTTTTTTATTACTTGCATAAATAAGTTAATAGACAACAGTTCAGTATTATTTATGCAAGTAATAAAAAAAGCTACATGTCTCTTAGTGACAATAATAATAATATCAAATAATGTAAAGTTAATTTCAGACAAGATTTTTATGCTTATGGTTTGGGATGTAATGAATATGCATACACCTGGATTCCCCCTCAAAGTAATATGATTGGTTGGTGTCAGCCCTAAATACAGTCTGAAGTGAGAGGTCCATTGCCTATGCCTATTGCCGACTGTCGAAAAATCACGTGGTCAAGATAAACACTCAGTCGTGGAGCAAGCTGAGGTAAAAGACAATTAATTCAGCCTTGAGAAAGAGAGCTATTTATGGTGCAATGGAGCATCTCATTGTGCTAAAGTGGGATAGTCCATTGCTAGGGCTGTGATTGGCTGCTGGTACCTGAGTGGAGGTATTTCTATATAAATACCAGCTAGATTCATCAGTTAGTTTGCAGGGTTTGTATTAAGTTACAACCTGCTTTATTTTTGTCTGCCAGCTGGACGCTAGCTGGGACTCTTACGCCGGTAAGTGCTGTTTATTGTCTTGTTATTCTACAATTCTTTTTCTTACCCACCCCGCTCGCCTTTGTAATTAAATATCACATATCATGATAACAGATCTGTCAAGTATATTGCGACTTTGTGCAAAAATTGGTTGGAAGCACACACAGGTAAAAAAAAAGAAAAAAAAAAAAGAAAAAGGTAGTACGAGTCTAATAGGTTCATTCGGCAAAACAAATGTACACTTCTCGTCTCTATCTCCAATACGCCACTCAACGTCCGAAACGAAAAACGAACTCCCGTTAAATGAGCCTACCGTGTGTTTTTTTGTGTGTTTTTTTTTTTTATGCACTTGATGCAGCCAACACTCAGCCAATAAGCGACCAGAACCAGCCAATGAAAATGACTACAAGCGACACCACCACTTCTATCAGCAAGTGCTGACCGATTCACCGTCCGTCCAAATCTCGTTGATTCCCCGTCTCCGCTCTCCCTTACAAAACAGATACGCGACTGTGGACCTTTTGAGTCGACGAGGTAAAGAACCGCTACAGACTTTATAAAAACCGGGACAAAATTTACAGTAGATGAACTTGCGATTAAGGCACTTTCGAAACATTTCCGGCTTAGTGATACACACACACATATATATATATATATATATATATATATATATATATATATATATATATATATATATATATATATATTATAAATTAATAGACTTAAAATATGGTTTTTCGGTACACAGTTCCAACAATGTTTCAAAAATGGAAGCTAAAAGCCCCGAATTTAAATTTGTAATTAAATTAAAGACATTAGTTCCATTTCATCCTCAAGCGAATTTTGGAGTAACTTATATACACACACACATATATATATATTATAAATTAATTGACTTAAAATATGTTTTTTTTTCGCTTGAGGATGAAATGGAACTAATGTCTTTAATTTAATTACAAAATTAAATTCGGGGCTTTTAGCTTCTATTTTTGAAACATGGTTAGAACTGTGTAGCGAAAAAAAACATATTTTAAGTAAATTAATTTATAATATTAATGCTCTGTAAATTTACATTGAGCACTATTTTGTAAAAATAAAAATATCTATAAGAACACCGGATTAAATATCTTACTGTTCTTTCTTTTTATTAATATATATATATATATATATATATTTCATTGAATACGACAGACAAGTTGCTTTGATTTAGTTTCTTATAAAAGTTTTCATGTCATCTAATAATTTTTTTTCTTTTCAGATGATAACTTCTATAAATATTTATTTATATATAATTTATTATTCATGAGATAATTATCTGTAAGAAAATCTATAAAAACTAAAACAAAGCAATTGTCTGTCGTATTCAATGAAAGAAGGATATCTGTTTGAATACAATATATATATATATATATATATATATATATATATATATATATATATAGATATATATATAGATATATATATAGATATATATATAGATATGATTGACTCTCCCGTCGAGATTTGACGTATGAGGGTCAAGCAGAGCAGTTTCCAGGAAACCGACAGCCCGACACCGGCACATGCGATTTGATTATAGTGGTGAAGGCCTCGTGCAGGACCATCCACACTTTTTGGTGGGACGAATACAGAGACCTGGTGCACCGAATGCCACAAGGTTCCCAAACGACCCTCCGCAGGTTTTGAATTCAGAGTTGTCCTTCTTCTAGACCAGTTGCCATCCAAGGCTATAGAACCCAGTCTGTCCTGCTATTTTACCCATAGCTGGAGGGAGAAGAAGAGGATTCATACCTTTCCCAAGGGTATTAGCACGTAAGTGAATGTAATGGATTCGACTGGAATTCGAACTCTCTCTCTCTCTCTCTATATATATATATATATATGTTTGTGTGTGTGTGTGTATTTACAAATATGTTCACCCTGTACATCTTAGGGGAGCCACTCGTGGTAGAGGATTAGAGAATAAGAGGCATAGTTTATGGGGATATGTGGGGAAGATAGCCTTTGACTTGAAGTTTGCAGTGCTCGGAGGAAGCATCTTCTTCCACAAAGCAACGGTTCGTAGGAAGAAGCTGTCACCAAATGAATGTGAAGACAATGAAGGTGGTTCGTTCCAATTGGTGTGGTCGTAGCCATGAAGGTCAAACCTGGCGGAAGTAAGGAATATCCTTCGTTTGAGCACTTCCCGTGGAAATAGCAATAGAGCAGTAGAAGGCTTGCGACCATTCGTCTGTGAGAAAGGTATTGCAGGGTAAAAAATAATGTCACTCACAAGGACGCAGCGACACGTTTTGGATCTATCGAGATCGGAAAGTGTAAACTGGTCCCATAGATGACAACGGTATTCCATTTTTAGCCTGACCGGGCTCTTGAAAAGCGGGAAGAGACAACTCAACAGGGCCGTCTGGACACTATGGCTTCAATTAGAGATAAAATGTACTGTTCGTAAATTTGCTATAAAAATATGTTGTTTGTAACTTTTTTACATAAAAATGTATTGCTGGTATATTTATTATAAATATGTTGTTTTTTTAAAACTTTCATGGTGTTTTATTTTTGTTTGGGAGTTCACTATTTGCCCATAGTTGGGACCCTAACAGGAGCTACCGACCCGTCTCAGCGGGGACATGGGAAAAACAGTAATTCAGTGGATTCTCAAAACCTTTAATCTCCCGATCAGAGGTCTTGCTGCTGGATGTGGTTTATCGTCATACCCAGGGATACCAAGTACTGTGGTCGATTCCAATAGAAAACTGAATATACTTAATAAAAAACTGTATGTCTTTAACTTAAGATAAAATGTATTGTTACTCATTTCATTATAGATATTTTGGTCATTTTCTGATCATATTCGTATTTTACTATTAATATGTATTCTTTATACTTTCTCCTCAAAACCTTGCCTCCTGTGCCGCACCAAGAATTTTTTATCTCGCCGGAGTCAATCTTTCAAATCGACAAATCAACCATTCGCCCTTGCATGGAGTATTGCTGCCATATATGGTCTGGTGCCCCTTCTGTTTGTCTCAAGGTTCTTGATAAGATCCAGAGACGGATATACAATATAATTGGCCCTGATCTGGCATCTCGTCTGCAGTCGCTCTCGCACAGATGTGCCGTTGCCTCCCTCTGTCATTTTTGCAAATACCTTCATAGTAACTGCTGAGATGAACTGCTTTCGCTGCTTCCCAGACTTCATGAATTTAAGCGCTCAACTAGGCTGGCATCTCGCTCTCACCGTTTTACTGTTGAAACTGGTAAATGTAACCGCCTCTTCTACTCCAATAGCTTCATGTCACGCACTATAAACTCCAATTATTCAAATGTAACGTCAATCGATGTCCCCAGATGCCCTGATCTATCTCCTATCCTTCTCTTCATCCTTTCCTCTATCACTCCTATTTGTTCTCGCTTCAACTCACTGTAACCCCTTGCATGCTAGTGGCTACCCGCCTTGGTTGGGGTAGAATGCTTAAAAAAAACACGATCAGGTCTTACTGCCGGGTGTAGTTTATAATCATAGTCATAACTTTTTCTCTTGGTTTTGATATGTTTGAACTTATGACATTTCTTTTGTGTGCGTATATATAAATGTGTATATATATATATATATATATATATATATATATATATATGTATATTAAATTCTGTTCCACTGAAGGGAAGGTCAGTTATGTGCCATGCGTGATACACGCTTAAGCGAAAATATATCTTTCAGTTCATGACTGACGAGGCAGATTTTTCCCGCAGTAGGTTGCCATTTTTTTCTGCGGTAGACCAATTGCGATCCAAGGCTATAGAACACGGTCTGTTCTGCTATTTACCCATAGCTGGGGGAAGAAGAAGAGGATTCATACCTTTGACAAGTGTATTAGCACGTAAGTGAATGTAATGGATTCAACTAGAAATCGAACTCGGCTCTCCGATTCACTTATGTGCCATGCGTGATACACACTTATGTATCATGTATCTTTCGGTATATGACAGACGGGGCAGATTTTTTCCAGTGCTTGCTAATCCAGGTCTGTCTGGGGGTGAGGTGAGGGAGAAGAAGAGGATTCATACCTCTCCTAAGGGCATTAGCACCTCAGTGCTAATACACTTGGGAAAATGTAACTGGAATTCGAACTTAGCTTGCTATCCATTATTCCACTGTACCTCGGAGTAGGTACTTCATTTTATTGACCCAAACTTTTTCTCGAAATCAGTTGTGGAAAAGAAGAGAAATAGTAGACACAAACACACAGCCATCTTTTTGCCTATCAATGTTACATCATTCGTCATATCATGTTTTTTTTTCTATTTTATCAACAATCCTGTCTATCTTAACAAGTTCATCTTTACACGCATCTATGTGCAAAGCGTGAAACCGTTAGCTCTCTTCGAAGAGAAAGAAAGCGAACAAGAGTTAGGGAGGAGGTCTGCATTAAGTGTACTGCAAACTGTGGGTGTGTATTAGCTAAGAGCTAGTTGCAACGCGAATAATGAATTTGGAGACAACTCTATCATTCTCGCTGAGCTATATCCCTACAGGGCGTGGTCGATCAGGATTGCTGGTGAGATAAATAGATAATAAGAATTCTGTAATAAACGCCTCTTTCAGCGATTGCTTTGTTGATATTTACCGAGCGTAACAGAGTTTTGACACAAGTCTATGTATATGGTGCACTCATATATATGTATATATGTAGTACATCGAATGGAAATACAGAATACTCATTCGAATAGCTATTTCAGCCAACAAGACTTACTTATAGGCTTTTTCTTCCCATCTCTGTGTTGACAAAGCCAATAGATATGTTTTGTTGGCCGAAATAGCTATTCGAATGAGGTAATTTTATATTTCCTTTATATGTAATTTTAGCTTTTGTGGATCATTTTTAATATTTTATATTATTAGGATTCACTTTGATTTTATACCAACGGATTATTACCTATATATACAGGGTGTCCATAAGGTTCGAGTGCTCTTAAAAAAAAATTATACTGTAAAAAATATTATAAAGTTTAATTCCCCTAGTTTTAAGCATAACTAAAATAACTAATGTGATTTCAGGTATTACTGTTATTCAGTTGGCAAATGTTTCTCGTGAACCGCAAAATCGTATTACCCTTTGTATTGCTAATGATGGAGGACATGTGGAAACTTCAATAAGATTTCAATAAAACATTAAAACAATATAGATTTACTTCTTTCTAATACTTTTTACAAAATATTTCCATCGCAAATACAAATAAAGTTATCAATTTTTTAAGTGCACTGGAACTTTATGGACACCATATATATATATATATATATATATATATATATATATATATATATATATATATATATATATATATATATATATATATATATATATATATATATATATATATATATATATATATATATATATATATATATATATATATGAGAGAGAGAGACAGACAGAGGAGGCACGGTGGAGTAATGGATAGCGGCTTAGATTGAGGGATCGGAAAGCCGAGTTCAAATTCCAGTCGTATTCATAAAATTCACTTACGTGCTAATACCCTTGGGAAAGGTATGAATCCTCGTCTTCTCCCTCCAGCTATGGGTAAATAGCAGGACAGACTGCGTTCTATAGCCTTGGATGGCAACTGGTCTAGGAGAAGGATAACTCTGAATTCAAAACCTGCGGAGGGTCGTTCGGGGACCTTGTGGCACGTAGTGCACCAGGTCTCTGTATTCGGCCCTTCAAAAAGTATGGATGGTCCTACACGAAACCTTCACCACTATAATCAAATCTCATGTGCTGTTTTCGGGCTGTCGGTTTCCAAGGAAATGATCTGCTTGACCCTCATACGTAGAATTCAACGGGAGAGTCGTCTATATATATATATATATATATATATATATATATATATATATATATACTCTTAAGGTATGCTATATTTATGGGATAAAGTGATCAATATCAGAGATAGAGCGTGTGTATGGCCTGACGATGCTTCTAGCATGAAACAGCCTGTTGACTTCAGTGTTCACTTTCACACACACACACACACACACATATATATATATATATATATATATATATATATATATATATATATATATATATATATTGGACTGATGTGAGTTTGTGACCCTGGCTTTCACTATTTGCGAATGTCAGACAAACTGATTTATTTTTAAATTGTGGATTTATATATGGTTGCGTCTATCAGTGGTAGTGGGAGGAAAAATTGTCGTCAGAACGCCACTTATACAGACGCAAACATATATACACACACGTTCATTCATTGACGTACGCAGACACATACACACGTACGCTCACTCACTGGGGCTCACACAACCAAACATATGTGAACAGTGTGGGACTAGGCATATATGTGCATTCATTTGTCGTTGCGTATATCCGTACGCATTTGGTTGCTGTATTCAATGTTGAATTGCGTAGTAAATAATTTTTGTCTGTTACACTGTAAACGCGCGGACCGTTCATCAATTTTGTTCACTGAATAATATTTTCCGGCACACATGTATATACTTATGATGGGGTCTGTGTAAGTAGGTAAAAATTGCTATTATTTTTTATTTATTAAGGCTGTTTTGTTATTATTTTAAAGCCGGTTATTTGCTTGTTTTTGGCGATTGCGTATATGTAAAAAGTAGAAACTCCAATTTGTAATACTTATATTTATGCGGTGGTATTAATTTTGCTGTGGGAGGGAGAAGGTAAGTATAATTATGGACTGATACGTTAATGTTAATTGTGGTGCCGAGGTAATTGTGGACAAATGTAGCAATGGTAATTGTGATGTGGTATTAATGGTGGTCGGGTGAGGAGCGGATAACGATAATAACAATTGTAGCAACAAATAATTATCGTAAAGTGGTAGAAGTGATTTTAGTAATGGTGATAGAATGATAACTATAATTAAAATTATTATGATGGTAGTTTGAACTAAAATATAATTGATGGTATTATGGTGCCATTGGTTTCTCTTTTCATGTTTATAGGGTCAATGGTGGTTTATGTTGCAGTGTTTGTTGGTATTTTTTCACCCTGTACATGTTACGGGAGCACTCGTCACAAATTCAGATCAATCCAACTAAATATGTTAGCCCTATCATTGATATTGAGCGCTTTCCAATAAGTACCGCACACACACACACATATATATATATATATATATACACATATATATTGCATATATATATATACATATATTGCATATATATATATATTGCATATATATATATATATATATATATTGCATATATATATATATTGCATATATATATATATATTGCATATATATATATATTGCATATATATATATATTGCATATATATATATATATATAGCATGCATATATATATAGCATATATATATATAGCATATATATATATATAGCATATATATATAGCATATATATATATAGCATATATATATATATATAGCATATATATATATATATATATAGCATATATATATATAGCATATATATATATATATAGCATATATATATATATAGCATATATATATATATATAGCATATATATATATAGCATATATATATATATATAGCATATATATATATATATAGCATATATATATATATATAGCATATATATATATAGCATATATATATATATATAGCATATATATATATATATAGCATATATATATATATTGCATATATATATATATATATTGCATATATATATATATATAAATTGCATATACATAAATATATATAAATTGCATATACATAAATATATATAAATTGCATATACATATATATATATATATAAATTGCATATACATATATATATATATATATAAATTGCATATACATATATATATATATATATAAATTGCATATACATATATATATATATATAAATTGCATATACATATATATATATATATAAATTGCATATACATATATATATATATATATAAATTGCATATACATATATATATAATATATATAAATTGCATATACATATATATATAATATATATAAATTGCATATACATATATATATATATATATAAATTGCATATACATATATATATATATATATATATAAATTGCATATACATATATATATATATATATATATATAAATTGCATATACATATATATATATATATATATATATAAATTGCATATACATATATATATATATATAAATTGCATATACATATATATATATATATAAATTGCATATACATATATATATATATATATATAAATTGCATATACATATATATATATATATATATAAATTGCATATACATATATATATATATATATAAATTGCATATACATATATATATAAATTGCATATACATATATATATATATATATAAATTGCATATACATATATATATATATATAAATAAATTGCATATACATATATATATATATATAAATAAATTGCATATACATATATATATATATATAAATAAATTGCATATACATATATATAAATAAATTGCATATACATATATATATATATATAAATAAATTGCATATACATATATATAAATAAATTGCATATACATATATATATATATATAAATAAATTGCATATACATATATATATATATATAAATAAATTGCATATACATATATATATATATATAAATAAATTGCATATACATATATATATATATATAAATAAATTGCATATACATATATATATATATATAAATAAATTGCATATACATATATATATATAAATAAATTGCATATACATATATATATATATATATAAATAAATTGCATATACATATATATATATATATATAAATAAATTGCATATAGATATATATATATATATATATAAATAAATTGCATATACATATATATATAAATAAATTGCATATACATATATATATATATATAAATTGCATATACATATATATATATATATATAAATTGCATATACATACATATATATAAATTGCATATACATACATATATATAAATTGCATATACATACATATATATAAATTGCATATACATACATATATATGTATATACTTCGATGTGAGTGTACTTCTATATATGTATATGTGGATGTGTTGATATGGGTATTTATGCATGTTTATATATATATATATATATATATATATATATATGTATATGTGTATGTATGTTAGTATGTCTTCGTATATGTATGTATAGTTTAGTGTCTTGGAATGTATTATCAATACTAACCAAAATCTACTTTTGTTTGATAACGGTTTTTTAATTGCTTATAGACTTAATCAACAATTGTGTCTTGTTACATTTTAAAAGTTATTATGGACTTTACTGTACTTCATCGTCAATAAGATAATATTGTTAGAATATGTGTAGGTTTATATATGTATATACCTATTTATTTATTTATATATATATATATATATATATATATATATATATGGATGGATGGATGTGTATGCGCCTATATATGTGCCTATATATGTGTATGTTTAAATCTACGTTTGTGTGGTTTTTGTTATATATATATATATATATATATATATATATATGCGTGAGTTTGGACATGTGTTTTTATATATACATACATATATATATATATATATATATATATATATATGCGTGAGTTTGGACATGTGTTTTTATATATACATACATATATATATATATATATATATATATGCGTGAGTTTGGACATGTGTTTTTATATATACATACATATATATATATATATATATATATATATATGTATATACAAATGTTTATATGTGTATATATATATTTATATTTGGTTTGTTTAATTTTTTACGTTGCTGTGTGTGTTGATATATTTATGCTTGCTTCTGTATGTGTATATATGCATGCGTATATGTATCTGTGCATATGTATATATATATATATATATATATATATATATATATATATATATATGTGTGTGTGTATGTGTATATATGTGTGTATATATTTATCTCCAGGTAGGCTCTTCTGTGCTTCTGTCTATAGTAATGAATATGTATTTACTTTACACATATATCTGTAGGTAGTTCTTATTTCCTTTCACCTAATGTAAAATAAGGTGTATACAGACATATATGAAAAAATATATATTTATATATACATTTGTGTGCCTGGAATTTTCACTTTTTATATATATGATGCTATTTTTATCCGTATATATCTGTTTTAATGCCCTTTCTGTTTTTCTGTTCTATTAGACCATTTTTATCTATGGATATAATTATATTTTAATATGTGGTTAGAATTCGTTTAATGACGCTTTCAATCTTGAATATTTCTTGGCTGTTGTATCGGACTGTCTAGGTCAATATATGTGGGTGTATGTACATGTCTTTTTCGGTCTCTATGTGTATAGTAACTTGTATGCACTTTTCATTGTGTATATTTGTGTGTGTTCTGTTTTTATTTGTTTTTTGGGTTGTTTTTTTTTGTTTGGTAAAGGGTCGTGGAGATGTTTCCTGTCTAGTCATTTTTTTTTTTTTTTGTGTGTGTGTGTGTGTGTATCTAAATATGTCTGGGTGCTTATGCATTATAATCTGAGTGTGTATGTATTGTCTTTCGCAAGATGTCATCTTCCCATCACTACACTTGGAATTCAAATGGATCCATGTTGTCATGAAGTAAAGAGTAGTCGATCTTAACGTCTATTCCAAAGTAATTTCAATGAAAAAAAAAAAAAAAAAAAAGAATAATATATGTATTTTTTTCTTTTTTCCACGGTAATTTTATAATTTTAATCTTAATAGAGATTAAATTTAGATTTTAAAATGGGTAATTTTTAATTTTTAATTTTAATTTCAAATGTTATCATATAATTTAATACTTATTGGTTTGAATAAATTCTATTTTAGTATACCCCCAACTTTAAAGCTCTTAATGGCTGTTATAACCTTACTTCGTTGTCAAGTTTTTTTGAAATCTCGTATATTTGTGTTTTGATTGGTCATTCCAGCTTATATAACAGCGTTTCCCCTAGCGAGGGGTGGTTAATTAATTTGAACCTTTTAAAACCCTTATTCTACATTCAACATTATCACTTGATAAGACACCAGAGGTGTTGAAACAAAATGGCTATTTTTGTAGTGATTTTATAACATATTTATGTTATAATTTTTAAATAGATAATTATATTTGCTCTACTCTGTATTGAGCACTCTTTTAAGAATAGTAATTGCTGGTTATTGCAATTTATTCCGTATACACCAATCCTATACTTGTGTGTATATATATTTATACACGCTAACAGACTTAATATAAGCATTATCTTACTAACAACCCAGCAATTGACGCGATCCTTATGTATAAAATTGTTGTAGGATGAATTTGGTGTATTTTTAGAGCGGCAAGTATTTTTGAAAACTTCATGTGCTATGGTTAGGCTGTAATTTTTTTCATTAGAAATAAAACCCCGAGACGAAATAAATATATTGTAGACCGAAAGATGATTTTTTTTTCTTTTTTAAGAATGTGTTATTTATTAACGGTTATATAATATTGGAACGTGCAATATTTTATTATTCAACTTTTCTTTAAAGAAGACTGAAAGAGTACACCGATAAGCTTTTAATTCAGTTTTCCTTGTGGACGTGGAAGAGCTTTCTTTTCTGGAGATAAATTGTGTAAAAACTGTACAAAATGTTTCGGCTATTCTATTAGATATTCATTCTCTGACCATAGCTCAATTAGTACCCATTGAAACAAACATGAAAATCTACGAAACTTCATCCTCAACAAATTCATAGGAAATGTAAATATAATAGCCTCACCCAAATGTAAAAAAGTTAAAAATGATTGATAATAATAAAATAAAATAAAAAGCCATCACCCGATAAAATCAACTCTGAACATGGCAACAATGTGCTGACCGTGTTTAGAAAAGAATAATAATAAACATTTCTAATAACTCTAGATACATATAGAAAACCCCAACTGTATTTAAACCGCATATGTTTTCTGGTAAATTGACGGTAATTCCCCATATATAATACAGCTTCATCCATAAACCACCCCTAAAATTATGCTGAAATTGTGGGAAAATTCTTCTACTCACGTATAATACGCACCCCTTGTTTGGTAATCAAACCCTATAAATTGTACCTCTCCAATTTCATTACTGTCCACTTTTCCTACTCTTATTAAAAATGGTTTTAAACATATTATTCTAATTTAGTTTTAGAATAATTCTTATTTTATTTTACATTTTTAAGTATTGTTTGGTACATATGATTGTATTTGACATCCTTATCAGGTTGCAATCGCCAAATGCTTGGGTCAAATTGTCGTAGTTTTGAGTTGAGTAGTTATTTCGCAAATGAAATCGACCTATGAAACGGCAATTTTTTTTTAAAGATTATTTTTTGTAGTTGTGCATAATAGGTAACTCTAATTTTGTGTATTATTTTTTTTTTTTTAGAAAAAAAGGCGTATTATACATGGGGAATTATGGTATTGATTTTAAATGGAAGAGCAGTTTATTTTTGAATTTTGATCGGCTTGTCGACAGGTATCGAACTAGTTTGATTGATTTTTCTTTCAATATTACAGATATCGCTCAGTTACTCTCGGCTGTAGCATTTGTGGTGTTGACAGTAGCAAGAACGGATGTAGTAATAGGTTAGTAGAAAGGATTCTGTAATATCTATTGTAAATTTCGCCGCTGGCGCTTGAATTAAAATCTTGCGAGGCACATCGGAAGAAATCTGCTGTAAAATAAACGCCGTATAGGGAATAGAGATAAGGAAGAAATAAGTTGCATTTTTATAATAATAATAATAATAATAATAATAATAATAATCGAAAGAAGAAGAGACGACATTAGCGGGAAACTAAGAGAAGTGTTTCTGGCGAATTGAGGTTTGGACAAAACAAAGCAGGAAGATGGGAAGAATCTGTTACGTAGGATTAAGACGTAAGGATTCCACCCAATGCCCGGCGGCAGATGACGAACTTCTTTTTCGGCAAAAGGAGAGAAAAGGAGGTTGGAGGGAAGGAGCGAGAAATAGCAGCGGGGTGGAGAAAACTCATTTTCGTGAATGGCGACATTGATAAACGCATACACATGCTCGCCAAAACACAAACACAATTAAACAGATGTTTATATTTCTGAGATGAGCTATTGTAACTATTTACATTAATGACATCGTTCGGACTGTTGTCCTCATCTTAGTTATCATATTCACGTAATTAACTTCTACTCGTCTATTACGATAAAAATAACTTCGGACTACTATATCTACTATTAATAGTTTAATTCAGCAAGGGAATAAATTGAAAGAGTATGTTAGACATTAATGAAAATCACAATGGATCATCTAAAAACTACGGACAACTTAAGACTATTATGTCTACTACTATTAATTGGAAGGAAACACCAGAAAAAAGATGAAAGAAAATATCGTCAAAAATTAATAATAATCACAATGGATCATCTAAAAAATATGGACAACTTAAGACTATTATGTCTACTACTATTAATTGGAAGGAAACACCAGAAAAAAGATGAAAGAAAATATCGTCAAAAATTAATAATAATCACAATGGATCATCTAAAAAATATGGACAACTTAAGACTATTATGTCTACTACTATTAATTGGAAGGAAACACCAGAAAAAAGATGAAAGAAAATATCGTCATAAATTAATAATAATCACAATGGATCATCTAAAAAATATGGACAACTTAAGACTATTATGTCTACTACTATTAATTGGAAGGAAACACCAGAAAAAAGATGAAAGAAAATATCGTCATAAATTAATAATAATCACAATGGATCATCTAAAAAATATGGACAACTTAAGACTATTATGTCTACTACTATTAATTGGAAGGAAACACCAGAAAAAAGATGAAAGAAAATATCGTCATAAATTAATAATAATCACAATGGATCATCTAAAAATACGGACAACTTAAGACTATTATGTCTACTACTATTAATTGGAAGGAAACACCAGAAAAAAGATGAAAGAAAATATCGTCAAAAATTAATAATAATCACAATGGATCATCTAAAAAATATGGACAACTTAAGACTATTATGTCTACTACTATTAATTGGAAGGAAACACCAGAAAAAAGATGAAAGAAAATATCGTCATAAATTAATAATAATCACAATGGATCATCTAAAAAATATGGACAACTTAAGACTATTATGTCTACTACTATTAATTGGAAGGAAACACCAGAAAAAAGATGAAAGAAAATATCGTCATAAATTAATAATAATCACAATGGATCATCTAAGAATCTTGAACGCCTTAAGATTATTACACCTCTTTTAAGGAGTAAAGCAGCAACTAAGATGAAATAAGAAGTTATGAAAAATTATTATTAATAATAATAACAACAACAACAATGATTAAGAAATTCGATTACAATAAAATTACGATTATTAATATTATTGCAACACCAGTAACATGAAAGAAACATAAAAAAAAATAAATATTAATAATGATTACGGATAATGCGCGATTTAAAACTATTACATCTTTTGCTACTAATTGTAAACGGTCCAACTGAAATAAAATGAAATAAAAACTAGACAATAACTAATAACAATTCTTCATTTACGATATTCACCAAATTTATGATTATTGTGTCTTCTGGCTGACAAGCATTTCTTTGGAAATGTACCTGCATACTTTTTTTAATCTGAAATGTCATCCTTAAATAATAAAATGCATCCATAATCGACCCAGCAGTGTTACGTCTGCTACGAAGTTTGGTAATCGGTCGTGTGCGCATGCGTATTTTGCCTCGCTGATCTTGAGTGTTAGTGGCGACAAGGCAATGCTGAATTGAGGAACAAACAAGAATTGCCAGGTCGAAAAGAAACGTTATTCTTGTTTAATGAAGTTAGACTGCACAGCAAAGAAGTCGATGACTGAGTATTGCTGCGAGACTCGCGCCTAATTAAAACTGACACGCTAATTACTATCTGATATTAAAGTAGATTGATATCTGACGTTGGTAAAATAAGTGAGACGACGTGCGGCTCGGCAGCAGCGGAGATGGAAAGACGATGAAATAAATGTTAAAATAAAATTTGTCAAAAAGTAAAAAAAGAAGAAAGAAAACAAAACATATTAAAGCGTAAAATGAAGTATAAGGAGGCATTAAATGTAATCGAAGAAAAGGTTAACAGAGAGAGAGTGAAAAAGAGAAGACAGGACGAGGAGAGTAGGAGGAGGAAGAAAAAAAAGGAACGGAAGTAGAAGAATAGAAGGGCTAAGCGATAATGGAGGAAGAGGAGGAAATTAAAAGATTTAGACCATGAAGGAGTAGTAGCAGGAGGAGAAGGAAAAGGAGAATTATGAGATAAAGTGAAAAAGAAGAAGAAAGCGATTAATGAAGATGAAAAGAGAAAAAGAAAGAGGAGGAGAAAAAAAGAAAGAGAAGGCGTAATAAAATGAAGAGGGGAGACGAGTAAGAGAATGATGGAGAAGAAGAAAAAAAAAGGGTAAAAAAGAGCAAAAGAAAAAGACCGAGAACAAGGTGGAAGAAGAGGAGGGGGGTGAGAAGAAAAGACTGAAGGAAAGAAGTAAAGGAAGAAAAAGAGGAGAATCAGGGCGATAAGAAACTGAGGAGGAGGAAGAGGAAGAAATGGAAAAGTTGAAGAGAGAAGAAGAAGAAGAAGAAGAAAGTGTAGTATGTCGAATAGATGGAAAAAAGAACATGAAGGCTGAGAAGTAAGACGAAAGGTCAAAGAAGAAAAGGATAGAAAGTAAAACGATAGACTTTACTATGAGGTGCAAAGGACAGAAGAAGAAGAAGAAGAAGAAGAAAAGAATAGGTGAAAAGACTAGTAGGGAAAGATGAAGCAGATGTAAGGGAGCAGAAGTGGGTGCGTAGGGAATAGATACAGGAAGATGAAGAAGATGTGAAAATGAATTAGTAAGAGAAGATAAAGAAAATAATACACAGTAGGAAGAGAAGAAGAGGAAGAAGAAAGAGTAAAAGAAGAATAAAGGAGAGTATAAGATAAACAAGAACACGATGAAAGTTAGGTAGGGTGAGAGAATAAGAAGAAGATAATATGGAGTAGGAACAGATGATGATGAAGAAGAAGACGAAGAAGAAGACGAAAAAGTAAAGAAAAAGAATAAAAGGAAGTAAACAATAAGAACACAGTGGAAGTTGAGGCGGATGAAAGAAGAAGAAGAAGAAGAAGCAAAAGAAGAAAAGGATCTAAAGATAAGAACACAATGGACGTTGAGGATGAAAGAAGAAGAAGAAGAAGAGGAAGAGGAGAAGAAGAAGAAAAACAAGTAATCAATAAAAACACAGTGGAAGTTGAGGATGGAAGAAGAAGTAGAAGAAGAAGGATGAGGAGGAAGAATAAAAAGAGGACTAGAATTTATTAAAAAAGAATTAGAAATCTTAATTTAACATTTTAAACAAAAAACAAAAACGTTAAAAAGCTAGGTGTGAACTAATGGAGGACATATGATTTGGTGGCGGGGTTTAAAGAAGATGGTAAGAGGAACCCAATGTTTAGACTAGCAGACTAGTATTTTCAGGGTGAGGGTAGGTGTAAGAATTGTTCTGTAGCCGAGTAATGAGGGTCAAATGTATCGCTTAAAGAAGGAACAGTGAAAAATACACAAGGAGGGCATTTAGATTTGAGGAGGAGTGTCAAATTGCAAAACAAGTACAAATAAGGCATTCAGGAGTTTTATCAACAATAACGGAGAGGATTTTTTTTTTCCATTCGTTTCTCCATCTACATTTATTGGTTATTTTAGCGACATTTTTCGTTTTTTTTTTTTTTTTTTTTTTTTTTCTTCTTCAGACGAAAGTCCGCTCCAGTGGATGCCGGGTTCAACTCTTATGGTCTGGTACTGTTTTTAATCTGTCACCATTGGATCTGACCTAAGAAGGCAACGCCAAACTTTGTTTAGAACTTTCCGCAGTAGCCGACAGTAGCAGAGGTTTTAGTGATATATTCTTCTTCATTTCTGACAGATAACTGTAGCTTTAACCATTCAGGGCGCCACCCAAGAGAGCAGCAGGTGTAGACTGAATCAATTTTGTGCTGCTAGGAAAGTTAGTTCACTGTGTCATGACAGACAATTTTACTCGCCAGAATCTATCTTGCATATTTATAAGTCTACTATTCATCCTTGCTGTGAATATTGTTGCAACATATGGCCTGGTGCTCCTGCTTTATATTTAGAGATTCTTAAAATCCAAAGAAGAATCAACAATATTAATAGTTCTGTCCTGGCATCTCGGCTTCTGTCACTTTCCTACAACCGCAGCGTAGCTTCCTTTTGCTTTTTCTATACTCTATGGTACGTAGACTTTATGAATTTAAGTGCAGTACTAGATTGGCAGCTAGGTCTCATCATTTTACAGTTGAAATGGCTAGATGTAACCATAAGTTCTATGCTAACAGTTTCTTAATCTGATAAGTATGTTCATGGTAATTATTCTGATGAGCTATCCTCTTTGGTACCTAGACTTTATGAATTTAAGAGCAGTACTAGATTGGCAGATAGGTCTCATCATTTTTCAGTTGAAATGGCTAGATGTAACCATAAGTTCTATGCTAACAGTTTCTTTATCTGATAAGTATGTTCATGGTAATTGTTTTGATGAGCTTTCCTCTTTGGTATCTAGACTTTATGAATTTAAGCGCAGTACTAGATTGGTAGCTAGGTCTCATCATTTTACAGTTGAAATGTCTAAATGTAACCGTAAGTACTATTCTAACAGTTTCTTCTCTCGCACTTCTCGATTGTGGAACTCTCTGCCTGCCTTTTTTTCAGTCAACTTTGATCTTCAAAAATTTAAATGCAATGTGAATCGTTATCTTCTGTCTTCCTAATTCCTCTTCTTTTATTGTTCTCTCTCTTTAATACTGTTTTTTCTTTCTTTTTCTCATAATCCTTCACATTCAATAACTCCTTGCGTCTTAGTAGATTTATTGCCTTCCTTGGGATGAAATGATTAAATGCAATGTCAATCGTTATCTTTTGTCTTCTAAATTTCTCTTCTTTTATTGTTCTCTCTCCTTAATACTGTTTTTTTTCTTTTTCTCATAATCCTTCACACTCAATAACTCCTTGCGTCTTAGTAGATTTATTGCCTTGCCTGGACTGAAATAATTAAAAAAAAAAAAAGATTATGATGATGATGATAGAAGCAAGAAACCAGCATGAATCTTGGAGTCAGTGATAGTTACTTTTATCCTGTGTTAAGCTTTGTTTTACCTTTGAAAACACAACAATATATATGCGGAATGAATTGATAATACTATGTTTACATAGGGTTTATGAAGGGGTGATTTCTGACATCCATTATTTCTCGTGTCTCAGCTGTGACCTGGTCCCAAGGGTGCTGGATTAAAAAGGCCGGACTCTGGCTGTTTACACTGAAATATTAATAGTATTAGTAATATTAGCCGTTTCCCGACAAGGAAACATTTGAGATTCACTGAGCAAACAGCCAATACGGCTTTCGGTTGAAATTTATAAAAACATTTTCTTAAATTGTGAACCTTGAACTTGATTTGACTATATGTATATTTTGGTGGTGGTGGGAAGGGATAATTAATATC
The DNA here is from genome assembly GCA_963932145.1 of Acanthosepion lycidas. Classification (NCBI taxonomy): domain Eukaryota; kingdom Metazoa; phylum Mollusca; class Cephalopoda; order Sepiida; family Sepiidae; genus Acanthosepion; species Acanthosepion lycidas. The sequence goes on along the minus strand of OZ010603.1, from coordinate 68,008,191 downwards.
ATTAAGGGAATGATTATGAAATTCAATTACACAGTGAAAGAGTTAAAACAATTTTTTAAGGAAAATAGGTTTTTCAAGGCCAGTCGCTGTTATTACTGTTCCCTGTATTAATTGAGCGTTTCTTCATAAAGTTATTATTTTCTTTTCAAGTTACATGTGATATCAATTTTAATTGATGCGGGTGCTGCTCGTAGTCTTCAGTCTAAAATTGTCCGAATTTCTAAGAGGAAACATTACACCGTTTGACATTTTTTCCACCCAAATTTTGTTGGCCAATGGACACATGTCTCTAGGCTATTTTTACACGTTGAATCTGAAAATCAAGTCCATTTTCACATCACGTTTTCTCCGCACAGACAATTTTTATTTTGCTCAGAATAGGCCAATATATATATATATATATTAATACATTTATATATATATATATATATATATATATATATATATATATATATATATATATAAAGAAATATACTCTTAAGGTGTGCTATACTTATGGAATAAAGTGCTCAATATAAATCATAGAGCGTGTGTGTCCTGATGTTTGCGTCTCGAATGAAACAGCCTGTCACAACTACGTAATGACTTCAATATATATATATATATATATATATATATATATATATATATATATTGAAGTCAATACTTATAGGTGACAGGCTGTTTCATACATAGACTTGGGTATATATCCAAGTCTATGATTGGTGTATATTTAATAAATTCCTATGAGCAGTACTAGATTGGCAGCTAGGTCTCATCATTTTACAGTTGAAATGGCTAGATGTAACAAGAATTACTATTCTTAAAAGAGTGCTCAATACAGAGTAAAGCGAATATAATTATTTATTTAAAAATTATAACATAAATGTTATAAAATCACATATTGGGATTTTATGACATATTTACGTCATATTTTTTAAATAAATAATTATATATATATATATATATATATATATATATATATAAGTTTGGTGCAAAAGTAATGACGTAATAATGTCATTTTTGACGTATTTTTAACATCAAAAAACGACATTATTACGTCATTATTTTTGCACCAACCTAATATATATATATATATATATATATATATATATATATATATATATATATATATATATATATATATATATATATATATATATATATTAAAGTAGACATTAAAGTCAGCCAACAAGTCTCCCGAACAAATCAAAATCCGACCGACCGGTAAGTCCAGGACAACGAACGAATGACCTTTATATGGCAATAAACCCAGCCCTCTCCCAAAGGAGAGGTAATCCTTGGAGTGAAGGACACCTGCCTGCGTAAAATTATTCGAACCTTCCTGAGAAGCCATGGCGACTGCGATAAACCAACATTTTTCCAAAGCTCAATATCGAACAACGGAAAAAGAGTAAGACAATCGGCAAAAATCCTGTTACCATAAATAAAATAATATCGTCTGCCGAATTATTTTAAAATTATTATTAAGAGAAATGTTCGTAAGACGAAGATTTGCAAAGAAAGACGCGGGGATAGAAGTGTTTAATATCTCCTGCTAATACCTTATAAATAATAGATTATTCTATTTTGTCTGCTAGAAAAAAAAGACATGTGAATGAATGAAAGAAAGAAAGATAGTAGTGTTTAAAGTCTCTTTCAATGAAATGGAAAAGTTATTAATTTCAATCCTTTCATTTGTACCCCCTTACTTCTTAAAATAACGACCAGCATTCATATTTATAATTGTTATTGCAATATTTTGTTAAAGTTGTATAGCCCAAATATTAAACGATGCAATAGCGGAAATTCTGCAGATATTTTATTGTCATAGAACTCGCCATGAGCTTATTCAATCATTAATTGAAGAATTAAGATTCATCAGAAAATGAAAATGAAAAACCCATGACATTTTCACAGGTCTTTCTAGTATTCAATCATTTTGAATTATAAGTGAGACAGGGGCGTCATTAATGTCTCTTTTAGTTTTTTTTTTTTTTTTCTTTTTTTGTCTTTTCTGCGGGGAACAAGAAGACTCACCTCCTGCAAAGTGAATTTGCTTGGCGTGTCAGGTCTTGTTGAAAGATCACAACTGCCATTAAAAGTGAAATGGATTATTCTGAAATTCCTATTTCAAATGCAGATGTACAATGACAAAAATAAAGAAGTTTCAATTTATAAAATAGGAATTCTTCCGCGAACAAGCATTGAATCTCGTATGCAAATATTAGCATGACATCGTACAGACGAACGAGAGAAGAAGAAAGAGGTCTGTTGCTTGAAAGCAAGCACCTTAATCAATTACATTTATCGCAAACATGGACAAGACGCTACTTGGTTTCATTGAGAAAAACAAAGAAAAGTTGTTAAGTTTGTTATTGCAATATTTTGTTATAAAGTTGTTAAGCTCAAATATTTAACAATTTTCTGCAAATATTTTATTGTCGTAGAACTCGCTTATTCAATCATTAACTGAAGAGATAAGATTCATCAGAAAACTGAAATAGGAAACCGTGAAATTTTCTCCTTGATATATTATTTTATATTTATAAATAGTAGTGTGTGTGTTGTGTGGCTAAGTGCATTTTGGTTCAGGAATGGCTTTCTATAAAGTGTTTTGAAAATTGTAACCGAATTAAAACGAAGAAGCCACTTAAAGAAATGCTTTATGACGCAATGATGAACTGATCAAGTGCTTGCTTTTATTATTAAATTTGCCAAAGTGTCACTCGACTCCTCTCATCGAAATAATTGAAATCCTCTCCTGCCAAACAAACATTAACTCTCTACTTGAAAGAATCCTATAATAATTTTGCTCGTCTCTCCTTACATTAGTTGGCACACCGTTAGGCCTTGCCAGTATCTCATAAATGATGAACTATTTCGCATTTTGATCGTATGGGATGAGGGGGAAAGACACTACTTGGTTTCAGTGAGAAAATGAAAGAAAAATGGAAGATAGAAGTAGTGAGAGAGAGAGAGAGAGAGAATCAGATAAGAACATATACTACACTTTTTTGTATTTACTCACCACCGAGGGGGGTCAGGTTGCGACACAAGGTTGGTTTAATGTTGGGAGCCCGAGCGTGTACACCCGGGCTAGGAACAAAAATTGATAGAGCCTCCGCAGCCGTCGGTAGCGCCGGACTCGGTGCGAGCGCCGATCGCTCTCTCTGGTGCAATGAGAGGGCACAGCCTGGGGCAGCTTTTCCCCAGGGCCGGGAACCTCTCAGTATAATTGTCCTCACTTTCTACACTGTCCGTTGACGGAGCCGCAATTGAGCGCACTCTGCCCGAAGACAGAGACGCAACTGAGAGATGATAAATAAACGTGTTACAAACTACTCGAGATTAATCTACAAACTAAACAGATAATAGACTGATCTTAAACAAAAGGCCGAGAAGGGATTGTATATTCTACCTGCCCCACTATTGCAGGATATGAAACAAGATCAGTTTAATGTGGGGAGCCTCTGAGCGCGTGCACTAGGGCCATGTTAAAAAACAGCGCAGTCCCCACGACTGTTTGTTGCGTTGATATTGGCGGATATTACGCTTTGATCCCAGCTAAAATGTCTAAATGTGATGGCGACTGTGATGACAAAAAAATTATTCTGCTGCACAAACCGAGTTAGGCAATCGCCAAAAATCCAGTTTCCATAACACCGTCTGCTTAATTATTTTTAAATTATTATTAAATTTTGGTAAGACGGGGATTTTGCTAGAAAGAAAGAAAGAAAGAAACAAGAAAGAAAGAAAGAAAAGAATAAAGAAAGAAAGAAATAAAGAAAGAAAGAAAGAAAAGAAAGAAAAGAAACAAAGAAAGAAATAAAGAAAGAAAGAATAAAGAAAGAATAAAGAAAGAAAGAAAGAATAAAGAAAGAAAGAAAGAATAAAGAAAGAAAGAAAGAATAAAGAAAGAAATAAAGAATAAAGAAAGAAATAAAGAATAAAGAAAGAAATAAAGAATAAAGAAAGAAATAAAGAATAAAGAAAGAAAGAAAAGAAATAAATAAAGAAAAGAAGAAATAAAGAAAAGAAGAGAGAATAGAAATAAAGAGAGAATAGAAATAAAAAAAGAAAGAAAGAAAAAAGAAAGAAAGAAAAAAGAAAGAAAAAAGAAAGAAAGAAAAAAGAAAGAAAAAAGAAAGAAAAAAGAAAGAAAGAAAAAATAAAGAAAAAAGAAAGAAAGAAAGAAAAAATAAAGAAAAAAGAAAGAAAGAAAAAATAAAGAAAAAATAAAGAAAAAATAAAGAAAAAAGAAAGAAAGAAAAAATAAAGAAAAAAGAAAGAAGAAAGAAAGAAAAGTGAAATAAAGAAAGAATAAAAATAAATAAAGAAAGAATAAATAAAGAATAAAGAAAGAAAGAAGAAATAAATAAAGAAAGAAAGAAATAAAGAAATAAAGAAAGAAAGAAATAAAGAAAGAAAGAAATAAATAAAGAATAAATAAATAAAGAATAAAGAAAGAAAGAAGAAATAAAGAAAGAAGAAATAAATAAAGAAGAAATAGATAAAGAAAGAAATAAATAAAGAAAGAAAGAAATAAATAAAGAAAGAAAGAAATAAAGAAAGAAAAAAATAAATAAAGAATAAATAAATAAAGAATAAATAAATAAATAAAGAATAAATAAATAAATAAAGAAAGAAAGAAAGAAAGAAAGAAAAGAGGAAGAAATAAAGAAAGAAAAGAGGAAGAAATAAAGAAAGAAAAGAGGAAGAAATAAAGAAAGAAAAGAGGAAGAAATAAAGAAAGAAAAGAAGAAGAAATAAAGAAAGAAAAGAAGAAGAAATAAAGAAAGAAAAGAAGAAGAAATAAAGAAAGAAAAGAAGAAGAAATAAAGAAAGAAAAGAAGAAAGAAAAAAAGAAAGAAGGTGTTCGGGGTATGGTGAATAACGGTTCGGACAGAGGAATCGGAGTGCGGAGTTCGAATTCAAATCGAATTTATTACATTCACTTACGTGCTAATACCCTTGGGAAAGGTATGAATCCTCTTCTTCTCCCCATAATAAAACCGGATTCTATAGCCTTGGATTGCGACTTGTCTATCGCAGAAAGAAATGGCATAAAATTTGCCTCGTCAGTCATGTATAACCAAGGCACAATACTGTCAGGTTGCAAACCTAGCCGATAAAACTCAATTTTCCTTCATATTTTTCCAAATATGGCGGAAATATAATTTTCGGCCTAATCTGAGTCTTAAGGCTAGATAAGAGGAGAGATCGACATCAGGGCTCTGATCATCCTAACTCCAATAAAATTGCTCAAATGAGGTTCAGAATACCCACAATTCACAGCAGCTTTCACGGAGAGAACTCGAGACACTCAGACATGGGGGTGTCATTTCGGCGTGCAAATGTTTACCGTAGCTGGAGAAAACTCAGTGTGTGATCGGTGATGAGAGAAACGATATGAGGTACTGACATCTTTTTTCCTGTTAAAGCTGTTAGACCTCGAACAGAATAGAGATCGTCTTGATTTTTGGAAGTACCTCCATTTTTTTTTTATTAAACTGATCGATTGATTGGTTGATTTGATTTTTTAGGCCTTATCAAAATTTTGCAAATAATTTTAGATTTGGGGGCGATAATAATAATTTACTGATACACGTTCTATTAATTAACCCATAGCTGGGGGAGAAGAGGTGGATTCATATCTTTCCCAAAGTTATATGGGCGTAAGTGAATATAAGAAGCCCGACTGGATTTTGAAGTCGGCTCTCCGATTCCTAATTCCGAGCCCCTATCCATTACACCACGCGCACATCTAGGCTTAGAACACAAAGTATTCCCAAGCGGCCACTCATCTAGGTAGAGACCAGAGTCAACGTTGTTTAACTCCAGTAACTGTACGAGAATGGATGCCATACCATCGGCACATCAACCTTACACTACATGATATTCTCAAGCAATCACTCATCTAGGTACAGATCTGTCACGACGTTGCTTAACTTTAGTGATCGTACGAGAATGGTTGTTTCAACGTAATATGACCGTAAGCCACACCAACGGCACATCCAGTCTTACAATACGTGATATTCTCAATATGTTACCCATGTAGTTACAGACCAGACTCGACGTTGCTTAACTTCGGTGATCGTATGAGAACGGGTATTTTAACGTGATATGACCGTAAGCCATACCATCGGCACATCCGAGCTTACAATACGTGATATTCTCAAGCTGTCACCCATGTAGTTACAGACCAGACTTGACGTTGCTTAACTTCGGTGATCGTATGAGAACGGTTATTTCAACTCAACATGATATGGCTGTAAGCCATACCTACTGTACATCCAATCTTACAGTACATGATATTCTCCACCAGTTACCCATGTAGTTACAGAGCAGACTCGAGGTTGCTTAACTTCGGTGATCATACGAGAACGGATATTTTAACGTGATATGGCCGTAAGCCATACCAGCGGCACATTCAAGCTAACAGTACGTGGTAATCTCAAGTAGTCACCCATCTAGGACAGATGTTGCTTAACTTTAGAGATCGTACAAGAACGGGGGTTTCGGCGTGATATGGATGTAGGCATAATCAGATCGAAACCTTATCAACAAGCGGATTTTTTTAAGCACATAGAGGGTCAAGACGAACGATCGTTACCCTGTCTTTTTTTTGTCCTTTTTTTTTCTTCCACCTCTCCAGCCATTCTACCTCACCAAAGCCTTTTTTTAACACTCACTCATTAGTCGCTTTCCACCTTTTTGCCTCACCTCAATAGTCGCCCATATCTTCTCCCTGCCCGCCAGTTGCCAGTTTACATAAAAGGGTGTGTCTCCTAACAGCAGGAGTCATTGTCGTGGAAGCTCACAGGACACGCTGCTAAGTGTATCATAATTAACATACAAGTGGATACCTCCACCGATATCGGCCCCAGAAGCTATTATGTCGCTGTCGGTTTAAATAGACAACCAGCATTTTATTGTCAACCGGCTATTTACAAAATATACAGTGAATAAAGAAACAGTTGTCAGATGGCATTAGGCGCGTTTAGGTTTAATTAACCTTCATTTAAAAAGATCGTTTTTCATTTTACTGAGACGGCTTCTTCTTCTATGTGCCATGTCCCTTCAAGGAGCTAGGAACCATGGCTCTCCACAATTTCTAGTCCATGTAGCACAATAATAAATATTGTTTTTTTGTTATCTATCCTAAACTTTCTCCCGCCATGCATTTACTTAAGTTCGTTATACTTTTTCTATGTGCCGTGTTTCTTCAGTGCGTTGGCGATCATGGCTCTCCACGATTTCCTGCTTTTTGTAGCTCTTAAAAAATTTTGTCTTTTTGTTATTTCTCCTAAACCTTGTTCTGGCATCCATTTACTCAAGCTCATACTTCTACTTTTTTATATGCCGTGTCTCTTTAGGATATTGGCGGTCATGGCTCTCCACAATTTCCTCTAGTTTGTAGCTCTTAATAAATCTTGTCTTTTTGTCATCTCTCCTAAAATTTGTTCCGCCAACCATTTACTCAAGCTCGTTCTTCTACTTTTTCTATGTGCCGTGTCTCTTCAGGACGTTGGCGATTATGGCTCTCCACATTTTCAGGTTCGTTTTAGCCCCTAATAAGTTTTGTCTTTTTGTTATTTCTCCTAAACCTTGTCATGCCAACCATTCACAAAAGACCTTGTTTTTTCCTATGTCCTTTTAACTTTGATTAGTCTTGTCCGAATAAAATATTCGTGCCCTTATTCCTCGTGCCGTAGAAATTTCAACTGTATCTTCTTGATGTTAACAATAATTGTCTTTTCGCTTTCATTTTCTCTAAAACTTCGTTGTTACTCACATGTTCAGTCAGAAGTATTCTCAGTGTCCTTCTGTAGAGCAACGTATTTGTTCATTTGAATTTATCACGTATACAATGTAGCTTAGTCATTGAATCATTTATTTTTCAAGAGATATCAAGGATTGCAAAAGCTTTCCGAAATATATCTGTTTTTAACAATAAATAATCCATTGGAATTACAAGATTTTATTCTTTTTAATTCAATTTCACCAATGGAATGAAGTCTTTTTACACTTATGCTGTTACTATATTCGTGAGAATTTCTTAAAAAGAAAGAAATGCCATTTCCAAACCAGAGTAAAAAAAAAAAAGAAATTGTTAATTTGAATTTATAACTATACAATGTAGCTTAGTCAATGATTCATTTATTTCTCAAGAGTGGTCAGGAATTGCGCTTTCCGAAATATATTTGTTTTAAAATAAATTAACTTTTGGGATTTCAAGATTTTATTCATTTTAAGAACGATTTTTTTTATCCAGTTCCTGGAACAAAGCTACACAGCTCTGTCCAGTTCTGTTACGGACTCTATTAATTAGAATTCTAATGATAATCGTCGACTATAATTCGCATTCACTGATGTGCCATCGCCTAAGCGTGTATCACGCATCGCACATACCTGACTGATTTCATTTGAGGAAATGAGATACAATGGCCTATTAGGAAATTTGTTTTAAATTAGGCTTAGCGGTCGCCATCTTTGTCGTTATGTTGCTAAATATTTTCTTCCATTTCACTGTTATTTCAAAATTTCTAACAAGAGTAGATATTGAACAAAAATCGATTTATATAATACCAGGAGTAATCAATGAATCATAGATACTATTGAACACTAACTGAGCGTACATAAGTGAAAACATTAGAACTTCTACTAGACAGACACACATTCACAATCATGAATACACATTACGATTCACTGTTCCCTCAGTATTATTAGAATCTTTACAAATTTACATAAAGATTATCTACGGTTTTAACGCACGTAAAACATGTCTGACCAATGAGAATCGATCCAAAAAAAACCGAAAATATCAAAGTTCGGTCTTTTCTGTCTGATGAAACTTTATTAAAAGCGAAAGATGTTAGATTGATAAATGATTCCTATTTGTTTTATATCTTATCCTGTCGAATTCAGGTCCATATTTGATATAAACAGATATATATATATATATATATATATATATATATATATGTATATATATATATATATATATATATATATATATATAAACAGATATATATATCTATAAACAGGTACATATATATATATATATATATATATATATAAACAGATATATATATATATAAACAGACATATATATAAACAGATATATATATATATATATATATATATATATAAACAGATACATATATATAAACACATACATATATATAAACACATACATATATATATATAAACAGATACATATATATATATATAGTATATATATATATATAGTATATATATATATATATAGTATATATATATATAGTATATATATATATAGTATATATATATATATATAGTATATATATATATAGTATATATATATATAGTATATATATATATATATAGTATATATATATATAGTATATATATATATAGTATATATATATATATATAGTATATATATATATATAGTATATATATATATATAGTATATATATATATAGTATATATATATATATATAGTATATATATATATATATATATATATATATATAGTATATATATATATAGTATATATATATATAGTATATATATATATAGTATATATATATATAGTATATATATATAGTATATATATATATAGTATATATATATATAGTATATATATATATATAGTATATATTATATATATAGTATATATTATATATATAGTATATATTATATATATACTATATATATACTATATATATATATATACTATATATATATATATACTATATATATATATAGTGTATATATATATATATATATTGTATATATATATAGTATATATATATAGTATATATATAGTATATATATATATAGTATATATATATATAGTAT
>OZ010603.1:67968363-67993363 GCA_963932145.1 Acanthosepion lycidas | reverse complement strand
ATTGTGGCCGATTTTCTTAAAGTTTCTTTTCTTTATTTCAAATAAAAACTTGCGAATTTTTCATCATATTTCAGTGGAAATTTTACATGCAAAATGTATAGCTTATTGTCAAGATATATAAAAGAATATGTTTTAAAATGGAACCAGGAATAGATAGGCTTATTTAACACCTTTATTTTTTGAAAAAAAATTCAAATAGTTTGAGCATTTTGTTTAAAGATTTTTGCTCTTTCTAGATTTCCGATGAAAAGTTGAAAAATTTCCGACATATTTCAGTGAACTACTCACTTTCAAAAATTTTAGTTTATAAATAAAATTTAGATGCAGGCCATCGTCAACTTACGACCACCGACAGGTCGCAAATGAATCTGGTCGTAAGTCGGCCTATAACTAATTTTGCAATCTTATATTTCTTTCGGCAAATTTTTTTTTTTTTTTTTAATAATCTTTACGGTTTCTTTACATTTGATACATTTTAACAGTTGAGTTAAAGGGAGATAACTGATACTGAGTCATACGAAAGAGGCATGGCACGTGGAATTAGAACAATCTACCCCGGTGGACGAAATAAAGGGTTCAGTTCAAAATTCCAATCACCTAAAGAAGGCCGGAGCGTACGACGGTCGAATGTCGTCAATATGGCAACAGAGATGAGGCCACCAGGCAGAACAATGTAAATAATTACAATACCAGATCTCAGAAATATAGACATATATTGTTATTGTGATAGACAGAAATATAGATATATATTGTTATTGTGATATTTTTGCATGATATCAAGAATATATTAATTAGGGTCTACAAATTGGAGGAGAGTGTTATCAATGATAATGTTCTGACTTTAAAGCCGCGGTTATCTCCTTTTAACTCTCTCTCATATTTATTTTTGGCATATGAATTTTTTTAAAACTGTTTCTAAATTTTTGATTGCCTTTCAGTCATTTCCGCCTCACCTGCTATCCTCTTTCAAGGCACCTATGGGGCACGCCACACCGTTTCGGAAACACTATGCTCTACATATGGTCCCGTAGGATAAATTGTCGTCTAAATTAAACAAAAATGAAAATAGCACTGGCATCTTCTTTTAATATATTCAGCATAATTACACAATGAAATCGCTATTGGTTTCAACCACAGCCTCCAGGATCTTCTGCAACTCTTCTTGACGATCTCCTTGTTTTAGTTGGTTAATGCTGCCATAAGCTTTCCCTTCATCTTTGGTATTCACTCAGTTGTGTGCCATGCGTGATACGTGCTTAGGCGATCATGTAGCTTTCGATACATGACTGATGAGGCAGATTCAGGTTGCCATCCAAGGCTATAGAACCCGGTCTGTCCTGCTATTTACCCAAAAAAAAGAGGATTCATACCTTTTCCAGGGGTATTGACACGACTGGAATTCGAACTTGGCTATCCGATTCAGTTATTTGCCATGCGTGATACACGCTTAGGCGATCATGTATCTTTTGATACATGACTGACTAGACATATTTTTTTCGCGCAGTAGTTTGCCATTTCTTTCTGCGGTAGGCCGGTTACCATCCAAGGCTATAGAACCTGGTCTGTCCTGCTATTTATCCATAGCTGGTGGGTGGAGAAGAAGAGTATTCATACCTTTTTACGAGAAGTTTTGATGGTCTCTCCTCAATTGAGCTCTACATATAATAATCAAGAGAATTGCTGTCTGGGGAGCTAGGTGGCCAAATATTAGGTTGGTGCAAAAATAATATCGTTTTTTGACGTTAAAAAATATGTCAAAAAACGATATTATTTTTGCACCAACCTAATATAAGGGGTGATGTAGAAGCAGAAATTGTCTGACAGCCATGACTTGGTTCTCCTGCCTGTGTGACATGAGTCCGGTTACCAGACATAGGGTCTATCAGCAACCAATACCTTGACCCAAGGATGCACTACTTGCTCAAGGCATTTGATGTCGGCTACTGTGTTGATTCTGAGGCCTCACCAACAAATTCGGGCGTTCTTATGCGAAGTGAATTGCGTCATAATGCTTCTTTTCTCACAGACGGTACGCAACGGATCCTACTATACCGTGCAGTCTACAAAATCAAAGCCAAGCAACGCGCATGCGCGAAAAAAAAAAATGTAACGACGACAATTTACCCATCGCACCCTGCATATCTACAAATAACATCACTGAAAAAGATGGCGACTTATTTGTGATCATATGGTCCAGTGTTAAGTGACTTTCTTTCTTCACTGTCTGTTTTCTCAGGTCTGATTTTCCTGGAACTACTGTTTATTCTTGACCGACGTCAATTCTTACGCGAGTTTCGCCTCGAGCTTCAAAAGGAATTCTCTACAGAGCATTTTTCGGTTAAAATCTTCCTCTCTTCATCTCTTTCTAGCTACCTTCCGGAGTCTGCGTTGACCAAGCGTGCAGAGGATCATGATTTTTATCTCGTTGCCTGATTACTCCCTTCGGTCCCAACGGACTGTTACGCCCAGTCACTTCCTTTCTCTTCCATTGTTGAAGCTTCTATCCCCTGCCAATCGTTCGTTATCTCTTCGGCTTGTCAGAGTGGACAGCATTGAGCAGATATTTAGCAGGTTGGCTCCAAAGATGGTCGTTTAACAGAGCTGGCTAGACAAATGCTATCTCAAGTGGAAGAACCCTACAAATAGACAAAGGAGGAAGCAAGGAGGAATCAAGGAAATAAAAAAGAGGAATAGCCAATAGCAGACAGGAAACAAGGATCCTTAATAAATTAGTTTTTGCATATCAATGAATATTTCCATTCAGACACAAAATATACAAGAAAAGGAAACTGAAGACAGAATTTTCAACAGTATCTGAATCATATATTCTCTTCGACATTTTATATTAACTTCAATTAAAAAAAGTATACCTGATGTAAAAAGGATCCTCAAACTGGATATAAAAAAAGTTTTATTGCCAAAATTCATGTCATCATTAAGAGGAAAGATCAAAGTATTTTTGAGCATTTTATTAATTTTTTTAATTCTTTCTAACACGTTCGAAATTTTGCTTAAAAATCTTGTTTTTTTTCTTCGTCAGCGATGGGCCATATATGAATATAGACATTGTTTTGGAAACTCTTACAAAAATCAAATAATTCTCGAAATTTATGAAATTTTCAAGACATTTACAAAAAAAAAAAAAAAAAAATTAATTTTTAAATTTATTTATTTTAAAATATATTGGTAAAAATATATTTTTTTTTTTACATTTGTTACCCGCACTTAATTTTATGAAATTTCTCGAAATTAAAATTCCACACTCTTCATAATTATATCAGTTAAAAGTCATTGATTTGTTTTTGTCAAATAGAAACAACATTTACCGAAAATCTGCTCTGAATCGTAAAATAAAAAATAATGAAATAAAACTATGACATTATTTAATTAGAAAAGCTTTAAAGTACTGTTATAAATGTTATAGATGCAGGAGGGGTTCACAATTCGCCCCCCTCTGATAGCTGTTCATAAGAAAAATAGCAGGTTTTCTCCAAAGCCAAAATGTAGGTGGCTTCATTTTTTTTTACTTTTTCATTTATTACCTCCTATTAATTAATTTTATGAAATATCGAGAAATTAAAATTCTCTTCATGTTTATATTAGTTAAAAGCAAGTCTCCTTGGAGAATTTAAATCATCAATTTGTTTTTGCCAAACAAACACAATTTACCGAAAATCTGATCTGAATTGTAAAATGAAAATGCAATAAAACTATGCCAGTCAGTCGCTTATGGGATAATGCTTAGGCGATCATCTACCTTACGATACATGACTGAAAACACAATTTTTTTCCAGCAATAGGTTGCCATTTCTTTCTGTGGTAGACCAGTTGCTATCTAAGGGTATAGAACTCGGTCTGTTCTGTTACTTAGCAATAGTTGGGGTGTAGAAGATTTATATTTTCCCCCAAGGTAAACGAATATGGATTCGATTGGAATTCGAACTTGGTTCATCCGATTCCTCAATCAGAGTCGCTACCCCACCGTGCCTCTTAATAAAACTATGAAATTATTTAATTAGAAAAATAGCAGGTTTTCTCCAAAGCCAAAATGTAGGGGGCTTCTGTTTTTTGGGGTTTTTTTTTTACATTTATTACCCCCACTTAATTAATCTTATGAAATATCAAGAAATTAAAATTCTCTTCATATTTATATTAGTTAAAAACCGGAGTCCTTAGGGAATTTAAATCATCAATTTGTTTTTGTCAAACAGAAACAATATTTACCGAAAATCTGCTCTGAATCGTAAAATAAGTAAATAAAACTATGACATTATTTAATTAGAAAAGCTTTCAAGTGCTGTTATAGATTAAATATATTAAGGGCGCTATTTCCTTGAGAAAAAAATTCGATGAATAATGAATTTTTACTAGAATTTTCATTTTTTTAACATTGTAATTAGAAAAAAATTATTAAGTTTTAAATCTTTTAAAATTCTGTATATTTGTTTGTTTGGGTTTTATGGCATATCAACCACTGTGGGTTATTTAATGCCAAATCCAGTTTATATGAATTTTAAATGCCTATTTTGTACGGAATAAAAAATGTATAGCTGGCAACATTGTTTCAAAAAAAAAAAAAAAAAAAAAAAAAAAAAAAAAAAAAACGTATAGCTGGCAACATTATTTTTTTTCTTTTTTTTTTTTTACAAAAAAACGCATAGCTGGCAACATTATTTTCTTTTACAAAAAAACTTAGAGCTGGCAACATTATTGTTTCAAAAACTTAGAGCTGGCAACATTATTGTTTCAAAAAACCTTATCTGAGACCTTGCTGTTGGATGCAGTTTACCGTCATACCCAGGACGCGGATGTAGTTTACCGTCATACCCAGGACGCGGATGTAGTTTACCGTCATACCCAGGACGCGGATGTAGTTTACCGTCATACCCAGGACGTGAGCAAAACCTGGGAAACTAGGAGTTCACTATTTGCCCATAGCTGGGACACTAACAGGTGCTACCACCCCGGGTCAAGGTGGACCTGGGAACACCAGCAATTAAGTGGTGGTTCCACGCTCCTCAAAACCTCCAGATCAGAGGCCTTGCTGTTGGATGCAATTTAACGTCATACCCAGGACGCCTCATTGGGGGGGGGGTTCTTACCCCTCTACAGAGGTGCAGTCGGCGTATTCTAAAGCCCCAGCCGACAGGGCTTAAAATTCTGTATAAATGTTGTGCTTTTTAGATGACATTATTAAGTGAAATCTATATTTGCTAATCATAAATTGAAAAGCTTAATGCAAATCCTCAAACACCAATATTTTAAAATGATTTTTCAATTTTTTTGTATATGTATAACCGCGCTGATTTTTGTAAGTACGGGCGACCATATACGATATTATTAGAAAATAAAATCAATGACGACAGTAAAATTAAAGCCAATTTCTAAAACACAGTAAAACAATAGATTACGGACTATATTTTCCTAAGTACTTGATATGATATAAAAATGCGCTCACGTCATTTTCTTAAATTATTTTTACAGATAAAGTCTCCATAGGACAACATGTCAAAACAACTACTGCTGTGTTTAAACACATCAACTGTGCATTTCTGTTATATTCTAAACTTAAAATAAGTTAACTTTATTTTAGATGAGATTAATTATATGACGGAAGAAAATAAAAATGATAAACGAATAGGAATGAAGGAGACAGAAAATAACGATTGACAATGTTTTTAAATTTTTGAAACTCAAAATTGACCGGGAAGCAAAAGGGCGGAGGAGTCTTCACCAAGCAAGATGTTTGATAGAAGAAACTGTTAGCATAGAACTTACGGTTACATCTAGCCATTTCAACTGTAAAATGAGGAGACCTAGCTGCCAATCTAGTACTGCTCTTAAATTCATAAAGTCTAGGTACCAAAGAGGATAGCTCATCAGAACAATTACCATGAACATACTTATCAGATTAAGCA
Source organism: Acanthosepion lycidas (assembly GCA_963932145.1). Taxonomy (NCBI): domain Eukaryota; kingdom Metazoa; phylum Mollusca; class Cephalopoda; order Sepiida; family Sepiidae; genus Acanthosepion; species Acanthosepion lycidas. The sequence goes on along the minus strand of OZ010603.1, from coordinate 67,987,445 downwards.
ACTGTTAGCATAGAACTTACGGTTACATCTAGCCATTTCAACTGTAAAATGATGAGACCTAGCTGCCAATCTAGTACTGCTCTTAAATTCATAAAATCTAGGTACCAAAGAGGATAGCTCATCAGAATAATTACCATGAACATACTTATCAGATTAAGAAACTGTTAGCATAGAACTTATGGTTACATCTAGCCATTTCAACTGTAAAATGACTGAACTTGCTAGTCAGCCAGTTATGCACCATGCGTGATACACGCTTAGGCGATCATGTATCTTTCGATACATTACTGGCGAGGCAGATTTTTCACCGCAGTAGGTTGCCATTTATTTCTGCGGTAGACTAGTTGACATCCCAGCTTATAAAACCTTTTCTGTTGTCCTATTTAACCACAGCTGGTGTGGGGGAGAAATAGAGGATTCATACCTTTCCAAGGGTATTGCACGTAAGTGAATATAATGGATCTACGTGGAATTCGAACTCGGCTCTCCGATTCAGTTATGTGCCATGCGTGATACACGCTTAGGCGATCATGTAACTTTCGATACATGACTGACAAGGCAGATTTTGTTCCTGCAGTAGGTTGCCATTTCTTTCTGCGGTAGACCAGGATTCATACCTTTCCCAACGGTATTAGCACGAAAGTGAATGCAATGGATTCGATTGGAATTCGAACTCGGCTCTCCGATTCCTAAGTATGTGCCGCTATCCCTTAGTCCACCTTGCCTCTTCTACTGTGCTTTAATCGTAACATCTCGATACCAAAAAGGAAAGCTCAACTGAACAGTTACGTTGAAAGTATTTACAGAAATGGCACAAGGCGGATTTATCACTGTGTATTTTGTCTTTGTTTTTGTTTTTCGCTAAAGATTAATATTTAAACTAGATTAGTCGAAGTTATCAAGTGTCTGTGCATGTATGCGTGTGTGTGCGTGAATGTGCGCCCGCGTGTGCGTTCAATGGATGTCATGGAGTATTTGCCAGAAAGGATTATTTTCTAGAAAGGATTATTTGCCAGAAAGGATTATTTTCTAGAAGGGATTATTTGCCAGAAAGGATTATTTTCTAGAAGGGATTATTTGCCAGAAAGGATTATTTTCTAGAAGGGATTATTTGTCAGAAAGGATTATTTTCTAGAAGGGATTATTTGCCAGAAAGCATTTTACTTCGACATGACATGAACCAATTTCCTGACTTCGAGACGAGAACGCTTTTGGACGTAAATAAAAAAAAAATACAATTTAGAATCGAACATTTTAGAAATATTTATAATTTAGAAAATAAAATTATCTATTTAAATCCTTTAAATTATCTCGACTGCGATAAAAACGATATATATATATATATATCGGACGACGGAAATCGAGTAGAGCAATGGCCAAAAATTCAGTCACCATAAATAAAATAACATCAACTGCTGAATTATTTTAAAGAGAAATGGCGGGCTTTCATAGAAAGAAACAAATAATGATAGAATTGTTTAATATTTCCTGCTAATACCTCTTTGATTCCATAGAAAAACAAGACATACGCTACTTGCTTTCAATGAAAAAAATGGATGGGAGAAAGAAAGAAAAAAAATGAAAGAAAGATTCGATTTATTGATTTTTCATAGGGGTATATGTACCTCTATGGGTTATTTAATGCTGAAATCTAAATATTTTGAAAACAAATTTATGGCTTCAACTAAATATATACTATAGGTATATATTGTGAGTAATTGCAGAAAAGTGTTGGCGACTTCGATAAAAAACGCCATTCTTCAGACAGACAATATCAAACAACGGAAACTGAGTAAAGAAATCGCCAAAAAACCAATTACCATAAATAAAATAATATCGTCTGCTGAACTATTTTAAAAGAGAATTATTAAGAGAAATATTCGTAATTCGGAGAAAATACCTCATAAATAATGGACTATTCCGATTTGATCGGGTGGAAAGAGGGAGAAAAACATTACTTGGTTTCAATAAAAAAAGGAAGAAGAAAGAAAGGAAAGACAGAAGTGGAGTGAGAGAATCAGTTTAAGCTGATAAGAACAGATCCTACACTTTGATCTTAGTGAAAAGGCCTAGAAGATGAAAGAAAGAAGGAAAGATAGAAGTGAAGAGAGAGAATCAGATTAAGTTGATAAGAACAGATACTACACTTTGATCTTAGTGAAAAGGCCTAGAAGATGAAAGAAAGAAGGAAAGATAGAAGTGAAGAGAGAGAATCAGATTAAGCTGATAAGAACAGATACTACACTTTGATCTTAGTGAAAAGGCATAGAAGATGAAAGAAAGAAGGAAAGATAGAAGTGAAGAGAGAGAATCAGATTAAGCTGATAAGAACAGATACTACACTTTGATCTTAGTGAAAAGGCCTAGAAGATGAAAGAAAGAAGGAAAGATAGAAGTGAAGAGAATCAGATCAAGCTGATAAGAACAGATACTACACTTTGATCTTAGTGAAAAAGCCTAGAAGATGAAAGAAAGAAGGAAAGATAGAAGTGGAGAGAGAGAATCAGATTAAGCTGATAAGAACAGATATTACACTTTAATCGCTGCGAAAAGGTAGAGAAGGAATGGCGACCGCAATAAATGCAGCATTTTTCAGATGCCCTATCTCGAACGACTGAAATCGAATAAGGCAATCGCCAAAAATCCAGTTACCATAAATGAAATAAAACAACATCATCTATTGAATTATTCTAAAAGAATTATTAAGAGAAATGTTTGTAAGACGGGAATTTGGCTAGAAAGAAAGAAAGAAAAGACAGAAAGAAAGAAAGAAATTTTTGATTGATTGCATTTGTTTAGGGGCATATCAACCTATATACCGAAATCTAAATTATTTTGAACACAATTTTCATGGCTCCAACTCAATATATGCTATAAGTATCTATTTTTGGCAAACTTTTATGTAAAAATTAATTTTTATATTTTCATGTCTTGTTTGGGAGTTCACTATTTGCCCATAGCTGGGACCCAAACAGGTGTTGCAATACTGGGTTATGGTGGAGCTCGGAAAAACAGTAATTAAGGGGTAAGAAAGAAAGAATGACAGTTAAATTTCAGTGAAATGTAAAATTTTTCAATTTCAAATGTTTTCATTTGTACCCACTTACTTCTTAAAATAACGACCACCATTCATATTTTTTTTTATCAATATTGCAATATTTTGTTAAAGTTAAGCTCAAATATTTAACGATGCGATAGGCGAATTTCTACGGATATTTTATTGTCGTAGAACTCGCCGTGAGTTTATTTAATCATTGACTTATGAATTAAGATTCAGCAAAAATTTTATATATGAAAGCCGTTAAATTTTTACGGGTGAAAAGTAGTTTTATTTATTTTTTGTCTTTCTTTAAATGAAATGTGATAAACAATAAAAAAAAAACATATCAGAGACGATACTTGGTTTCAGTTAGAAAATGAATGAAATAAAGAAATAAGGGACGATAGAACTGTTTAACATCTCCTGTCAGTATCTCGTAAATAATAGACTATTCCATTTTTATCATGAGGAAAGAGGGGAAAAGACACTACTTGATTTCAATGAGAAAAAGAAAGAAAGAAAGGAAGAGCAAAAGAAAGAAAGAAAGACAGAAAAAGAAAGAAAGAAGTGTTTAGCGGTTGTTTCAGTGAAATGTAAAAAAGTTGTCAGTTTCAAATTTTTTTCATTTGTACCCCCTTACTTCTTAAAATAACGACCAGCATTCATATTTATAATTGTTATTGCAATATTTTGTTAAAGTTGCTAAGCTCAAATATTTAATGATGCCATAAGGAAATGTCTAAGGATATTTTAACTGTGAAATTTGTGCTGGGCATTCTAGTTATAAAAGATGATTGGAAAATACACCCTAAGGGCTTTGATAAACAATGTTTTTTTAATAAATATTATAGCACTATTCAGTACTGCATATGTCAAACAGTCTCGCATATTACAGAGAAAAAATGCTAAGCATTTCAAAATCAGACTGCAGAGGAAACTTTGATTTCGAAGAACAACAAAAGACATACGCTACTTGGTTTCAGCGAGAACAAGAAAGAAAGAAAGAAAGAAGTGTTTTGCGGCTGTATCAGTGAAATGAAAAAGTTGTCAATTTCAAATCTATTCATTTGTATCCCCTTACTTCTTTAAACAACAACCAGTATTCATATTTATAATTCTTATTGCAATATTTTGTTAAGCTCAAATATTTAACGAAGCGAGAGGAGAATTTTTATGGATATTTTATTGTCGTAGAACTCATCATTAGTTTATTCTATCATTAACTGAAGAAATATGGTTCATCAGAAATTTAAAATAGGAAAACCGTTAAATATTTACGGGTCTTTCGCCACATATAATAACTGCTTGTCCGTTCATTCGTTATTTCACACAACCGTTATGCCCTGCCAATAAATCTTGCGTTTTGATCGCAAGGAAATAGGAGGAAAAACACTACTTGGTTTCACTGAGAAAATGAAAGCAGGAAAGAAAGAAAGAAGGGGAGAGTAAAATGGGGAAAGTTAATCAAATTAAGCTGATAAAAAGAGATACTACACTTTGATCTTAGTGAAAAGGCGTAGAAGATGAAAGAAAGAAGGAAAGATAGAAGTGAAGAGAGAGAATCATATTAAGCTGATAAGAAGAGATACTACACTTTGATCTTAGTGAAAAGGCCTAGAAGATGAAAGAAAGAAGGAAAAATAGAAATGAAGAGAGAGAATCATATTAAGCTTATAAGAACAGATACTACACATTGATCTTAGTGAAAAGGCCTAGAAGATGAAAGAAAGAAGGAAAGATAGAAGTGGAGAGAGAGAATCAGATGAAGCTTATAAGAACAGATACTACACTTTGATCTTAGTGAAAAGGCCTAGAAGATGAAAGAAAGAAGGAAAGATAGAAGTGAAAAGAGAGAATCAGATTAAGCTTATAAGAACAGATACTACACTTTGATCTTAGTGAAAAGGCCTAGAAGATGAAAGAAAGAAGGAAAGATAGAAGCGAAGAGAGAGAATCAGATAAAGCTGATAAGAACAGATACTACACTTTGATCTTAGTGAAAAGGCCTAGAAGATGAAAGAAAGAAGGAAAGATAGAAGTGAAAAGAGAGAATCAGATTAAGCTTATAAGAACAGATACTACACTTTGATCTTAGTGAAAAGGCCTAGAAGATGAAAGAAAGAAGGAAAGATAGAAGCGAAGAGAGAGAATCAGATAAAGCTGATAAGAACAGATACTACACTTTGATCTTAGTGAAAAGGCCTAGAAGATGAAAGAAAGAAGGAAAGATAGAAATGAAGAGAGAGAATCATATTAAGCTTATAAGAACAGATACTACACTTTGTTCTTAGTGAAAAGGCCTAGAAGATGATTGGAAGAAGGTAAGATAGAAGTGAAGAGGGAATCAGATTAAGCTAAGAACAGATCCTACACTTTGATCTTTGTGAAAAGGCCTAGAAGATGAAAGAAAGAAGGAAAGATAGAAGTGAAAAGAGAGAATCAGATTAAGCTTATAAGAACAGATACTACACTTTGATCTTAGTGAAAAGGCCTAGAAGATGAAAGAAAGAAGGAAAGATAGAAGTGAAAAGAGAGATTCAGATTAAGCTTATAAGAACAGATACTACACTTTGATCTTACTGAAAAGGCCTAGAAGATGAAAGAGAGAAGGAAAGATAGAAATGAAGAGAGAGAATCATATTGAGCTTATAAGAACAGATACTACACTTTGATCTTAGTGAAAAGGCCTAGAAGATGATTGGAAGAAGGTAAGATAGAAGTGAAGAGGGAATCAGATTAAGCTAAGAACAGATCCTACACTTTGATCTTAGTTAAAAGGCCAAAACGAGAAGGACAAGTAAAATTATAATAGAATGATTGTTATTGCAATATTTTGTTAAGCAGGAAAGAAAGAAAAAAGGGGAGAGTAAAATGGGGAAAGTTAATCAAATTAAGCTGATAAGAACAGGTACTATACTTTGATCTTATCCAAAAGGCTGAGAAGAGAAGGAGAAGAACAATTATAATAGAATGATTGTTATTGCAATATTTGTTAAAGCTGTTAAACTCAAATATTTAACGATGCGATGGGGGGTTTCTACGAACATTTTATAGTCGCAGAACTCACCATGTGTGCTTTCAATCATTTACTAGAGATTTAAGATTCATCAGAAATAAAGAAAGGAAAGAAAATATAAATAGGAAAACCGTCAATTTTTTACGGGTACTACTTGTGTTCTACTATTCTTCTCGAAGGTGGAATATTTTTTTAATACGTAAGGTGAACTATTTCCAGCTAAATTATAATCTTCCTTGCCAACATTTACCTTGGTTGCCAACGAATGCCTGTAGCCTCGCGTTACCCTGGGAACATTATAAGCAATTCCAAATGTTTTTCTTTTTGTCTGAGGGAAAAACAAGACAATTTCTGACAATTCTGGTTTTCACATGTCACGAGCATGAAACATGAAAAAGTTTTCATTTATTTTAAAAAGCATTTCACCCCAAGCAAGTCAGCAGTGCCAGTAACACACTGGAGGTTACTGAGATTGAAAGTAAGAGAAAACTGTGGGTGTAGAGAAGGTTGCAGAAAGCAGGAGCGGACATGGAACAGAAGATTGTAACTGCCGTCGCATTTAAATTTTTGAAGATTGTAGTTATCAAGGAATCAAGTAAGAGGAATGGAGATCCACTGTTGGGAAGTGCGAGAAAAGAAACATTTGGAGGTAGAAGTGGCGGTTGCATTTAACTATTTGAACAGTAAAAGAGAGGGATCTAGTAACATGCTTAAATTCATGCAGGTCGGGCTCCAGGGAAAATAGCTCGTCAGAGCAGTTGCCATAAAAATATTTGTAGAAAAGACAGAGGGAAGCCACATCACGTCTGTGAGAATGTGAGCGAAGCCAAGATGCCAAGTCAGGACTGATTATATTGCAGATATTTCTTTGGATTTTGTCGAGAACCTCGAGATGAAAGGCAAGGTCACCAAACAAGATATGTTAACTGTATTAACGTGAGCCTATACACCATTTATAAAATAGTTAAACCTTGCTATGTTTTTAGGTCGTTAGCCAAAGGAGAGCTGTTAAAAAAAAAAAAAAAAAAAAAAATTGTAAGCCACCCTGCGAAAATGACGTGAAATAATTTGAGATATCGCATATTTTCACACCTTCCCTATGAAGAAAAGATCGACACTTAAATCGAAACATTCAGTTGTAGGGCGTGTATGTTTTGTAGAGAGGGTCACAGTGATAGAGCACCTGCTGAGGAGGTCATTATTTATTAAGTTATTCAGTCATTTCAAAAGAACTAATTAACTCGGAAGAATTAACAAAGACGAGATCTCGTCTATCACGTGACTGGGAATGAGAATTGTTGATAACCAGAGTTCAATAAAGAGACTGGTTGAAATTTTCTAGAACGCTTATTTTTAATACGATAGAGTGGAGTGTACAGTTCTGGATTCATTGCGATTAGAACAAGCAAGATGCAGTAATACTTCATATAAATCAGTATAAAAAAAATAATAATGATAATAACTCATCTAAGGAATAGCCAAAACGTTGGGAGTATAACAACCAAGATTAAGACAATCGACCGAATCAGTGTATAATAATAAAAATTCCTCATCTCAGAAATGGCCAAAACGTTGTGACCATAACAACCAAGATGAGGATACTAGTCAGAATGAATCAGTGTATAAAAATGATAATTCCTCATCTGAGAAATGGCCAAAATGTTGTGACTATAACAACCAAGATGAGGATACTAGTCAGAATGAATCAGTGTATAATAGTGATATATCCTCATCTCAGAAATGGCCAAAATGTTGTGACTATAACCACCAAGATGAGGATACTAGTCAGAATGAATCAGTGTATATCCTCATCTCAGAAATGGCCGAAATGTTGTGACTATAACCACCAAGATGAGGATACTAGTCAGAATGAATCAGTGTATAATAATGATATATCCTCATCTCAGAAATGGCCAAAATGTTGTGACTATAACCACCAAGATGAGGATACTAGTCAGAATGAATCAGTGTATAATAGTGATAATTCCTCATCTCAGAAATGGCCAAAATGTTGTGACTATAACCACCAAGATGAGGATACTAGTCAGAATGAATCAATGTATAATAGTGATAATTCCTCAACTTAGAAATGGCCGAAATGTTGTGACTATAACAACCAAGAAGCGGACTCTAGTCCGAATCAGTGTATAATAATGTTAATTACATTTTACGGTTTATCAACCCTGTCTGGGCTATTTAAATCAGAAGCTCATTTCGGATTGTAGGCGTTTGTTTACAGTACCCATTGGTCCCTAGCTCTGACACTCGTGAAATGCTTGAAAGCTACCATAAACCATAAATCGATTGAATAATCTGTTTATTTTTCATCATAGACTCATTTGTTTAGTGCATGAATATATATATATGTGTGTGTGTGTGCATACATATATATATATATATATATATATATATATATATATATGCATGCATACACACACAACCCCCCCATATATATATATATATATATATATATATATATATATATATATATATATATATATATATATATAATCAGAAATGATGTAAAATGGTTTTGTGGCAAACTCTATTTATAAATAACCAGTGAAACTTTAATGTAAATATGATTAATTCGTTTTAGTATTTTTCAATTTTCGGACCGAACATTTTATTGTCGTTTCAAAAGAATCAAATGATTGTCCTTTCAAAGGAAATAAACGATTTCTGTTCGCCTTTATATTCCCTGTGAAACATTTTATAGAATTATCGGACATCTCTTGTTTTTATTTAAAACTCTTATAAAATATGATATCTACCAAACATCTACAAAATGTGTTTCCATTAAATTCTTCCTCGCTTTATTCTTTTCGAGGTCGTCTTTTTTCATACGATGGTCTAATTAAAATATTCCTTCTTTCCCTCTCTTTTTTCTCTTTTACCCTCCTTCCCTCTTTTCTGTGCCCAGACTCCCATCTCCCTTTCAAAACCATTTTCCAATTCCCTGTTATCGGCTCCAAGAGGACACAGCAGGCAGTATCGACTGATTGGCAGACAATTCCACCCCTTCATCATGCAACGTTTCAAATGATTATTTTGTTAGGAAAAAAAGAAGGGAAGAATACAGATATATCTTCTGATGAGCGTTTCTGAGTTTTGGATAGTCAGGGGCGGCCATAAATCGTAGCCTCTTTCCCCAAGCACATCAAACTTAACACACATACATTTCCATCAACTAAATATGGTATCGAATATTTCAAGTCTGTCTGGACATTGTAGACTTTCCCTTGTGTAGTGTAGTTGACGGAATTCCAGAAATAATGTTTTCTGGGGTCAGGTAGAGTGTATACACACCAGTTCCAATGGAAAATTAATATTATATTTCTTTATGTGTAAAACAATATTTTTATTATTAAATTCACTATCTTAACAATATAACATACACAATTATATACTAAATGTAACTGGTAAGCAATGTTTGTTTAATTTTATTAAATTTGAGTTGCTTTGGTTTATTTTGTTTTAGGGTATATCAACACCTCAATGGGTTATTTAAATGTCGACGAGATTTTTAAGATAGGATCCTATAAGTAGAATATATATATATTTTTGTAAGAAATCAGTTTGTAGGAGATTTCGTTTGGTTTATTTTGTTTTACGGCATATCAACACCTCAATGGGTTATTTAATGCCGACAAGATTTTTAGGATAGGTTCATATGAATATAATATATATTCTTTGTAAGAAATCAGTTTGTAGGAGATTTGGTTTATTTTGTTTTACGGCATATCAACACCTCAATGGGTTATTTAATGCCGACAAGATTTTTAGGATAGGTTCATATGAATATAATATATATTCTTTGTAAGAAATCAGTTTGTAGGAGATTTGGTTTGATTTATTTTGTTTTACGGCATATCAACACCTGAATGGGTTATTTAATGCCGACAAGATTTTTAGGATAGGTTCATATGAATATAATATATATTCTTTGTAAGAAATCAGTTTGTAGGAGATTTGGTTTGGTTTATTTTGTTTTACGGCATATCAACACCTGAATGGGTTATTTAATGCCGACAAGATTTTTATTTTCGAAAACTATATTGCTGGTAATAAAATCTATTTTTACATTTTCATAGGGTTTTCACTCCAGTTTGTTTATCAACTATTTGCCTATTGATGAGACCCTAACAGATGCTACCACCCCGAGTCAGGGTGGACTTTGGAACACCAGCAAATAAGAGGTGGTTCTACGCTTTTCAAAACCTCCTGGTCAGCGGTCTTGCTGCCGGATGTAGTTTATCGTCTTATCCAGGACACGGATATAGTTAATCGCCATATCCAGGAGGGTATTTACATTTAGCAAACTAATTGTCACCTCTAAGTGTTGACTTCAATGTTCACTTTTATATTTACGCACGCTCTATCTCTGATATTGAGCACTTTATCCCATAAATATAGCACACCTTAAGACTATATTTCTTCATATATATATATATATATATATATATATATATATATATATATATATATAAGCAAATAAATGGATATAGATCCGACAGTATGAAGAAACAGACAATCGCCCACGTGAAGCCGACGTGATCATATTGAAACGGAACGCTGATCTTGAAAAATTTCTGTTATCTGTTTTGATTAGTCTTACTCTTATGTCCATCGTCTTTTCATGTTGAATTAAATATAGTCTAATGTTAATTATGTTTTATGAATATGTCCTGAAGATGGTCTACTAGACCGAAACGTCAGACGTTGACATTATATTAAGATTAAAACAGCATAATTGCATATTAGGATTTTTGTTTGTTTTTCCGTATACTTTTCTTCATATATATATATATCTATATATGTGTGTGTGTGTGTGTATTTATGTATGTATGTTTGTATGTATATATCGGGTGTAACAGCAAATTTGTTCAAATGTTAGATTATACTCTGAACCGTTATAAATGTTTAAAGACATTTGAAGGCCTGAATTACATTTATTTTCTCATCATTGATCAGTTGGGAAGACAGTAGGACTGACACAAAACAATTTTAACCTGATCTGTTTTAAGCTGAATAACACCAACTTTCAGTGATTCTTATAGAAAATGGTGTGAAGATGGCTAAACGTTTTATCTGAAAATCTGGGAAAAAGAAACTCAATTAGTATAAATTAGCATATATATATATATATATATATATATATATATATATAAGCCAATATAATAAATCGTTTTTTTTGTTTTTTGTTTTGTTTCTATATATGTGTGTATGTCTTTGTATATATATATATATATATATATATATATACATACAAGGCAATATAATAAATCGTTTTTTTTTATTTGTTTCTATATATGTGTGTATGTCTTTGTATATATATATATATATATATATATATATATATATGTGTGTGTGTGTGTGTGTATTTATTGGTTTGTTTTCTCACACACCCTATCTTGGCCGCATGTAGGAAAATCACTACAACCATGCATACCTAATCTATAACTTCGAATAGCCCAATTGAAGTCTTGATTGGTTGTTGTTTACTGGGGCGACTTAGATAAATCACGTTCTAAAGCTAGTGGCAAATTTTGTTCTAGGTGTGGGCTGAATACTGATCATATTCTGTCGGGTCGCCCATCGACGAAGTCTGTTGTTTATTTTGACCCGAAACTTCTAGTAACATGGAAGCAACAACACTGACGACGCATCTAGATTTGGCATTTAAAAGTGTATTTTAATAATAATAATAATAATAATAATAATATATATATATATATATATATATATATATATATATATATATATATATATATATTAGGAATTAATGAAATTTTAAAATTTTTTAAATCGATATATTTTTATTTAAAATATATTTTAACTTTACCGAAACCTGTATACAGTAGACAGATTTTCTTTTTTTAGTTTTAGTAGAAAAACCGTATTTGAGTAGACTGTTGACTGTAACACAATTAGGACTCACTAAAACACTGAACATTACCTACCAAACTCCATCGGCTACATTCCGGTAGAACATACAACTATAAAAGCCTCATCCACTAGTAAAAAAGGTAAAAATAATGAGACCATTGATAACAAAAATATGAGAAAAGTCAGCACTCAACAACATGAATTATGGACACACTCACAGTGTGCTGACCATATTTGAAAAATAAGACATTCACATGAATCTAAAAAGTTATCTAAAAAATTACACATCAGTTTAAAAAAAAAAAAAGAAAATCCTCCTTGATAATGGATTATAGAATATCCGGAAAAGAACATTTTTTTTATATTATTCTTTTATTTTATTTATTAAACCGAACAAACTGTTTTGTCAACTCAGTATGTTAAATAAATTTTCATGTAGAAAAGAAGAAATATTTTATTTTATTTTACTTAAACCGAACGAAATGTTTCACCAACTCAGTATGTTGTTAAACAAATCTAATGCCGTAAAAGAAGAAAAAATTCTTTATTATTTTACTTATTAAATCAAAAGAACTGCTTGGCCAACTCGATATGGTGGTTAGTCATTTTAATGTTGAAAAATAGACATTTATTTTAATTTCATAAGCTGAATCATTTAGCCAATCAAATATGTTCAATATATTTTCATGTAGAAAAAAATAGTCTTTTATTTTTAATTCATAAACTGAACGAACACTCTGCCCAATCAAATATGTTCAATTTATTTTCATGTAGAAAAATAGTTTTAATTCATAAAGTGAACGAACTTTTGGGCCAACCCAACATGTTAAATAAATTTAATGTCTGAAAAATATTTTAGGTTATTCAGTCAGTATTAGTAAGTTATTTGCGCGTCGCATGACGAATAAGAATAAAATCATTCTCTAACAAGACGCACATGTCGAGATATGCATATATATTTAATGACTCTGTTTTATAACACTGGCTTTTTTACAGTTCTCTGCCTGGCTTATAAACACTTGTCATTTTGCGTAAAAAATCAAGTTCTTTGTTTAAAATAACAGGAACGTCTAAAGTCTTAGTGTTGATACTCTATTCAGAGGTCATGGCGCCAATTTAAACTAATCCGTCTTCAAACAAATAAACACTAACGATGTGTTTATTATCAATTGAAGTTAGCGACCGACGTCCAACATACAAGTAAACATGCGCGACAGTTTCTAATTTTCATTTGATCTGCGCACGCGCAGTCCAACGATATGTTTTTTTTTCTATCCAAACGTTCTCTGTACATAGAACTATTAACAGCCCCGTGTGTTTGCGTTTCAATTTAGTGCCATACACTGACCGTGGTCAGCTTACACGGACAGTTGTTTTATTTAATTGTAAAGCACTTTGGATCATATTAACCCAACATTACTGGACAGTGATCGATCGCCACTGACCATAAGCTTGGCATGGCCGTCTGTCCATCTCAGCTGTTGGAAGGTGGACCATATATGGTTACACTAAATACACGTGTATTCAAAATAGTATATGAAAACACCACTGCTGAAACTTAGCGCGAATGGGTCTGATTTTTAAGTACGATTTTCTGTTTGACTCTAAAATTATCAGAGAGTATCAAAAGCAATTTCGTTTTTTTTTTTTTAAAAAAAAAAAATTAATGAAAAAATAATTTACTGTGCACGAAAGACCAAAAGACTCGAGTCATCGTTTGGATTTCGTAGAAAAAAAAAGAAAAAAAAAGAAAGAAAATTGAAAGTTGAGTGCCTTTTTTCAAAATTATTAGGTTGGTGCAAAAATAATGACGTAATAATGTCGTTTTTTGACGTATTTTTTAACGTCAAAAAACGACATTATTACGTCATTTTGCACCAACCTAATAATTTACTTGCTCACCGTAGGTCAGAGGAACTTTCTCTTCCTGATCGGTTTTATCATATATTCAATAATAATAGTCTTTATTTGCAAATTGATAGAAGAGATCCTTGTTTGTTGATGTCCTTTCTGATTTCTTGCTTCCCTGTCAACTACAATCTTCAAAAGTCTAAATGCAACATCAAATATCTTCTTTCTCCACGAATCCTTCTCCTTTATTTGTCCTTTTTTCTTCTCTTCTATTCACTAAAGTTTTTTTCATTCTTTTTCTCTCTTTTTCACTAAAGTCTTTCCCTTCTCTCTCTTACCCTATAACCCGCCGCGTCCTAGTGACATTGTCGCCTTGCTTGGAACGAACTTAAACCGTTTATTGCCTAAAGTTTTCTGAAGATTTTGGCCTGTTTTGCCTAATCTACCGACAAGTAAATACGGCGCTCATATTATTTATAACAGTAAATGTCCACTGAGATAGAAAAATGCAATAAAAAAAAAAGAGTCCCAACTCTCGCACGTGATCTCTACAATTCGTCGTTGCTTTGAATGTTCCTGTCACATATGGTTCGGTGTTACTGCTAGATATTTAGAGATTCTTGATAAAATCCAAAAAAGAATCAGTAAAATTATTGGTCCTGACCTGGCATCTCAGGTTCAATCTCTTTCCCAACGCCGTAATATTGCTTCCCTGGGCCAATTTTCTAAATAATTTCATGGTAATTGTTCTGACGAACTCTGTGCTACGCTACCTAGATTTTATGAATTTATATGCAGTACTAGATTGGCAGCATGCGTGATACACGTTTAAGCGCTAAGGTATCTTTCGATACATGACTGACGAGGCAGATTTTTCCCACAGTAAGTTGCCATTTCTTTCTGTGGTAAACTAGTTGTCATCCAAAGCTATAGAACCCGGTCTGTTCTGCTATTTACCCATACCTGAGGGAGAAGAAGAGGATTCATACCTTTCCCCAGGGTATTAGCACGTAAGTGAATATAATGGATTCGACTGGAATTCGAACTCGGCACTCCGATTCCTCAATCCGAGCCGCTATCCATTATTCCACCGTATAAAGTTTTCTCAGATTATTAGCCGTTTTTGCCTAATCTACCTACAAGTAAAACATCTGTCATTTTATTTGTGACAGTGAATGTCCCCTTACATAAAATATGGTAATAAAAATGTCCTATCTCTCGCATGTTATTTATTAAAGAACTCAATAACATAAAACTTACACTGGTCAATTCTTGAATTACATTACAATTATATAATTATATTATGTGTGTAAGGATGGGGAAATACAAACGTGTACATCAGGGTTCGTGTTAAGGGTCTGAGGAGGCTAAATTTTAAAACTTTTTTGGCGGCCGACGTGTGTAGATGCACAGCTCAGCCAATCTCATTCGGTTTTAAAACTTAAAAAAAAAAATTAAAATTTAGAGTTACTTCATTTTCACCATTTCCCCTCGGCATATGCTTTTGTGTCTCACCACTTGTTGCTTCGGTACGGTGAAGTCCTTTTGTCGTAAAGTTCCCACTTTACCTTTCAATGTCTTGACACTGTTCTAATATGTGGAAATATATATATATATAATAATATATATATATAATATAATATATATAATATATATATATATATATATATATATATATATATATATATATATACTCACTTTCGTATGAAAAGTTGACAATTTAGTACGGTAGGAAGACAGATTAAAATTTCTGGAGTTGTGAAAGTTGATTTTAATAAAATTCCCATTCTTTAAAATGAAATTATTTTTTCAAATTTTCACACATGAAAACATGTAAAAGAATTTATTAATTAAATGCTACAAATTAAATTTCGACTAAAAATAATGTTAAAAAATGAGAATTTTTTAAAAAATTGATTAAAACCGGAAATTTGCATAGATAAATCCTGGACCGTCTTGAAAAAAATGGATGTCATCTGGAAATCTGATGTACCAGATTACCTCAAAATGGAGATACTTTCGAGCCACTGTAGAGTCGGTGTTAATGTATGGTACTACTGTTTGGACATTAACTAGAACTCTTGAGTCTAAACTTGATGGAACCTACACTCGTATGCTGAGACCTATATATAATATCTTGTGGAGACAATATCCAATGAAATCACAGCTCTATGGTCACGTGTCTGTTATTTCTACCATCCTATTCGAACGCAGTGCTTTTCAGGACACAGCTAACGAGCAAAAGAAAGACTTGTGAATGCTCTAGTGCTATGGCTATCTATGTTTTCATAGTTAAAGCCTGGACCACCTTGAATAAAATGGATGTCATCTGGAAATCTGATCTACCAGACAACTTCAAAATGGAGATTCTTTCGAGACACTATAGTGTCGGTATTAATTTTTGGTGCCACTGTTTGGACATTAACTAGAACCCTTGAGTCTAAACTTGATGGAACCTACCCTCGGATGCTGAGAGCTATTCTTAACATGTCTTAGAGACAACATCCAAATAAATCACCACTGTATGGACCCATCCCTGATATTTACAAAACTATTAATTAAACCCTACAGTTGCAAAAGATAGGAAGTTGTGGAGAGGCATAATTGAATACAGAAGAAAAACAAAGTGTTTATACAGTTTATCGTGCAATGCCATCTACACCTGATTGACATTCTGCATTCTTGTCGAATCTATTACATAGCTAGGAAGCGAGATAAATTCTGCGGACGAAGAGGTGAAAATTTGCATAGTTAAAGCCTGGATCGCTTTGAATAAAATGGATGTAATCTGGAAATCTGATCTACCAGACTCAAAATGGAGATACTTTCGAGCCACTGTAGAGTCGGTATTAATTTATGGTGCCACTGCTTGGACATTAGCTAAAAGCCTTGAGTCTAAGCTTGATGGAATCTACACTCGGATGCTGAAAGCTATAGATATCTCGTGGAGACAACATCCAATGTAATCACAGCTCTATGGTCACGTGTCTGTTATTGCTACCACCCTATTTGGACACAGTGCGTTTCAGGACACAGCTAACGAGCAAAACAGTCTTGTGAATGCTCTAGTGCTGTGGGTATATATTAATATAGCTAAGAGTTGCAAAGGATATGAAGTTGTGGAGAGCCATGATCAACCTACTTAACAAGCTTGTGTAAATGGATGGCAGAACAGGGAGTGGGAAAGATAGTAAAAAGACAAACATGGCTAAGAGTTGCAAAGGATAGGAAGTTGTGGAGAGCCATTATGAATACAGAAGAAAAACAAAGGGTTTATACAGTTTATTATATAATGCCATCTACACCTGACTGACATTTTGCATTCTTGTCGAATTTATTACATAGCTAGGAAGCGAGATAAATTTTGCGGGCGAGGAGGTGAAAATTTGCATAGATAAAGCCTGGATCACCTTGAATAAAATGGATGTAATCTGGAAATCTGATCTACCAGACAACTTCCAAAGAAGCAGTGTTAATACATTGTGCCGCTGTTTGGACATTAGCTAAAAGCCTTGACGCTAAGATAAATGGACCTAGACTAGGATACTGAGAGTTATACATAACATCTCTTGGAGACAACAGCCAATTAAATCCAAACACTATGGATCCATCCATGATATTTTCACAAATATCCGAGCTAGCTCGACCGAATAATAATAATAAAAAAAACGAAAATTGCCCTGTGAAATATTATTTTTTCATAGATACACAAATAGTAGATAGGTCCGCCTACCGTCCGGTTTACACACCTCCAGGGGATTTTGAAGAGAAGTAGAGGTTTATCTGTTGTTTCCAGTTTAGGATTAAGTTTCCGGTTCCCAAAGACTTTTAATTCTCTTCCAGCAGACCCATGCGTCTTAGTGGCATTAGCGCCTTGCTTGGGGTGAATTGATTAATAATAATAATATTGTTTCTCTCGAAATTAAATTGTAATAACGCAATCATATTTTTATTACATAAATCTAACATTATAGTTATATAAATCCAACATATTTTGATCACTTTCAACATGGTTTTTAATGGATAACCATATCCGAGTATGACAATGAAGATGAGGATAACAGTCCGAATAATGTAAATAATGTAAGTAATCATAAGACCTCATCTCAGAGATATAGACAGATATATAGAGAGACATAGACATAAAGGCCGGAGCGTACAACGGCCGAAACGTTGTGAATATGGCAATGAAGATGAGGATAACAGTCCGAATAATGTAAATAATGTAAGTAATCATAATACATCATCTCAGAGATATAGACAGATATATAGAGAGACATAGACATAAAGGCCGGAGAGTACAACGGCCGAAACGTTGTGAATATGGCAATGAAGATGAGGATAACAGTCCGAATAATGTAAATAATCATAATACCACACCTCAGAGATATAGACAGATATATAGAGAGACGTAGACATAAAGGCCGAAGCGTACAAAGGCCGAAACGTTGTGAATATGACAATGAAAATGAGGATAACAGTCCGAATAATTTACATAATTTAAATCATCATAATACCTCATCTCAGTGATATAGACAGATGTTTTATTATTTGATTCGCATTTTCGCATGTTGCAAATATAAAATTATTCTTGCAAATAAACAATCTAATAAATAAATAGTTTTTAATATTTTTGTTGTAAATTCTCAAGCAAAAAAGAAATTGTATACATTTAGTTTCATATATCTGGGTTTTCTTGCAATTCTAATCATCATTTTTTTTAAGACAATAAACATTATCGAGGAAGTCGTTAAAAAATATGTCAAAAACCGACATTATTTGCACCAACCTAATATTATATTATACATTAATAGCAGTGTGAAGGGGAAAATATTTTTGACAGACATTTTCTTTTCAGGCACAAGGGCTAAACTTTACCCTTAATAGATTCAGTTTTATAAAATACATTTTCAGTCTAAATAAAGTTTGTTTTTTTTCTTCGATGGAAACGAATACATGTAAGGAAAGGAAACGTAATAGAAACAAATAAACAAGCGATAATCCTTAGAGATAAACTCATGTCTAGTATAAATATCGTCCTCCCTGGTTTATTGGAGAGGAGTAGATGTTAATCCTTTGTATCCTGTTAAGGTTAATTGTAAAATCTACTTCAACGATATACTTCTAACGTCTCTGCCTGAACTCTGAAATTTTATTGGTTGGTGCAAAAATAATATCGGTTTTTGACGTATTTTTTTAACGTCAAAAACCGACATTATTTTTGCACCAACCTAATATTTTTTTTCTCTCCCAATAGTAATAGATAGATATGCCTATCGCCCGGTT
>OZ010603.1:67888363-67963363 GCA_963932145.1 Acanthosepion lycidas | reverse complement strand
TAAGTCATTCCCAAAAAATTTCGCTTGAAGATGGAACAGAGCCTACTTTAACTCAAGTTAATTCAAATATTATTTTGAAGTTTTCGGCTCTTGTTTTGAAGCATGAGACCTCTTATGTAGCGTGTTGGAATCATATTTTTAAATAAATAATTATATTTATGCTCTACTTTCGTATCGAGCACTATTTTTTTAAAATAATTACAAAAATACTAAGGAACTTTGGATTATTTACCAAACCAGTTTCTTTCCTATTTTCTACAATATTTTCACACACACATATATATATATATATATATATATATATATATATATATATATATGCAAGGTGTCCTTAAAGTCTCTTTACAATTTAAAAAATATATTACAAAGGCAATGAGATATATTAATCAGATTTGTTCTATGTATTCAGGTGCTATCAAAGTTTTTAATCACATTGCATTTGTGCCTTTCAAGTATCCAGTTTATGAGAGAGTACCTCTTTCATCAACTTGATTGAACGCATAGCATTTCCAGACCAGTAGAATAAAAGTGATTGTCAAATTCTCAGCCCAACTAGTTCACCAGATATCGCTTCCCTGGACATCTTTCTCTGGGCTTGTGTTTAAGATATAGTGAATTCACCAATGATACGGGACATCACTGATCTAAAGCAAAGGACCGCTGGTGCGATTGTTACCATTGATATGGTTATACTACAGCAAACATGGAAAGGTTTACCGACTTGATGTGCTTTGTGAAACTAATGGCGCCCATCTAGAGGAGGATTAAATTAGTTAAAATAATGCGTCAATATCTACTCCTCATTTCGTAACAATTTACACATATTCATTTGCTGTTGTAATAATTTTTTAAATTGTAAAGACACTTTATGGACACCTGGTGTATATTTGTTTATTAGTAGGCTTTTTGATTAACCCGAAGCACGAAGAGAACGATCTTAAAGTCGGAATTTTCGGACACGCCTGCATCCTTTTTCAACGAGACGAGAACTTAACAAAGATGTGGGAATTTAGTCAAAAGGCCTACACACACACACACACACACACACACACATGTCTTTTTCATGTTGAATTCAATATGGTCAAATGTTAATTATGTTTTATGAATATGTCCTGAAGATGGTCTATTAGACCGAAACGTCCGACGTTGACATTATATTAACATTAAAACAGCATAATTGCATATTAGGATTTTTGTTTGTTTTTTCCATATATTTTTCTTCATACTGTCGGATCTATATCCATATATTTGCTTACACACACACACACACACACACACACACACACATATATATATATATACACACACATTTATATATATATATATATGTATATATATATATATATAAAAGTGAACATAGAAGTCAACATTTAGAGGCGACAGTCTGTTTCATGCTATATGCAATCGTCAGGCTACATGTGGCCTGACGATTGCATATAGCATGAAACAGACTGACGCCTCTAAGTGTTGACTTCTATGTTCATTTTTATATTTACACACGCTCTATCTCTGATATTGAGCACTTTATTCCATAAATATAGCACACCTTAAGACTATATTTCTTTATATATATATATATATATATATATATATATATATATGGCAATGTAATTTGAAGAATAAACCGACAACAAAATGATAAAAATATTGGCAATAAGATTGATGATATGCATTCTTATATATATATGTATATATATATATATATATATATATATATATATATATATATATGGCAATGTAATTTGAAGAATAAACCGACAACAAAATGATAAAAATATTGGCAATAAGATTGATGATATGCATTCTTATATATATATGTATATATATATATATATATATATATATATATATATATATATATATATATATATATATAGAGAGAGAGAGAGAGAGTGAGAGTGATAGATAGATAGATAGATAGATAGATAGATAGATAGATAGATAGATAGATAGATAGATGTTTGTGAAAGGGTGTGTAAGGGGAGGTGGCTCTCACTCGCTTCATTTGTCTCGATAATATGCCTTCGTTCTTGCCTCTCACCACATTTCATATTTATTATTTGATTTGAAAAGCGGCTACTGCTGCGGTTAGATATCAATATTCCTTCCAAAGAGGATTATTCAAGTGGGTTTACTCGGGTTGCATTTTCGTTCTTACAGTGATCAATATGGAAGCACCTCAGTGTAATAAGGATTATTTTTTTTGCCTCATTCTTCTTGCTAATATGACTGTCCATTCGGTCGCTGCTGCCTTCGCCGCCGCCGCCGCTCATATTGTCATCCCGGATGTTAACTTTATCAATGCCCGCCTTGTTCCTATTTTACTGTCTTCTAATCCGGAAGTACTACAACGTGCTGTAAGCTTAGCTACCTCCCTCGCAAGTAGTAAGGCTTCTGACATCACATCTGATCCGAAAGCGAGTTCAACACATTTCAGATTAGGGTAGTTATTAAAAGACACTGCCTACGTCGAAGCACTAGCAACGGTGCCAGGGATTAGCTACTGGAGATTTCTGACATCTTCGCGTATCAATAATGCGGAATAGGGAGAGATTAGTGCCGCCTGTTTCTTAGAGGCTCGATGCAAAAAGAAAAAGAAAACGAAAAAGAAAAAAAAAAAGCTTCGTATTAACAAATGCCTCTCGCGTGCAAGTATTTTTCAAGGGCAATTTATCTGTTTCTTCGACATAGTCACTCCTCACTTAACGACTCACCTGTTTTACTACCCCACACTTACGACTAGTTATGAAATCTCGTCTAATAAAAATCAACGTTTACATCAAATTTATGCTCACACGCAGGAAAAAAAGATATTAAAAAATTAACCTAATAAGATAGAAATAGTTACATTTGCTATATATTTATATATTGTTATGGTCCGGTTCCTTGTACCACGGTGATAGTCCAAGGTAGAACCAATAAAAGAAGAACACGAACACAGGTATGGAATAACACAGATATATTACAAACAGGAATATATACAGCGAAGTAGAAGTGCTAGTATGTACAATCAGGTTTAGTAGAGAGAACAATGTAGACTCGACCAGTATCACTATTCCAATGTCTTGCAGTAATTGTCTGAACGCGACTCTGTTTCGGACTGCCTCTGACTCGACTCTTGACTCGACTTGAACTACTAACGATATTCAGTCACCCCCCCCCCACGAGGGTGTCATGTGGCACAAGGCCTTTTTAACGTGGGCCAAAAATATGCCCATTGAACCCGTATAAACGGGTTCAGGGCCGGTCTACCTCCCCGAAGGAGACTCCGCCCTTCGGCGGAGCCTCCTTCGGGTTCCTCCCGTCCGTAGGATGAGAGTATAACCGAACAGTCGGTCAAAACTTGAACTACTGACCCCTTACTTACTCCTGAGGCGCAGTATTTATTAAGTATGGAATAGTCCATTATTATTATTATGGGTAAGATCCGTTAACATATGTATATATATATATATATATATATATATATATATATATATATATATATGAAGAAATATAGTCTTAAGGTGTGGTATATTTTATGGGATAAAGTGCTCAATATCAGAGATAGAGCGTGTGTACATATAAAAGTGATCATTGAAATCAACACTTAGAGGCGACAGTCTGTTTCATGCTAGACGCAATTGTTAGGCCTGACGATTGCGTCTGGCATGAAACAGACTGTCGCCTCTAAGTGTTGCCTTCAATGTTCATTATATATATATATATATATATATATATATATATATATATATATATATATATATATATAAGGTTCAGACACTAATATTCCATGGTTATAATTTATTACATTGGATTCGTATTGAAGATACAATTCTTGTAGGTCTGATGAATTGGATCGTGATTACGATTCCAATGTAATAAAAACCATGGAATATTCGTGCTTGAGCCTTTTATATTATATTCTTACTCTGTCCTGTTGAGTTCTACTTGGATTCTATCCTCTTGCGAATATATATATATATATATATATATATATATATATATATATATATATATATATATATATATATATGTATAATTTTGATTTTGTAGGCGTGCTCTTATTGATAATGATAGAGTTTGGCATTTTAAATTTTTTGTAGTAGATAATTAATTTAATTTTTCTTATTCTGGTTGAATGGTGCTGTGTATTTATTTTCATTTCTATGTTCCGTATTGGTATTATGAAATAATCTAATCTGGTCGTCAATGAAGTAGTTAGAAAAACCATTGTTAACTAACGTCTGCTTCACCTTATAGAGTTCTTTAAGGAAAGTGGGGACGAGACATTGAAATCTTGTGTACTCTCTTGATAAAAAAATATAACTACCATGTTATATCTAAGTGGGCATTCACTCTTAAATTTAAGGTGGCAAGAGTTCTTGATCAAACCAAACTCATAAGTTCTTATTTCGTTCAAAATGGATTAACCTGTGTACTTCTTGAATATAACGTATTTAACATAATCAATTTTTTTATTATTATTTTGGTCGATAACAAGAGGACATAAAATAATAATAATAATATTAATGATAATAATAATAATAATAATAATAATAATAAGAAGAAGAAGAAGAAGAAGGAGAAGAAGAAGAAGAAGACCTGCAGCAGCAGCAACTGTTTGAATTTCTGGGATGAGGAGTTATTATTTACCCCATCTATATTGAGACTATTGTCCTCATCTTTGTAATTGTTCTATCAAAGATTAAGTCGTCTACCCTCGTAGATTAAATAAAGGGTTCAGTTCAGAATGTCCTGTAGTTTACCCAGATCGATATACACCTGATGAAGACCGGAGGAGACAACGCTCTAAACACTGTGATAGCAGCAATAAAGATGAGAACAGCAGTCCGAATATAAATAGTGCAAATAATAATATTAAGGATAAGAATAATTTAGTATTTATTATTACTGTAATAATTATTATTCTTAAATTTTTTTAGATGATAAACGAATTGAAATCCCTGAAAATTATGTAAGAATGGTATATGTGAAAACCAGTAGGATACCCATATTTGAATAGACGATTTGTTTTTTTTTTTAAAATATATTTTTAACAGGATATTCGAGAAATCTCATTAAAGAAAAGAAAAAAAAATGTAGGATTCGTAACTACATGCCTTTTGGCAGGAGAAGCCATCAGTAGATCCGATATAAAACAAAGAATTTTCTTAGACTCAAAATTTTTTTCCAAATTAACCTTTTCAGGTTAGATCTATCTCCAACAACAGTTTGCTGGTCTTCAATATTAACAACAAGTGGCTTTAGGTCACATTTACAAAGATCCACGCAATGTTTTTGGGACGTATGAGGAGGTCGATTATCTTGTACTAACTCACCATCTAGAAAGTCTTTGAGAGAGTTTGCCATTTACCATACGTGTCAGATGACCTAGTGTCTCTATGCTGCTTTTATTTCTGCGCTGATGGAGTATTCTGTCTGGTCTACAAGACTTCCCAATTGATGTCCAATATTCGTCTAAGGCACTGCTGGGGAAAACGCTCTAAGACATTAACTATATTATAGATGCACACACACACACACACAAATATATATATATATATATATATATATATATATATATATATAATTCCAATTTTCATGAGTTTCTGGTCCTTAGCTATGATAAATTAATGATGAACATGTCAATTTTATTAATGATCAATTTCGTCACGATAATTCTGCAAGCTTATTGAGTAATTATACAATATAATGCTGAAAGTAGAGTCCAATAGTATTATACGAACCTCAGAGAATTCCAGTAAGATATCTTTAATCATTTCTAAGATACACTTGTTCAAAGCTTCGTCTAAGTAATGAACAATTTTAGTGTTACACACACACACACACACACACACACACACACACACACACACACACACACACACACATACAAACACACACACACATATATATATATATATATATATATATATATAATTACAAGCTCTTCCCGAATTGAGCACTGTCAGTCATTGGCGTGTTTATTCACAGAATTAGTACGTAAAAACCGTGCGTTGATAGCTTAGCGGGAAAATCGATTGTTGCCGAATCACTTGGGTTTCCATCCCTGGTTGAAGCAATCGGCTCTCTAGCCACACTGATGGTCTGTGATACAGCGAAGCAGTCCGTCTGTGGATGACTATATATAATATACACCAAAATAAAAAAAAAACAAAGATTGCTTCTATTTCAAGCCGTTCTGTATACGGCTATTATGAGTCTTTGTCTCGGTGCATTGTTTTAAATTTATTTTAATATCAGTCCTCTTGTCGTACACGTTTTATTAATGAGAGTGGGTTTGTGTTAGTGATTGGTGGGGGTGCGTAAGGTATCCTATCCCGCGGGGAGCACTCTGGGGTTGGAGTTTATTTATGGCAAGGACTTGTTTGTAATTTAATATCAGTTCCTACGAATGTGGTGGCCAGAATTTGTCTTTGGTGGTTTAATAATAGTTCCTTATATGTGGTGTTTCATATAAAAAGAAACCCGGTGTGTCTTTTTCTGGAATTTACAGTAAATACCTGTTTAGCTGTACTATACACACACACACACACACACACACACACACACACACACATATATATATATATATATATATATATATATATATATATATAATCTCTATCTATAAAAGGCAGGATGTGTGTGTGTGTGTGTGTGTGTGTGTGTGTGTGACGAATGCACGGCCGCAATTTTCGACGGATTTGCACCAAAATTTACATGCACATGCCCCAAGTTAGCAGGAAGGCCAATGCCGACTTTGCATTTCCCAAATCCCATCGATAGTGGAAATAATTGATTTTTTCATGCTTCTACGGCAGTTTTCACGTAGTTTGCGGCCATTTTCTACTGGCCAGAGTGAGAGCCTATAGCTGGCTGCCACGAATAGGCAGAAAGATTCTATTGCTCAGCGTGAGAGCCAACAGCTGACTGAAACAAATGTTAACTAGCATGCTAGCATGCAAAAAAAAAAATCGATATCTGCATTCGTCACAAGTGGGAAAAATTTAAATCTGCATGGTACTTTAGTCCAATTGGCTCATTCGCTTGCTTAAACTCAACGTTGATTCTGATTCCGCAGAACTTGGTTGGGTGTGAGAAAGTATTTGTTGTTAACATTTTTTTTCATTCGGTTTTTCTAGTTACGAGTCCTTTTTTAAAGCTGATCGTTTTGTGTTCATTTTGTTTAGTTCTTTTTTCGTAACAGATTTAATGTTTAGTATAGAGCTTAGAAAAAATTCGTAGTGTGAGATAGGCAAGAAGTAAGGCATGTAGCAA
Organism: Acanthosepion lycidas; assembly: GCA_963932145.1. Lineage (NCBI taxonomy): Eukaryota > Metazoa > Mollusca > Cephalopoda > Sepiida > Sepiidae > Acanthosepion > Acanthosepion lycidas. Next base: position 67,956,100 of record OZ010603.1, on the reverse strand, counting down.
CATCAGATCGGCAAAGGGCACTCCTTTAAAGGCAAGCAACGGCAAACATATTTTAAGTCAAATGATAGCGATTGCTGTCTGAGTCGTACGATTTTTGAATCAAGCACGGCCAACGCCGGGCCATGTTGCTAGTTTCTATATATATTATATATTTGCGGTACTTATTGAACATCAGATAGAACTAACATATTCCGTTGTATGGGTATGCGTTTGTAAACTCAGAGTTACAAACTCATATCCATACAACGGAATATATATATATATATATATATACATATATATATATATATATATATATATATATATATATATATATATATATATATATATATATATATATGTATGCATCAGTCTGATCATTGTGTATCTATCTGAGCCTGTTCGCATCTATCTATCTATCTATCTATCTATCACAGCAGAAGTGGAGTATTTTCTGCTGCGATACAAGGAAGCAAGAATTTTACCAACATCTTTAGCAATTGAACATATATATTAGTTCCACTTGAGGTTTGGGGTGTGGAACTTGACTTCCAGTAGACACTCAAAGCAAGGTCCCGCCTTGAAAGTGCAACCTTTAATCACCGGGAGAAAATTTAGTGTGGCCTCAGCGTTGATGAAATATTACTTGTTTTGTTTTGGTTTTGTGTTTTATATTTTAACGTTCCATACGTCCTTATTAATTTGAAACATTGTGATAAGGAATAAATAAATTATGATGAAGATGATCACCCAGTAAACAACAAAATATAACAGCAGACAGTATTGGTTGGTGTCTTCTTATAACTTATTGATAATTTGTACTTTATTTACATTATTTGGATTCTTGTCCTCATCTTTTTCGCCAATGTCAAGGACACATTGCCTAGTGGGTAAAGGCCTTAGTTAGATCCAGTGACAGTACCCTAAGAAGAAGAAAAAAAAAGAATGTTCAGGTCATCTAAAGCCTGAAAATATTTTTTCAGACAATACAGATTTACTGTGAGTGGAGAATTTGGTGAGGGGAATTAACATGAGATAACTGATAACTGACATCCATTATATATGGCCCGTGGAACTAGAACAGTCTATTGGTGTGTCTGTATTTCTGGGATGAGGTATATGTAACTATTTACACTATTTACATTGTTCGGATTGTCGTCCTCGTCTTTGTTGCCATATTCACGACGCTTCGGCCATTACACGCCGAGCCTTCTTCAGGATCTGCCTATATTTCTGAGATGAGGTGCATGCAACTATTTACACTATTTACATTGTCTGGGTTGTTATCTTCATCTTTAATGTCATATTCACGGCATTTCGGCCGTTATACGCCCCGGCCTTCTTCAGAATCTGTCTATATTTCTGGGATGAAGTATTGTAAGAAATTAGGTTTATAATACCCAGAAATTCATAGACGGATGTCCTAAAGGAGATATGGCACAGCGCATGAAATGCGTTAGTTATATCCTGTGAGAGGACCCAAAGAGTGTGTGTTCAATACCTGCTTAAGGCAGTGGATAACTTGGTAAGGGTAATTAGCAGGAGACAATTGATAAGTGACATCCATTAGACATGGCACGTGGAACTAGAACAATTTACCCCAGTGTACGAAATAAAGGGTTCAGTTCGATATTCCAACCACCTGAAGAATGCCGGAGCGTACAACGGCCGAAATATTGTAATAAATATGGCGATTTATATGTAATTAGTGTACATAATACATCATCTCAGAAATATAGACAGATACAGTTTGTACTTTCTTTGATTTAAAATATATTTTAGATTTTAAGTTTTGGGATAAGTATTTATAATTCTTGTATTCGAGTGAATATTGCATTAACAATCTTTTGAGAATGATAAAAATCCCACTTTTTAATCCATAGCTAGAATAGTAGATAAATTTATCACGCACAAGGCAATATAAACGCTTTTGTAAACTGTCAAGGCCGGAAAACGACCATTGACAAGCTCCAATCCATACGCCATCTTTGTCTAATCTGACTTCTTTCCACAGCTTCTTTAGCAATGGATGGTATATATGAGTTCTATTTGAGTTTTTTTTTTTTTTTTTTTTTTTTGTGATCTTGAGTTTCAATAAGCGTTCAAATCAAGAAGCCTCATTGAGAGGGAAACCATTTCTCAACACTGAGGAAAATTCAGGGTCTAATCGGAGATGATGAAACAATAGGAGCTGGTGTGTTTATATTTCTGTGATGAGGTATATGAACCTATTTACACTTTTTACATTGTTCGGACTGTTATCCTCATCTTTATTGTCATATTCCCGACATTTCGGCCGTTATACTCTCCGGCCTTCTCCAGGATCGGTCTATATTTCTGAGATAAGATGCATATCAATATTTACACTATTTACATTGTTTGGACTGATGTCTTCATCTTTATTGTCATATTCACGACATTTCGGCCGTTATACTCTCCAGCCTTCTCCAGGATCGGTCTATATTTCTGAGATAAGATGCATATCAATATTTACACTATTTACATTGTTTGGACTGATGTCTTCATCTTTATTGTCATATTCACGACATTTCGTCCGTTATACGCTCCGGCCTTCTTCAGGATCTGCCTATATTTCTGCGATGAGATATATGTAACTATTTACGCTGTTTACATTGTCTGGACTGTTAGCTTCATCTTTATTGTAATATTCACAACGTTTCGGCCGTTGTAAGCTTTTATCCCCTGAGCCGTAAAAGCGTTGCTTGAAGTAATCCAGTGACTTGACCCAAAGAGTTGTGAGTTCAATACCTGGCCACAGAAGAGGCGAACAAAAATTTGGGGAGTTGAGTTACTAAAGGGAAATAAGTGAATCTGGGATATCCGGAAAAGGCATAACACGTGGGACGAGATCAATCTACCCCCGTGGGCTAAATAAATGGTTCGGTTCGAAATTCCAACGTATATCACCTGAAGAAGGCCGGGATGTACAACGGCCGAAACGTCGGGAATAGGGCAATAAAAATGAAGACAACAGTCCGAAAAATGTAAATAGTTTGAATATTACGAGCTAGATTTTTGCTGTATTGAAAGTTACAGGGCAATTTCTTCTTCATCAGATTGTCAGAATAAGGTCCGAATAAGACATGATCATCTAGATTTTGTATTCTCAGTAACTCTTTGCGTTTGAGAGGATTTTTGCCTTGCTTGGATGAGCTCTTCGTTATTGTACGTAGACTTTATTAATTTCAGCGCAGTACTAGATTGGCACATAGGTCTCATCATTTTACAGTTAAAATGGCAAGATGCAACCGTAAGTTCTATGCTAACAGTTTCTTAATCTGATAAGTATGTTCATGGTAATTGTTCGGATGAGCTATCCTCTTTGGTACCTAGACTTTATGAATTTATGAGCACTACTAGATTGGCAGATAGGTCTCATCATTTTACAATTGTAATAGCTAGATGTAACCATAAGTTCTATGTTAACAGTTTCTTAATCTGATAAGTATGTTCATGGTAATTGTTCTGATGAGCTATCCTCTTTGGTACCTAGACTTTATGAATTTAAGAGCAGTACTAGATTGGCAGCTAGGTCTCATCATTTTACAGTTGAAATGGCTAGATGTAACCATAAGTTCTATGCTAACAGTTTCTTAATCTGATAAGTATGTTCATGGTAATTATTCTGATGAGCTATCCTCTTTGGTACCTAGACTTTATGAATATAAGAGCAGTACTAGATTGGCAGCTAGGTCTCATCATTTTACAGTTGAAATGGCTAGATGTAACCATAAGTTCTATGCTAACAGTTTCTTAATCTGATAAGTATGTTCATGGTAATTGTTCTGATGAGCTATCCTCTTTGGTACCTAGAGTTTATGAATTTAAGAGCAGTACTAGATTGGCAGCTAGGTCTCATCATTTTACAGTTGAAATGACTAGATGTAACCGTAAGTTCTATGCTAACAGTTTCTTCTCTCACATGTTTCTCTTCTTGAAATCTCTTCTGGCTCCATGTTTTCCAGTCAATTTTGATCTTCAAAAATTTAAATGCAATGCCAATCGTTATCTCCTGTCTTCCTGATTCCTCTTCTGTTGCTCTTGCACCTTTGTAATCTTCCTAATTTCTAATTTTTTAACACCCAGTAACCCCCCTTGTGCTTATAGTGGCTTTGTTGTCTTGCTTGGGTTAAATCTGATAAAAAAAAAAAATATTAAAAAACATTTCCATGAGATTGGTGCATACTCTGTCGTTTTCTTTTCTACGATTTGAATTTTTAATTCTCTTTGATTGGTTGGCCCCTGAGGATACAGAGTAAAATCCAAGGTTACTATTTAACCCATAGCTTGTGAGCGAGTGAAGAAATAGATAATTTGCTTTACCGATAATATTAGTGTGAAAGTGAACGCAACAGACTTGCTATGACATTTGAACTCGGTTCGTTCACTCCATTTTCAGCCCCGATATCCATTACGCCATCCGTACCACAGTCAGAATAATGGAACTACGATAACGTCTCATCTCAGAAATGCAAACCATACGAAGAAGGCCGAAAAGCGTATCTGCTGTAACGTGAGAAAAGAAAGTGAAGAAAAGAGAAAGAGAATCTAAGATAGAGTAGAGGAAAGTGCTGATGCTCTTCAGTAGACAAAAATAGATGCCCCCCCACAGGGCGCTAAAACCGCACAGAAGGAGTGTAGGCCAATTAGCATAGGATTATCATCTGAATAATCTTATTTAATCTAGTGTAATTATCTTATCAAATTGTATTAAGTGTGGGGAAGGAGAACATATATTGTAAGGCTGGCCTAGGGCTCTAAATAACACGGCGTCAACCATAGAAAAGAAAGATGAGAATATTGGTTCAAGTTCGAACTTCACTTGATGCTCATACTTGTGGCCTTGTACCATACTTAGTTAACTATAGTAAATTGTAAGGTTATGATGTCCGGACTGTTTATTAGCCGCAGTGTTGCGATCAAAACAACCAACACGAAGATATTATTTCGCTGATGTAAAAGAATAAAAAAATTCTTCATAACAATAAGACTTGTTAAGAAGTCTGATTATCTCCAAGAAAACTACAACACTCTGTCCCATTTTGATATTACCTAAACAATCAGTAATTGGTGAAGACAATGTTTGTCTTGGCGGGCTACTGATGCTAAGTACACAGTTATGAGGTTTCAAACATGAAAAAAAAAAAAAAAGGTGACAAGAAAAAAATCTGGATTGACCCAACCCAGGTCCTTATAATCCCCTACTTGTAAAGAGTGGGTAAGGGCGCATTTTTTTTTTTTTTTTGGTGGTGAGAGTCCAGTCAGGAAAGAAGTGGATGTCTCTATCATTGCGCAAAATGTTGAAATATGTATAATCCAGTCTGTGTGCGTGTATGTATGAGTATTGCATGTGTTGTGATTTGTCTGTCTATGCGCGGTATATGTATGTGTGAGCTGTATGTATGCGTTGTTGTGCACGTTATGACTAATGTGTGTGATGTTAGTTTGTAGTGTGTTTGCGAGTGTTGTGTGGTCTGTGTGCGTGTCTGTTGTGTGTTTTCTGTGATTGGTGTCTTGTGTTTGGGTGCTTGTATTGCTTATGTGCTTCTATTATATATATATATATATGCATATATATATATATATATATATATATATATATATATATATGTGTGTGTATATATATATATATGTGTGTGTGTGTGTGCTTGTGTGCGTGTGTGTGTGTGTGTGTGTGTGTAAGCAAATATATGGATATAGAACCGACAGTATGAAGAAAAATATACGGAAAAAAACCCAAAAATACTAATATGTAATTATGCTGTTTTAATATTAATATAATGTCAACGTCTAACATTATATTAACATATTAATTATGAATATGTCCTGAAGATGGTCTACTAGACTGAAACGTCCGACGTTGACATTATATTAACATTAAAACAGCATAATTGCATATTAGTATTTTTGTTTGTTTTTTCCGTATATTTTTCTTCATATATATATATATATATATATATATATATATATATATATATATATATATCCAAGAGGATAGGATCCAGGTAGAACTCAGTATCTAGGCGAGACCAAGAATATAATATAAAAGGCTTAAAGATCAATATACCATGGTTATAATTTATTACATTGGAATCGTAATCACGATCCAATTCATCAGACCTACAAATAAAGAACTTTTGAATTTGTAGGTCTGATGAATTGCATCCTGATTGAGATTCCAATGTGATAAAGTGTAACAATGGTATATTATATTAGTGTGTGTGTGTGTGTATGTGTGCGGTTCCTGCGTGCGTGAATGCATTTGATGTTTGGATTTCTGCACACATGCTAAAAAACACAATGGCACATACGCACGCATACACACAGACACGAACCCACACACACATACACATATATACATATATATATATATATATATATATATATATATATATATATATATACATACATACATATATATATATATATATATATATATATATATATATATATATATATATATATATATATATATGTGTGTGTGTGTGTGTGTTTGTGTGTGTGTACGTATGTATGAATAAAGATAAAAGGCAAACTTTTTTTACCAACGCGTTTTGTCACCCGAGGGACTTTATCACGGTTAAAGGAAAAGTTAAGTACTTTTGTCACAACATGCATTTACAAACAGAAGTAAATATAACAAAGTTTTCAAAATTTTTACATTTTAAGTTTAAAATTAAAAAAAAAATAAATAAGGAAGCTCTAAGCTGTGTAATTCAAAAATAAATTATGGAAGATACTAAGTGATGTAATTTATAACTACAGTAAGTAAATATTTTTGTTGTTTCATTTTTATTTTCTTATTTGTTTATATATATATATATATATATATATATATGTATGCATGAAGAAAAATATACGGAAAAAACAAACAAAAATACTTATATGCAATTATGCTGTTTTAATGTCAATATAATGTCAACGTCAGACGTTTCGGTCTAATAAACCATCTTCAGGACATATTCATAAAATATAATTAACATTATCAATTCAACATGACAAAGGCGATGGACATAAGAACAAGACTTATTTCATTTTAATTTGATAAGTTTTCCTTTTCTCTGCATTGAGAGGACGAAACGCGGTGGTAAAAATTAATCTTTAATCATTCTGTTTTTTTTTTTGTTTTTTTTTGCAGATATGTTTTATTTATATTTGACTTTTTATACGCACAAATGCGCGTGCACACACACACACACACACACACACACACACTGATTCGTGTGTGTGTTTGTGTGTTATTGTGAGTGGAACCGGAAAAAAAATTCATGAGACAAAGTGGAAAATCTGTAAACCACGCGTTTCGCCGAGAACGTCTGCTGTTATCGACTTCTTCAGTTTCGAATGAAATACAAAAATTTGTGTAAGATAAATCCGTTGTACTTTCTGACGATATCAGATCCGACGACCAGAAATGAGAAAATTTCTGCCAGCCTGTTTATATATATATATATATATATATATATATATATATATATATATATATATATATATATATATATATGTATGTATGTATAATTTATTCGAAAATTATAAATATGTTATAAAATCACTACAAAAATAGCAATTTTGTTTTAACAGTTCTGGTGTCTTATCAAGTGATGGTGTTGAATGTAGAATAAAGGGTTTTGAAAGATTCAAATCAATCCAACACCCCTCGCTAGGGGAAACGCTGTTCCATAAGCTGCAATGACCAATCAAAATACAAGTATATGGGAATTAAAAAAAAAACTTGCCAACGAACCTTGGTTATAATAATTAATGCTTTAATGTTAGGGTTTGACTAAAATAAAAATCATTCTGATTAATTAATATTAAATTTTACTATAATATTCAAAATTAAAAATGACTAATTTTAAATTTAATCTGTATTATGTTTAAAAAATTATAAAATTATTTAAAAAAATAAACTGTTGAAAAAAAGACATGTTTTGTTATTTATTTTGTTTTAATTGTAAGGCCAAAGATTGAGTCAGAATAAACGTTAAAATTTAATGTTGTCCTAAGCTTTGTTACGACTTACATTTGAAATGTTGATATGGGCAGGCGAGGATGAAATCTTGCAAAAAGCAATACATACACAATCAGATTATTATACACAAACATATTTAGATATTCAAAAACGCGAACGAAACAGGACATAGATGTCCACGACACTTAAAAAAATAACCGACAACATATGCATATAATGAAAGGCACATATAAGCGATTATACACACATATATTGATAAAGACACGTACATATACACAAGAAATATTCAAATTTGAAAATGTTAGTAAACGAATTCAAACATTCTATTAAAATATAACTGAAACGGACAAAGATATATAGATTAAAATTGGTTGAATAGATAAAATTTTATATGGGTAGAATAGAAAAACAAATATTCGTCAATGAACAACGTAAAGAAAAAAAAACACTAAAATATATAGAAATGGTTAGAAATATAAATATATACGCATACAGACACAAAGAATATATATATATATATATAATATTTTTGTTTAAAAATATGATTCCTTCGCTACATAAGAGTTCTCATGTTTCAAAAATGAGACCCGAAACCATCCAAATAATTATAAAAAATTAAGTTGAATTGAGGTGTTTAGTCCCGTTTCATCTTCAAGCGAAATTTTAGGAATAAGCTGTGTCTTGGTTTACGTGTGATTTTAGGCATGGTTCGTTATAACATTCGTTATTGTGGGAGTGGCTAGGCTCGTTTTCTTCGTTAAATGGGCAGAGAGTTAAAGTTCTACTTATGTATAGAGCACTGTCTTCTTAAAAATAAAAACAAAAATACTAAGGAACTCCGGATTATGCACCTAACGTGTTCTTTTCTATTTTCTGCTACACATCTGAATGCCTCAAGCCCGGGTGGAAACACAGTCAGAGCTTCTACCACTGAGCCATCTTCACTCGACAGAATGAGTCAGCCAAATCTAACGTATTGTTTTTACAAACGTAAACAAACCCCAAGCAGCCAAAGTGCTCCATTCATTTTACTGAAAAGCTTCGCATTTACGCAGTTGACCGTTGTTTTTAGAATTAGCTTGTCGTTCAACAGGGCTCAATCGAACATATATTTTTAAAAGCTATACGCATAAGTACACATACACGATTACAAATATGTACCAATATTAAAAAAAAAATACATGCATACGTATAAATACACATATTTATCACTACAAATAGAAGCATACAAAATATGCCTACGCACATATATATACATATATATATATATATACACATATATACATACATACACACATACATACACATATACGCATATGCATATATACACACACATAGAAATAAATATAAATATATCAACATATACAGTAACATAAAAAGAAAATAAATATATATATATATACATATATAGTTATATACGCATGCATACACACACACACACACACACACACACATATATATATATATATATATATATATATATATATATATATATACATACATACATACAAACATATACATATATATATGCATTAAGACATACATACTTATACATAGAGATTTATATATATACATATATACATACACATATACATACCTAACACTACACATTATATTTGCTCTACTCTGTATTGAGCACTCTTTTAAGTATAGTATTTTTCGGTTATTGGAATTTATTCCGTATACACCAATCCTATACTTGTATATATATATATATATATATATATATATATATATATATATATATATATATATATACTGGGGATAACAGCAAAATTGTTCAAATCGTGTAATACCAAATTATCCAATTGTTAAATTAAGTTTTGCAACGTTTTACCTTAGAAATGATTAAAGATATCTTATTGGAATTCTCCGAGGTTTTTATAACACGTCTGAACACTACTTAGAGCAAAAAGAATGTTTAATTAATGTTTAACTCTCCAACCATAAGAGAAATATCGTGATGAAATCGATCACAAACAAAAATGACATGTTCATCATTAATTGATGATAGCTAAGGATCAAAAGATCATGAAGGATTGAAATAAAGGACATATATATATATATATATATATATATATATATATATATATATATATATATATATCATTTATTAAAGTTCCAGGTCCATTTTCAAACTCAATCAAGATGTCCTTCGCCATCTCTAGCCTTCTAACTTCTGTCCTGTAGTAACAAGCTGGCTCACTGTTTTCTCGTACGATTTAATTTCCAAGTCAATTTTCATTGCTCTTTGGACTGTCATAGCTAAGACTCCTCTCGCACGTGCTAAACGTCTTATAGACTGAGTTGGATCTTTTCTATTTACTCTTTTTAGGTCAAAGTTGAAATGGAGATCTCATATATATATATATATATATATATATATATATATATATATATATACATATATATATATATATATATATATATATATATATATATATATATATATATATGTAAGCAAATGTATGGATATAGATCCGACAGTATGAAGAAAAATATACGGAAAAATCAAACAAAAATCCTTATATGCAATTATGCTGTTTTAATGTTAATATAATGTCAACGTCGGACGTTTCGTTCCAATAAACCATCTTCAGGACATATTCATAAAATATAATTAACATTATCAATTCAACATGACAAAGACGATGGACATAAGAACAAGACTTATCCAAACAGATAACTGAAAGTTTTATATGATCAGCGTTCCGTTTTCAGTTATCTGTTTGGATAAGTCTTGTTCTTATGTCCATCGTCTTTGTCATGTTGAATTGATAATGTTAATTATATTTTATGAATAGGTCCTGAAGATGGTTTATTAGACCGAAACGTCCGACGTTGACATTATATTAACATTAAAACAGCATAATTGCATATAAGGATTTTTGTTTGTTTTTTCCGTATATTTTTCTTCATATATATATATATATATATATATATATATATATATATATATATATATATATATATATATATATATATATATATAGTATTAAGATGTAAGTGTATTACGTGCCATAGAGTAAATGGTTCTTTTTCCGTAGTTTAATGGTGAGGAGAGCAATTTAGGCAGGTAGTTTTTTTTTGTCATAAATTGCTCGATATCAAAATCTAAGGATAGACCGTTAATGGAATTAATGTGGGTACATGCATATATATATATATATATATATATATATATGTGTGTGTGTGTGTGTGTGTGCGATAAGAATTTTTTTTATCTGGCTATATAAATGATAGGGGGATTTCTGGAAATGTTTTTGAAGTTTACTCAGCTGTATATAACAGAACGATGGCCGAGGGTTTGAACGTTCTGGTTTTGGTCAAAAGTGAATAACACGCCATTTTATGCGCTCTCACCCATGAAGTGTAACTATGGTTAACTCAGCCCTCTTCTTCTTCACCATCTTTCTTTGCCTTTCTCCTACTTTTGTGATGTCACCAAATACTTATTGTCACTTTCGTAAAGCTCGTTGTAGTAGAGTCTTTGTAATCGCAGATAAAACTATAGTAACGCCGTTGAACAATACTGGTGTCAGACGCCTTCAAATATCACTCGCACTAATAATAGTTGCTCCATAATACTCGCTCGAATAGTAACCACCGTATAGTCATCCGTTCAGTAATCTGTATAGTGATGATATTCACTAACCGCCCCACGCGGGTGGATGTGGCAAAAGGCCGAGTTTATTATCAGATATCCGAGCCGGTAGTCTCGGGAAAAAATTCCCCGTAGACCCCGTAAAAAACGGGTTCGCGTAGCTGTCTACCACTCCAGACGAAACTCTGTCCTTTGGCATAGCCTAATCTGGGTTCATCTCTACACAGAAGCTGAGCGTTTGTCAAGCATACTACCGAAGTAATCTGTATAGTGATCACTTAGACTACACGCTAATTCCCATATATACATTTCCTTTATCAACATGTGATCTTCTTATTCAATATGGGATCGCCCGTGTTTGCTCTCTGGTGATCTGTGTTCAAACTCCAGTGTCGTCAGCGACATTTTATTCCTATATAACATTTACCAATCATTCATAATTTCTCATCAGGTACGGTTTCCCTGCTTCTTCTCTCTTTTTAATATGTCCAGTGAATATTAAATTTTCACAGTTTTCTTTCCTCATCACGTATTCCAGAAATTTCAGCCCTCTTTTTATGATTGTATGTATATTTTCGTTTCAGTTCTGATTTTCTTAAAATGTCGTCCTCGTTCGCATTTTTTTTTTCTGAGTAGTCATTGATAGAAACACATCTCTGTCGCTTCAAGTTACCTCTTCACCTATGAAGAGATTATCCATCATTCACTAGCAGAGAGAGAAGATCAGCTATTACACACAAGGTTAGCACACTTTCTTTGAGTCTAAAGGCGTTTTCTTATCTCTTAATACACAGTTCTGTTCCCGGAAGGCATCCTTTGCTATTCGAAAGATCTTCCGGTTTTCTGTGTACTATTTTCATTGGCCTTTTCTACACTCCTTGTTCTATGAGCCGTGTCCATTCAAAACATTGGTGACCATGGCCCTCCACAATTTCCTGTCCGTTGTAGTTCTGGATAAATTTTATCTATTTATTATCTCTGCTAAACCTTGTTCCGCTATTCATATATTCAAGCTCGTTCTTCTACTTGTTATATATGCTGTATCCCTTCAGGACGTTCGCGATCATGGCTCTCCACAATTTCCTATCCATTGTATCATTTATTAAATTTTATCCTTTTTTTTATCTCCCCTAAATCCCGTTCTGCCATTTATTTACTCGTTCTTCTACTTTTTCTATGTGCCATGTCCCTTCAGAACGTTGGCGATCATGGCTCTCCACAATTTCCTACAGTTTGTAGCTCTTAATATTTTTTTTTATTTCATCTCTCCTAAAGATTGCTCCGACATCCATTTACTCAAGCTCGTTCTTCGACTTTTTCTATGTGCCGTATCTCTTCAGGACGTTGGCGATCATGGCTCTCCACAACTTCCTGCCCTTTGTAGCTCTTAATATTTTTTTCTTTTTGTTATTTCTCCTAAACCTTGTTCCACCATCCATTTACTCAAGCTCGTCCTTCTACTTTTTCTATATGGCGTATCGCTTCAGGACGTTGGCGATCATGGCTCTCCATAACTTAATCTTTTTCTTCTTGTATTTGCTGTGTCCTCCTTCAGGATGTTGGGGAACATGGCTATCCACAATTTCCTGTCTTTCGTCATTCTTAATAAATTCTGTCTCTCTGTTTTCTCCCCTAACCCTAGTTCCGTCATCCATTTACCCAAGCCCCTCATGTAGGTTATGTGCTGTTTTTCTCCGTCTCTCTTGCCTTCAATCATATTTTCCACGTCTTCTTTCCTCAGTTTCATCTGTCTCTTCCTGATGTTTCCTTTTTGCTTGCATTTTCTCTAAAACTTCGTCGTTGTTCGCATGTTTTGGTCACGGTATCCTCAGCATCATCCTGTAGAAGCAAATTTCTGTTGCTTCAGGTCTTTTCTTCATAGTTGAGTAGGTTTTCCAGAATCCACAAACTTCTTGATTTTTACCTGCCCAGTATATATCACAAACTTTAAATGACTCAAACCGTAACAGCGCTGAAGAATGAACCTTCTTCTCTGTGGTCTGCCATATGTGCTTCATACGAGCTCTTTCTTTCGTATTATAATAGTATCATAGTGAGTCTTTTGTTGCGATGAGTGATATATATTTAGATTCTATTAATACTTGACTTATGTTAATAATTCTTTTGTGGCGGACTTCACAACATTAATTTAACTTAAATTAGGAAACCAAACTGAGGTGAAAGAAAGGATAAGAAAAAGACATCATTACACATAAAATATGTATTTAACAAGATGTACAAACAAGGATGTGAAAGAAAGGCATGCATTGAGTAAGACAAGAGTTGTATTCTCTTCTTATCTATCTATCTATCTATCTATCTATCTAATTCTATCCTTATGTATCTCTCTCTATATGTAAAACAAGAGTTGTCTCTCTTTAACAATTAATTGTTCCAAAGTTCACTGAAAGAAAGAAAGTTTGTGATAGTTTCTGGTAATAAATGATTTCAACAGTTTTGCTGTGTAAGGAAATATTATGTGAGCATAGGGAATATTCACCATGTGAGTGTTGGTGTGAGTGAGAAGATTGGCGCATGGTTTCAATTGTCGTGGATTCGCTTGGCAGCTGAAATCTCACTAATTATCTAAGAATATTTCTTGCTTAAATAGGTGATCATCTGCTCTGAATCGTTGCGCGGGAAGAATTGTTCTTCCCGTGCAAATAATCTAATTGGTTGGCATTGACCAATCAGCGAGCGAGTTTTTTGGGAGACTCAAGAAAGCTTCTGGGATCCGTTTCTCCCAAAAGTGCACAAAATCGACTACATGAAAATATAGCGATTATAAAATTGTCGCATAGCTGCGATTTATAAATTTTCCATCTCACGATAGTGTTGATTTATTATCCAATGAATGCTTATCGCTGTATAATCTGTATTTGTGTAAGTATGTATGTATGTGTGTGATGTAGATCGTCACACTATTATAGTTGTTTGTGTTGATGATCAACATATTGTCTAATTGTACTGTTTCCATAAGAGATAATTTAACCTATGAGACAGTGTGGGCGTGATTTTCAAAGCTACGTTTAGATGTGTCACAAGGCCAAAACTACTGGGTAGCCAGTGAGTGTCGAACTCCCTATTCAGTCGTAATGGATCTAGCGGGGCAAGCTTACTAACCATTACAATATGTCGAAGTACTCAAATGATTTTCTAAGCGTTGTTTAGATGTGGCATACGAAAGAGTGTAGTGCAATTTAATGTTAATTTAATGCAGTTTGTTTATATTTATATAATAATAGCTTCGGGTATGCTGAGCCTTTCCTTACAAAGAGTGCTATAAATTACATTGATATAATCTATTAACATTTGTCTATTGTTAGAAGTTGTACTTTGATTTCTTGTAAGGTGTTTCACACACACACGCACACACACACACACGCATATACACAAACATATTTTATTTAACGTAGGCTCTTTTTAAAATATAATAGTGGCTTCTAGAACACTGAGTCCTTCTTTGCACAAGTGCTGTATAGTATTTTAGTATTATCTATTATACTTTCTTGATGTTGATAGATGTATTTTCCTTTCCCATATGCATAAACACACAGGCACGCACACATATATACATATGAATGATTTATAATTGTTTCAATTTTTTCAAACGAATTTTATATATATTTTTATATTTTATATATTTTAAGATATGCTTCGTGGTACAAAATTTTACCACTGCCATGAACAGACAAAAATTAGTTTTATTATTACCACTCATGATAATAAAAAGTAAAAATAAAAAAAACAAAAACGGGTCAGCTAACAGGTTTCGTACCTCGCTCAACAGAGCTAAATCGAGATAAATAGAATAAATTTCCTTGTAGAGAGTGCTATAAGGTCTCTAACTAATTACCATTTAAATATTTTTTCTCTTCTTATCTATCTATCTATCTAGATGATTTTTTTCTTATATATCTACGTAATTCTCTTTATCTATCTATCTATCTATCTATCTATCTATCTATCTATCTATCTATCTATCTATCTATCTACGTAATTCTTTTCTTATCTATCTATCTATCTATCTATCTAATTCTATCCTTATGTATCTCTCTCTATATGTAATCTCTTCTTATCTATCTATCTATCTATCTATCTATCTCTATCCTTATGTATCTCTCTCTATATGTAATTCTCTTCTTATCTATCTATCTATCTATCTATCTAATTCTATCCTTATGTATCTCTCTCTATATGTAATCTCTTCTTATCTATCTATCTATCTATCTATGTATCTATCTATCTCTATCCTTATGTATATCTCTCTATATGTAATTCTCTTCTTATCTATCTATCTATCTATCTATCTATCTATCTAATTCTATCCTTATGTATCTCTCTCTATATGTAATCTCTTCTTATCTATCTATCTATCTATCTATATATCTATCTATCTATCTATCTAATCTATTATATTCTATTCTCCTCTATCAAGGAAATTCATACATGTCAATTATTTTCATTTAGCTGAATTGTTTTCCTTTTCTCTCTCTTTTTTTTTTTTTTTTTTTGCAATTCATAATTAACATTCTTCTCCACATCATTATTAGTTAACATTTGATCTTTTCGTCAAACAAACGTGACTTAATGGAAACCGAAAGTGAAAGTAAGAAAACTATTTGACAACTGTTATTGTCGAAAGTGAGTTTAATGTGTCATTTTCGCCGGCGAGTCGTCTTGTTGAATCCTTCCAATCCAGAAAGGATTAAATCAAGATCGAGTCATTGTGGTATTTATTAAGATGACATCGTGCCCCCAAGATGTCGTCTTTCCCAAACGTTGTCGCCCTGCAGCAGATGGCGTTTACGACTCGTTGGCGTATGAATTTATTGTTTCCAATGGCTTCGGTACGAATGATCCCATCACAATAAAAACGGGGGGACATTTCGCTATTTTTGCCCAAGTCGAGTGGCCGGCCAAGACAGGTGCTTGTTTTCCAGAGCGGATTCGGCGAAATGGTTCACAGCACGGAAAGAAACATAAGGACGGAAAACAGATCGAAATGAATACGAAATTAGAAGCCCATAGTAAACAAAGCCGACAGAGATAAAAATAAAATGAACAAATTGTGAATAAATACGAAGAAAACATCGTAACTCGCGTGAGGACTGAGTGGACAAAGATAACCAAACTATACCAGCGAAAGTATTTAAATGAAGGCTTTAGATACGTGCCAAGTTTGGAGAGGGTTATTTCCATAAAGGATTTATGGATGTGAACCCTATTCAATAAGGGTACAAAAAAAAAATGAAGATAATTTGTGCTTGCAGATAATTTTAACAGAGCCTTGTGTTCGATCTTCATTTATTGTTCCTTAAGGAAACGGCTGAAATTTTCTTAGAAATATAAAGAGGAGAGAAGGCTCGGAAAATGTAACATTCACAAGACGTGCAGAAAAGGCAGTAGACGAAATTGAAAACTTATACAGTAAGAGTGAACTCTGTGTCTATCTCAATATATATATATATATATATATATATATATATATATATATATATATATTGAACCTCTCTCTCTCTGTCTATCTCAATATATATATATATATATATATATATATATATATATATATATAAATTGAGATAGAGAGAGAGAGAGGTTCAATCTTACTCTATCTCAATATATACATATATATATATATATATATATTGAGATAGACACAGAGAGAGAGTGAGAGAGGTTCAATCTTACTGTATAAGTTTCAATATATATATATATATATATATATTGAGATAGACTGTCACACTCTCTATCTCAATATATATATATATATACATATATATATATATATATATATATATATATATATATGTATGTATATATATAAAGACAATAGGAAAACTGTAATAGTTGCCAACGCTTTTCGTTCGACGTGGACATTTTCAAGGCGAAACGAAATGAATTTATTAAACAAAGTTACTAATAATAACAAAACAAAATGTCCTTAGCAACTGGAAAAATTTAGAGAAAGCTATTTCCATACTGTTAACTGAAAATTGCGCCAATTACTGTCACTTGTGGAGATATTGTTTTTATTGGTATGTCGACGGATTGAACCATTTTCTTTTGATTTCTTGATACTCTTCTGTATGTTTGTTTGGGAGAGTAGTAATTCTGTTAAGAAAGGTGAAATACGGAAAAAAACCTCGGCGTAGATTAATATCTAATATCTTGATATTATTAGTTACTTTGTTTAATAAATTCATTTCGTTTCGCCCTAAAAAAGACGACGTCGGACGAAACGCGTCGGCAAATATTACAGTTTTGCTATTGTCTTTTACATTTATAAATATTCTCTTTTTTCTACATGTTAACTCTGAGAAAATTTACATATATATATATATATATATATATATATATATAAAGTGGTCTGTTTTTATTTAACATATATATATATATATATATATAAAGTGGTCTGTTTTTATTTAACATATATATATATATATATATATATATATATATATATATATATATATATATAATTATTAAATATAACAGTCAATGAATGTCTATTATGTCTGATCATGAGACGTTCTAATGTTTGAATGTTTACATTAATTTCTGGTGAAAATAAAGACAGAACTTGTTCAACATTTGGATATTTTTTATCAAGTTGTTAAGTTACGAAGTTGGTCGACCCACAAGATTTAATTATAGGCATTGTCAAGACAGTAGTGTGAAAAATATAACCCCTTGCCTGTTTGCACTTCTCTCCAAAATTTGTTTTCCATTGGTTAATTTTAGAGGGTGTGACGCACAGACGGACTAACGGACGTCACATAATTTTATATATAGATTTATTTCCTGAAAGTTTTTTTTCGGCTTGACTACTGCTTACTGGACACAGCAACTTGAATAAAGTAGCTGACAAAATCGAATTGATAAACACACGTAGGGTGATTTTAATCTAGTAACGTACTGAATGCGTTTTTGTCTCTTAGCATTTGCTCCTATTAAATTTTCCAAATCTGCTCTATATTTATGAGTAACGATATATATATATATATATCATACTTATTATAAAACCCAGGTTGTGAGTGTGTGTGTATGTCTGTACGTTTATATATTAGATCGGATTTCCTACATTTTTCAACCGATTTCAACAAAACTTCACAGGACTACGTAAAATTACCTTGCGGTGGTTCTGACAGCGCCAAAATTTAGAAAAACATAATTGTTTTTGCACGAAATCAATTTGAAAACACGATTAAGAGGCATCGCGAGAATGAAAGAGGGACAACTCATATCGAGTTATACTTATTATAAAACCCAGGTTGTTTGTGTGTGTGTGTTTATATATTGGATCGGATTTCCTATATATTTCAACCGATTTCAACAAAACTTCACTTTTTTTTGGTAGGTAGTGTTTCTTATTGTCTTGCACACTTTTTTCTTTATTTTTACATTCAGAATGCTTTAAAAATTCCATTTACAAGATAATTGTTTATAATAAAATTCTATTCAATCGATAGACTCATAACGATTGAAAACAATGTTTTTGTTTGAGTTTGGGTTTGACCAATTCGTTAAAAACAAAAGACAAAAAACAAAATAAAAAACTAATTAAGACATGCGTGTCCGTCAACCTGAAACAATAATCTTTGTCAATTTTATTTTTCAGTCTTTATGATGGCTGATACTTGATCTATCTCTTACTGTTACATTCCCGGGCAACGCCAGGCGCTACTGCTAGCATATATATATATATATATATATATATATATATATATATATATATATATATATATATATATATAACAAGATTACGTCATTCGAAAAGCTATTTCCACCCAGAAGATTTAATTATTGGCATTGTCAACACAGTAGTGTGAAAAATATATTTATACTATTAGGATTCACTTGGATTATATACTGGAATGAATTACCTATATATATATATATATATATATATATATATATATATATATATATATATATATATGTATGTATGTATGTATGTATTGACCCAAAAAGAAAAAAAAGGGAAAAGGAATAGTGAGAGAGAGCAAGGAGACTAGGAAAAGATTGAGAAGGTGGGGTAACCGTGATATTCCCCACATGCGCACAGACACAGGGGTACGCGCGCACTCACGCACACACGCTTCTGTGTGTGCACCGATACATACATTGAAGAAAAAAAATAATCAACCTAAGAACAAGAAAAATCGAATTGTTTATCCATTTAATATAAAATTGTAAAAATGAGAAATTGGTAATGCTCCCGACCGAGTGGACCAAACGATTCGATTTCAAAAATGGTCAGAAATTTTATATATATATATATATATATATATATATATATATATATATATATATATGTGTGTGTGTGTGTGTGTGTGTGTGTGTGTGTGTGTGTGCAAATATATGGAAAATAGGAAAGAACTGGTTAGGTAAATAATCCAAAGTTCTTTAGTATTTTTGTTATTATTTTTAAAAAAATAGTGCTCGATACAAAAGTAGAGCATAAATAGAATTATTTATTTAAAAATATGATTCCAGCACGCTACATAAGAGTTCTCATGTTTCAAAACAAGAGCCGAAAACTTCAATATAATTATTAGAATTAAATTAAATTAAATTAAGCTTCCTTCCATCTTCAAGCGAAATTTTTTTTCTTTTTTTTTTGGAATAACTTATTTCTGAAATTTACGTGTTTTAATAGCATATTCATTATTGAAATCAAAATTTCCATGTTAACGGCTACCGCGATTGTTTAAATAGAAGGGGTGTAGGGTGTTTATATATATATATATATATATATATATATATATATATATATATATGAACCAAAAGATCCAGGTAAACCTACCTAGGTCTCACCTACACAGATCACCAGAGTAAGCTGATTCGATTACAGCTCATTCTGACAATCTGTGTAGGTGAAACCTAAGTAGGTTTACCAGGCTCTTTAGGTTCATAGTTACACTTTCTCTACTTAGTGTTTTGAGGACTTTACTTAGTTACTTTTGCCTTACTCGTTTTGGAGGTTTTTTTCTTTGCACTCTGAGCTTGGATTCTGGACGATTGTTTTCGCCTCAATTACATGTTCTTTGTTCTTTCTTTTTTTGACACTTATTTTTCCTTGGGTATTGGTTTGTTCATTTCAAAGACAAAACACCTAAGGTTTTCCCAGACGAGTATAATTACTTATATATATATATATATATATATATATATATATATATATATAAGCTATTAAAAAAACCCGACAATGTCAGTCTAACAGACCGTGTATATACGCTCTCATTACTTTTCTCTAATAAGATTTCTCTAATATTCAAGCCGGTAGACGAAAATAAATATATATAATGATTAAGAAATAAATGGATCGTCTACTCAAATACGAGTATCCGCTAAAAAGAATGTGTAAGTAATAGAATATATATATATATATATATATATATATATTATTATTATTATTATTATTACTACTACTACTCCTACTACTACCTTTACTACTACTACTGCTACAAATGTTATAGTCAGTGAGTAAATTTTTTTGGACTCTGAACTTGGATTTTAGACGATTATTTTCGACTCAATTACATGATCTTAGTTCTTCCTTTTGTTATCCCCTATTTTCCCTTGTGCAATTGTTTGTTCAATTACAAGCCAAATTACCAAAGGTTTTTTCCAAACGCGTATAACTATATATATATATATATATATATATATATATATATATATATATATATATATATATATATGGGGGAAATGCATTGTCGAATATTTTTTTCGAAATATTATACTTTCATTAACGTTTTTTTCAATTGACATTTAATATATATATATATATATATATATATATATATAAGACTATATTTCTTCATATATATATATATATATATATATATATATATATATATATATATAGAGAGAGAGAGAGAGAGAGTGAGAGAGAGCATTATCGCAGCCGATCATTATTTAAACATATATTTTTAAATATAACTGACAATAAATGTCTATTATGTCTGATAATGTGCCGTTCTAATGTTCGAATTTGTGCTTTAATAACAATAATACTGACATAGTAAAAAGAATCTCCAGGCATTGGAGGTCATCTACATTAAAACAAAGCAACGGACAGCCAACAAAATTACATTTCAAACTAGTCACGATACATTACATTGTATCTAGACATATAGTTCTCTAGTCACCTTGGACTCTCGCGTGGTATGACGTCATAAAATCTCGTCTTGTTCTTACGACCTGCGTCTGCTATTCCGCGACCGTTATTTTCGCATAGCAATCTTCTTTGTCAACATAACAAAATATTATCTTTGATGGTAAATATGTTTGTTAAAATGTCCGTATAAGCAATCTGGCTCATGTGAGCCGAAAGCTTAGATAAAGGACCAACTTAATAAAAATATCCAAATGTTGAACAATTTTTTACTTTATTTTCATTCGAAATTAAAGCAGATATACGAACATTAGAACGGCTCATGATCAAACATAATAGACATTCATTGATGTTATATTTAACAATATATGTTTAAATAATGATATGCCACCCCAATACACTATATATATATATATATATATATATATATATATATATATATGTATATATATATATATATATATATATATATATATATTTAAAATAAAAAAGGCTCAAACAATAATATTCCATAGTTATAGTTTATTAAATTGGAATCGTAATCACGATCTAATTCATCAGACCTATAAATTATAACCATGGAATATTAGTGTTTGGGCCATTTTTATTATATTCTTACTCTGTCCTGGACATTGATTTCTACCTGGATTCTATCCTCTTGCAAATTTATTTATATATACTATTTAATATATTGTAAAGTTATTGTCATCTTTGATGATGGCTTATGTAATCCGAAAGCTTAAACTGGATTACAAAACATGTACCAACATGCTGATTTTCTTTCGTCTTTCTATGATAATGTTATTAAGCGTATCAGACGATATGAAAGGAATTTGCAGAAAATATATAGACAATACCTGTCTATATTATTTAATGAAACGTGCATCAATATATATATATATATATATATATATATATATATATATATATATATATATATATATATATATATATATATATCATGGTGGGTAGAAAAATATCAAAACAAGCTTGTTTCAATTAGAAGATAAAGTAATTTTTTTAAGTTGAAAATCTATATGAATATGCGTTAATGTCGGTATCTTCTATGGTAAATGGACAATATATTTTCTTTTCTCACAAAACTACAACGATTACAGTACCTCGCTATATTTCTGAGTTATTTTAACACTATTTCCTTCGTTCTGACTGAGTAAATTTTACTATCATTTTCACGACGTTTCGACCATTGTAAGCACCGACCTTCTTCAGGTGACTGCAAGAATACCGTAAAGCAGTTGTACGAGTGCAAACAGAAAATCAGGCATGGCTGACCATATATAGAGTGGAAAGGGAGATCATCACCCCTTGTGCGATGAGGTTGAAATTATAGACAGTGAACATCACTGGAAAATGCGACAACTAAAACTATCACCTCATATGCTTAGCCAAAACAATCTCTTATGTCCGCCAAGTATAGACATGGATACAGCAACAACAATAATTGTAATATCAAGACTGCCTAGTGTTTATCAGTTTCAGTCTCTGGTAAAAATGTTTGCTGAGATATTAGGTTTATAAGTTCCCAAATTTCACTCACTATTGGCCTAGTGTATAAAAGCGTTTGTTGAGTAATCCATAAAGTGAATTGATCCAAAAAGTTTTGACTTCGGTATCTGGTCACTGCACAACTTTGACAGATAAGTCACTAAAGTGAATTAACTGAAAGTGAGATATTAAAGAAAATGGACGGTACGTGGAATATAATATAAATGGTTCAATGCTGAAATTCTAACGGCCGGAACGTACAACGATCGAAACGACGTCAACCTGGCAAAAACAGTCCGAACGATGTAAATAGTGTAAATTACAGGATTTAAAATTAGGAACGATAGCGATATGCATGAAAATTTCAAGTAACGACAAACTCGTATATACGAGACGCGGAAGTGAAAATCGCGTCGCAGCTAGTGACGTCACACATGACCACGCAAGAGTGAAAAACGAGAAGTATTAAGTATGGGAAGCCGTTGGTATCATTGTTGTGTCGTCCGTTGTTGTTTGCTTTATTGAAATTGTCATCTTTGATAATGGCTTGTGTAAGCCGAAAGCTTAGATTGGATTTAAACATGTATCAATATGGTGTTTTCCTTTCGTCTTTCAACGATAATGTGATTAAGATTATCAGACAATATGAAAGAAAGAAACTTAAAATAAATAGACAATACCTGTCTATATTATTTAATAAAACATGCATTAATATATATATATATATATATATATATATATATATATATATATATATATAGTTTATGCAAAATTAGGTAATCCCTATGGGTAGACCCAAGGAGGATGATAT
The DNA here is from genome assembly GCA_963932145.1 of Acanthosepion lycidas. Lineage (NCBI taxonomy): Eukaryota > Metazoa > Mollusca > Cephalopoda > Sepiida > Sepiidae > Acanthosepion > Acanthosepion lycidas. The sequence goes on along the minus strand of OZ010603.1, from coordinate 67,932,084 downwards.
CCGGAGAGCTCAATGTAAATTTAGAGCAAATATGTTTGAATAAAAATAGACCACATTAAGGTTCCATGTAATAAATTATTTCACCACAGCCTTTTAAAGGGATTTGGATCATCAGACTTTACTTCCAATGGTTGAAAGTCAACATTTTGAAGTAAAGTCTGATGATCTAGATCCCTTTAAAAGGGCTGTGGTGAAATAATTTATTACATGGAAGCTTAAAGTGGTCTATTTTTATTAAAACAATATATATATAGAGAGAGAGTTGGGTTTTTATTTAGCCAACTCTTAACAATATTATTTTTCCTTCCCAGAAAGCTGAACCGAAATACATTTTTCAGGAACATACATATCGTCAACCACAGACAGACTGTTTCGCTTTATCACATTTTATCAGTGTGGCTAGACGTCCGGTTGCCTCTAGCTAGGATCGAAACCCGGCTGAATTGGCGTCATTTTTTATTTGTATACGGTCTATCCCTGATATTAAGCATTTTAACTCATAAATATAGCATACTTCAATATATATATATATATATATATATATATATATATATATATATATATATATATATATATATATATATATATATATATATATATATATATATATATATATATATATATATATATATATATATATATATATATATATATATATATATGCATTTTGAATAATATTACAAGAAATGAATATTCATGTAAATAGGTTGAGTGTTTTTGTAATTTGTAGTATAAAACTGAATTCCGGAATCTCTTATTGTTCGTTATGTAGTCGATTTATTTCTTTGTTTCTCCTGTTGGGATTCTCCATGTCCAAATATGTCTTGGGTGTTCTTGAAACCAGGCGTTAGTCATTACCTGATCGTACGCCGTGCACTATTACAGCCATTTTTCTCCACATTCGTCAAGAGTTCCTAGTCCAAATTTGCCAAATAATCACCATAACTATCCTCTTCCATAAGAGAACTTATAGTCCTATAAAAGGATGACCCCGAAATGCGATTTTCGGGAACACTAGAATCAAGACGTAGAAGATTAATTATCCGCGAAGCATCTTCACAGCGGACGGTAAGTGCGACGCTGAGATCCGTAGACGTATTGGGATAGCCAAGTACGCATTCCAAAAGCTAGGAAGAGTATTGCAAGACAGGAGGATCTCTTTGGTAACAAAGAAAAGAATACTGACCTGTTACGTGACTTCTGTCCTTCTTTACGGCAGCGAATATTGAACGATTTCCTTAAAGATGCGATCGAGTTGTGGTTCTACAGAAAGTTGCTAAGGACCAAGCGTGTCTACAACGATGAGGTCTTTCAGAGTTTGCAAACAAGGAGGAGGCTTATACTTAACATCAGGAAGAGGTAGCCGAAGTTTTTAATCTGGGTTTTTATTTGCACGCGACTTTCTTTTCCTCGCTGCAGCCTTGGCTCTTTTGATTGCAATTTGGTCTTCTGTTGAGGGAGATTTCTTTTTACGAAGCTTAATGCTACTATATACGATAGGCAACAATAAACTACGGATGAACTCAAAATTGATCGCTGCATTTTATTGCATTAATATTTAAGCTTGCCTTTTGAAAGTTCAACGATAATTTTTCTATAGACATTTAACTTAAAGAAAATTTGATGAACGTAGTTTCTTACTTTTTGTACAAACAATTATTTTTCTTTCATGGGTGACTTTCGCTGGGTTTCGCAATTAATTTGGATTATTCCCAATTTCCATGTTAAAAAAATTGTATAAAATCAAAAAAAAAAAAAAAAAAATCGTAACATAAAATCGCGTAAAAAATTACCGTAAACAATTGTAGTAATGAAAATTTGAGAATCAAAAATTTAAGAATTGGGGGTCCGGATCCGACCCGAAATGTTTTTAATTTACTCATAGGGTCAACCTGATTCCAAAATTGTGTGATGTGCATCTGTGACAGCATCTGGGAGTAAAGTTTTAAAAAGTGAGATTGACACACTGGCATTCACTGTGTGCAAAGATGAGGTCTTTGAGAGGTTGCAAACAAGAAGTCTTATACTTAACATCAGGAAAGGTTAGCCGAAGTTACTGGGACATATAATGAGGAAGGAGAGCCTAGAGAATCTGATACTCACAGGTCGAATAGAGGGAAAGAGAGGCAAGGGAAAACAACACGTGACATACCTGGCTGGCTTAAGCAAGTGGATGACAGAAAGTGGTCTGGGGTAGGTAGCAGAGAGAAGGAACTTATTGAGAGCTACAAGAGATAGAGGGAGTGGAGAGCCATGATCGTCTACGTCCGGAAAGAACATGGCTCATTAAAAGAAAGAAGAAAAAACACAAGGTTGTCATCGTCTTGATGACAGGCACCGAAAAAGAAACTGCAGTTAAATCGAAAACGAGAGAAGAAAGGACTATCTATTATAATATTTTTTTTTGCATTTAGCTCTCCCGCGATTTTGGTAATGTCTCCTGATTTGTATTATACAAAAAAAGACAACATTTACTAAGGGCTAGAAAGGAGGGGAGGCTGTGCAGGAGCCATGATCGCCTACGTTCTCAAAAGAAGATGTTTGTATTTAATTATGAAGATGATGTGAATAAACATCGAAATATTTTCTTTTGGTTTTCATTCCGTTTGTGATTTCATCGGAAACTGATTGTTTACAAGGATTTTTTCGGGGTTACTTTCTCACTCTTTCTTTCTTTCTTTCTTTCTTTCTTTCTTCTATTTCCCGGTTCTTTCTTTCTTTCTTTCTTTCTTTCTTTATTTATTTATTTATCTCTCTCTCTCTCTCTCTCTCTCTCTCTAAAGATTTGACGTCTTTCAGTTTTTCTTTTTCCCGCCAATGTGAAAAAGGGTCCCGCTGATTGATCGATGAGTCCCGCTGCTGCGATCGGACAGACAGCGGCGTCGGATGCCAGGGGCCGAAAGAGAAATATGACGACCGGTCTTTGAGGAATTGGGTAAAAGTGGTCGGCAATAAACCATTCAAAATGAGGCGTAGGCTAGGAAAGAAGCAAAAACGACTGGAACGCGGGAAATGGATTAGATTTTGGTTCTGGCCACTGATTCGCACCGACTTCCTTCTCGCACACCCTTCTCTTGACTCCCAGCCTTGGTAGATCGGCGTGATGGTGGTGGTGGTGGTAGGAGGTGGGTAGCCGAATTCATGGGGGAGACCGACTGCGAAAAGAAAGATGGCAGACACATGCCAGTCGAATAGCTTAATTTGAACCTAATGATATTACGCGCGCATTCAACGAACAAAATATCCATCAGGAGTCCGGACACAAATCAAATATCAACGGCCTCGTTCTGAGTCTTACCATATTTAGAAAGAAATTAACATCACCATTGAAGACAAACAGGTGCTTTTGCTGTAATCCAGTCTCGGCGAGATTGCCCCCATGGGTGAAGATTCCGAAGCAGATGTGGGTGGGGCAGCGAAACGATATTGGCGCACGCCTATTGCTTTGCAAAAGATAGGTAACAAAACCGAAAGCCGAAAATTCAGTCATTAAATTTCTTGGTAGCTAGATATTACGCGTTAAAATCGTATTATACGCGACTGTCGAGAAATAAAAGTCGTTTTTAAATACAAATTTAAGTAGGTACCTCCATAAAATGGCCGACAAAAGAGCATATATACTATCATGAAAGATTCTCCAAACTTGCTCCAAACTAGATTATACCTTCAAAATCTTTATGTTATTATTAAAAGAAAAGACCTAAGTATTTTTTTTTTGATTATTTAATTAAATTTGTAATCCATTTTAGAACATTTGAAATTTTGGTTAAAAATCTTGTTTTTTGGGGGGTTTTTTTGGGGGTTTTTTGCGTCAGTGGGTGGACTATAAAATAACAGCAAATTTTAGCGTCTTTTTGCTGTGAAAGACACATTGATTTGAAAATTCTTGCAAAAATCAAATAATTGACGGATTTCAATTAAACTTTCAGGACTTATTCAGAAATGAATTAAATTATTTTAGAAATGTTGGCTTTAGAAAATCTTGATAAAAAATATTTTTTTTACTCATTAATTTTATGAAAACTCGATCAATTCAACGAGATAATTTTTAGTCACTATACTAGTAAAATGCAGAAGTCCTTGGAGAATTTAAATCATCAATTTATTTTTTAAAAATCGGTCCCCGTCTTACCGAAAATCTACTCTGAATCGTAAAGTAAAAAACGCAACAAAAATAAGATATTATTTAATTAGAAAAGCTTTTAATTGCTTTTATGAAGAAGATAAATTAAAGACACTATTATAAAAAAAAATTTCGATCAATAATGAATTTTTACAAGGTTTGTTTTCGTCTTTTTTTCAAATAGCATATTATCTTCAATTAGAATGAAGTATGAAGGTCTTAAATCTTTTAATATTCAGTTTCAATGGAATATAGGGAATATTGGTATGAATTAAACCTACATTTACTAATCATAAATCGTAAAGCTTATTACAATCTCAGTCATTCCAATTTTTTTAAAAAGGATTTTGAAATGTTGTATATGTATACATGTCCTGATTTTACTAGATACGTATGTCCCTACACGATATTATCAGAAAATAAGAGCGATAACTATAGCAAATTTAAAGTCAGAGCATTTAAAATACAATAAAACATTAGATTACGGAGAAAATTTTCCTAAATTTTTAGATTACTAATTAAAAATAATATAATAAAAAGCGCTCTCAATATTTTCTTTAATTATTTCTATGGATAAAGTCCCCGTAGAATAAAATTACATAAACAGCAATCTGTCATCGTTTTGTCAACACATTAAATAAACACCTACCTACGTGTTAAAAAAAAATGAATCTCTGCGAAATTTTAAACTTAAAGAAAATAATATTTGTTTAAAATCCGATTAATTATATTTCAAATCAACTAATATTCCTCAAATAAAGTTTCAGAAAAATAGGTTTTACTTTTGGAAGAGTTACATTCCAATAAACGCAGGCAAATTTAAATCAATTTATTTTTGTAAAATCGGACCCCGTCTTACTGAAAATCTGATCTGAATCGTAAACTAAAAAACGCACCAAAACTAAGACATTATTTAATTAAAAAAGATTTTAATTGTTTTTATGAAAATGATAAATTAAGGAAATTAAGGTATCGCGAATATGTGGAGGTTCCTAAATTTGAGTGAAAGAACTAATTTAAAGTCGGAACTAATTTCAACTCGGTATTAATTTCAACTCGGAACTAATTTCAACTCGAAAATAATTTCAACTATGTATTAATTTCAACTCGGAAGTAATTTCAACTCGGAAATAATTTCAGCTCGGCATTAATTTCAACTCGGAACTAATTTCAACTCGGTACTAATTTCAACTCGGAACTAATTTCAATTAGGTACTAATTTCAACTCGGTATTAATTTCAACTCGGAACTAATTTCAACTCGGAACTAATTTCAACTCGGTATTAATTTCAACTCGGAACTAATTTCAATTAGGTACTAATTTCAACTCGGTATTAATTTCAACTCGGAAATAATTTCAACTTGATTTAAAACCAAAGTCATCAATTTCCTTGAATTCCATTACAAAATGCGATGAGTTGGTGTTAATTTTTTAATTTAGCATTAAAAATCATTAGATGATAATTCAGAATTCATCTTTTCTGCAACTTTCATTCTTTTTTGTTGCAAATGAAAAAAAATGGTACTTTTTTTATTTACTTTTAGTCATTTAAATCTGATCCAATAAAAATGCAACGTTCTTTGTAGCGAGAACAGTAAACTGCTTAGCCGTTTCTTTATTTTTGTAAAATGCTCTCGTTCAAAAAAGTCGTTATTGATCAAAATTGAAATTAGTTCCGAGTTGAAATTAATTCTGCACCCCCTAAATTTAAATGACTGAATAATCAGCAATTTCCAAAAGTGACATAATTACTTTAAATGTTATAAAGATTATATAGCATAACATTGCTGCAATCCACGACGATAAAAAACTGGAAAAAGAAGTGAGACAAGAATATACAATTTCACTTCAACTAATTTGAGGGGCAAGGAAAGGCTTGGCGGTATGCACAGATGGAGAATAACGCTTTCAATTTTAGTGACGATGTTTTTCTCAATTCAGTATCATTTTAGAGTTTCTTTAAACTGTTGTTATTAAATTATGGGGTCGTGGTTTGAAACTGACAAATCATGGGTGTTGACAAACAAAAACTGAAATGGGTCAACCGTTTCAAAAATAAAAAAATCAAGATTGTAATTTTTATACTATCGGGAACATATTAGTGTCAGCAAAATTTCTAGAATAATCTATATAAATAAACGTGAATGTCAGTGTGTCAGACGGTGACAACATTGTGTTTATTCTTCTTTCTCTTTATGTGCCGTGTCCTTTCAGGACGTAGGCGATCATGGCTCTCCACTCCCCCTGTATCTTGTAGCTCTCAATAAGTTCCTTTTCTCTGCTACCTCCCCCACACCACGTTTTGTCATTGCTTAAGCCAGTCAAGTATGTCACGTGATGTTTTCCCTTGATTCTCTTTCCCTCTATTCGACCCGTGAGTATCAGATTCTCTAGGCCCTCCTTCCTCATTATATGTCCCAGAAACTTCGGCTACTCCTTCCTGATGTTAAGTATAAGCCTTATTCTTGTTTGCAACCTCTCAAAGACCTCATCTTTGCACACAGTGAATGCCAGTGTGTCAATCTCACTTTTTAAAACTTTACTCCCAGATGCTGTACCCCTGCACATCATGCAATTTTGGAATCAGGTTGACCCCATGAGTAAATTAAAAACATTTCGGGTCGGATCCGGACCCCCAATTCTTAAATTTTGGGATTCTGAATTTTTTATTATTACAATTGTTTTTTGGTGATTTTTTACGCGATTTTATATGACGATATTTTTTTTTTTGAACAATTTTTATAATATGGGAATAATCGAAATTAATTGCGAAATCGAGCGAAAGTCACCCATGAAAGAAAAATAATTGTTTGTACAAAAAGTAAGAAACTACGTTCATCAAATTGAAGAATTCTCGTTGAACTTTCAAAAGGCAAGCTTAAATATTAATGCAATAAAATGCAGCGATCAATTTTGAGTTCATCCGTAGTTTATTGTTGCCTATCGTATATAGTAGCATTAAGCTTCGTAAAAAGAAATCTCCCTCAACAGAAAACCAAATTGCAATCAAAAGAGCCAAGGCTGCAGCGAGGAAAAGAAAGTCGCGTGCAAATAAAAACCCAGATCAAAATGGCAGCCAGGAACGTTGATGTTAAGAATAGAGACTCTGAAACTCCGGAAGAAGAAGAAGCCGGAGGCCCAATCAAAAGCCCTTCGCAGGAGCTAACTTAAATGCTGCCCGATAGTGTGGCTTTTAAACCTGTTTCGGATATATACTAATGTAGGTTCCTCCATTAAGTCACGTAAAAAAAACAGCATATCACGATGAAAAAATGTTTGGTTATGTTGGCCCCTAACAGTTGGTCAAGCAAAGAAATATGGGCGCCGTTAATAATTAAATAATAATAAAAAAAGATCTCAGTAGCAGCCGTTGGAACTTTTGAAAGGTAAGCTTAAATATTAATGCAATAAAATCCAGCGATCAATTTTGAGTTCTTCCGTTGTTTATTGTTGCCTATCGCCTACGGTAGCAGTATTCCTCGCAAAAAACAATCTCCGGCCACAGACGGACAGATTGCAATAAAAAAAAGCCAAGGCTGCAGCGAGGAAAAGAAAGTCGCGTGCAAATGAAAACCCAGATCAAAACGACAGCCAGGAAAGCCATCGGTAAGAATAGGGACTCTAAAACTACGGAACAAGCCGGAGGCCCAATCAAAGGCCCTTGGCATAGCGTGGCTTTTAAACCTGTTTCGGACCTGTTTCGGATATATACTAATGTATACTAATATACTAAATGAGTGGAGAAGGATAAACTAAAAGGGATCAGATTAGTGATCATTCAAATTTCTTTTTGTGCCAAGGAGAGATAATTCTATTTCAGAGATTGATAGAACATATTCTAGGCCCATATGTTTGCCTATGATGGCCCCTAACAGTAGGTCAAGCATAGAAATAAATAACATATGGGAGCCGTAAATAATTAAATATAAATAATGACAGTAGCAGCTGTTTGAACTTTTCAAAGATAAGCTTAAATATTAATGCAATACTTAAATGCAACAATCAATTTTGAGTTCTTCGCTTTTTTATTGTTGCCTATCTCGTACGGTAGCAGTATTCCTTGCAAAAAGAACCCCCCGCCTAACAGAGGGCCAGATTGCTATCAAAAGAGCCAAGGCTGCAGCAAGGAAAAAAAAGTTGCGGGCAAATGAAAACCCAGATCAAAATGGCAGCTAAAAGAGCTTCCAATGCTGAGAATATGCAAAGATTTACGGGCTCTCAAATTCTGAACCAGCTGAAGACCCAAACAAAATCCCTTCGCAGGAGCTAACTTAAATGCCGCCCGATAGTGTGGATTTTAAACCTGTTTCAGATATATACTAATGTATACTAATATACTAAATGGGCGGGGAAGTTTCAAGTAAAAGGGATCAGATTGTGGTTCATTCAAATTTCTTTTTGTGGCAAGGGGAGATAATTTTATTTCAGAGAATGATAGAAAATATTCTAGACTCATATGCTTGGCTATGATGGTACTTAACAGTAGGTCAAGCATAGAAATAAATAACATATATGGGAGCCGTTAATAATTAAATAAAAAAAATGTTTGAACTTTTCAAAGCTAAGCTTAAATATTAATGAAATATTTAAATGCAACGATCAATGTTGATTTCTATTATTTATTGTTGCCTATCGCATACGGTAGTAGTATTTCTCGCAAAAAGTAATCTCTGGTAACGGACGGCCAGATAGCAATCAAAAGAGCCAAGGCTGCAGCGAGGAAAAGAAAGTCGCGGGAAAATGAAAACCCAGATCAAAACGGCAGCGAGGAAATAACTAATGCTATGAATAGGGGACTCTGAAAGTCCGGAACAAGCCAAAGGTGCAATCAAAAGCCCTCCGAAGGAGCTAACTTAAATGCCAGCCGATAGGGTGGCTTTTAAACTTGTTTCGGATATATACTAATGTATACCAATAGACTAAATGGGGTTTATTATGTACTAATTAAATAATTTGTTTTCAAAAATGATCTTTTAGTAATCATGGCGCTTTTTCTCGGAAATATATAATAATTGTTTTTTCAACAGAAAGACAAATCATATGATGGGACTTCAAGCATAGATCAAGCATAGAAATAAATAACATATTGGGGTCGTTAATAATTAGATCAAAAAGTGATTTCAGTAGAAGCTGTTGGAACAGATCAACAACCTTGATGTAGAAAGGATATTAGAATAATCAAGAACATATACTGGCAGTAAACCGCCTGAATACGGTGAGAAAATGAGTTCAGCAGATATAGAAAAATAGAAAGGGGTGTGAGATAAGGATGTGTTTTCTCAAACGGACTTATTCAACCTGTAGAGCGGGGCGATTCTGAGAGAAGTTCTAGCAGGATTCATTATTGGCGCTTACAATCTTAACAACATAAAGCATACAGATGACTCAGTTCTGCTAGCAGATACGGACAGAAAGTTACAAAAGCTCCCACAGAAAGTAGTGAAGGAAAGCAGGAAGAAAGGACTAAACCTAGACTGCAAGAAAACGGAATGCATGGTACTTAGCAAAAGGATGAGCCCAAGGTGCGAGTTACAAATCGGAGATTGCAAAATCAAACAAGTGTGGGAATTTAGATATCTGGGAAGTGTTTTAACAGAAGATGGAAAATGTGACATTGAAATTGGGATAGCGAAAGAAGTACTATAAAAGCTAAGCAGAGTATTAAGAAATAGAAAAACTTCGCTAGAAAACAAGGAAAAGAATACTAAAGTGTTACGTGATATCTGTCTTCCTGTGTGAAAGTGAATGCTGGTGAATCTCGTCAAAGATGAAAAAGAGACTTGCAACAATGTGGTTCTACAGAGAACTAAAAGTCTTTCCAGGATTCATTCTTGATGGCCACAATCTTAACAACATAAGGTATACAGATGACACAGTGCTGATAACAGACACAGAAAGAAAGCTACACAATCTCTCACAGAAGGTAGTGAAAGAAAGCAGGAAGATAAGAAAAAACCGAAACTGTAAGATGACAGAATTCTTAGCATGCGTAACGGTTAAGGAGGGTGTGACGTCACTGTGGACGATTTTAAATTTTCAGCTTTCTAAAGAATACCAGGGTGTAGCCAACGAAATCTTGCCTACCACACGGACATCACATGGTTCTTAAAATGACTGAGACGTTCGAATATATTGAAACAAAACAACAGAACAAGCATGGACTTTAGACGATTTATCTACAATTTCGAATCCAATATAAAACATCTTATTCTAAAATAGGGAAAATATACCGTACCTATACATACATAAACCTACTTGGAATCATCCTCGCCCCAAAACCGATAACATCAGGAAGCCTCCTTAATTCTTTTCTTTCTTCCTTCCTTTCTGACTTTCTTCTCCCTTTTCTTTTTTCTTTCTTTCATGCCACCTTTCTTTCTTTCTTTCTTTCTTTCTTTCTTTCTTTCTTTCTTTCTTTCTTTCTTTCTTTCTTCGCTCCGTCCTTTCCTCCTTCCCTTCCTTCCATCCTATATAACAAAAATTTGAATTCCATCACTCTGATAGATGTCACTATCTGTTAATTTACTATAAAATATTTTCAAAGTCCGATCATCATCATCATCATCATCATCATCATCATCATCATCATTGTCCTTCTCCCCCCCCCAGACTTTTGTAATCGTATTTGAGATCCGAATGTCAGAAGCCATATTGAATCTCCTACACAACGGTCCATCGACGGCAGCCATCAGCAATTCTGGCACAGTCATACCTGTCCATTGTTCGACATTGTCCAAATAGTTTTTTTTACGTTGGCGTCCTCTCCTACATCCACCTTCAACGGTACCTTGCATGATGGTCTTGCACTGGCTGTTGTGTCTTGTAAGGTGTCCAAACCACGCCATTTTTCTCCGTTTGACAGTGGCAAGAAGAGATTCCTGGTGGCCCAAAAAACTTTCAACCCTTTTCCGCACAAATTCATTGGTTTTATGTTCCCAAGAGAAGATGCCAACAAGATTGCTCATCCATTTGTTCTCAAACGCTTATATCCTTCTCTTTGTATCGGCCAACAGTGTCCATGTTTCACATCCATATAAGAGAATGTATTTTTTTTTAATATTTAATCGTTATGACAATTAGACGATAGCATGGTATCTGGCGAGGAATATTTTTAGATCAGGTACGCAACTGCCTACCTTCCTACATGATAAAAATTGCTGAAGAATTACGTCATAATTAAACGATAGATATGTGCTTCTACTGAAAAGATAAAATAGAAAGAAATTAGAGTTTTATTTTAGAATTATAACTACAATTAAACATTTCATACCAATCAGAAAGTGACAGTTAATGTTATTTGGAAGGAATGATGAGAAAAGAAAGTTTGAAGAATTTAACGCTGACGGCAGATCGAAAAAAAGAACTGGGCGAAAGCAATATGTCATAATCTTGGACGACCAGGGGAAACTAGTATATTTATATATTTAAAGACTCACATGGGAAAACCTTCTAATAATAGTAAGGACTTAACAAAATATGCCATCATTTTGGACGGTTTGGGTAAAGTAGTTTGTTTATATATTTAAAGACTTACGTGAGAAAAACTTCTAATGCCAGTAAGGACTGAACAAAATAGGCAATAATTTTCGACAGCCTGGGTAAACTAATATAATTATATATTTAAAGACTCACATGTAAAAACCTTCTAATGCTAGCAAGGTCATAACAAAATATGCAATCATTTTCGACAGCCTCGGTAAACTAGTATATTTATATATTATAGACTCACATATGAATATCATATTATATCTTATCCTTTGGGAAGAAGTAAGAAGCCATGCGAATTTTCGGTTGAATAAAATGGTGAGCCAGTTTTCAAATATTTTTCAAGGAAATATTCTCGTCTGCCCGGAAAATTCTTATGGCGGAAATTTTCATATTTTCTTCTGAAGCACAAAGATAAGATTTGACTGAAAGGAGTTAGGTTGACAATATGGCGGCCGCTAGCCATTGCTACGTGTTCGTAATGATAAAAATAAATTCATTTCCACATGTAACACTCATATTCAACACAACTCGAGCAAACTGCCTAACGGCTCTATCCGATGAGCCAGAACTTGGATCATTAACTGCAAAGATGAATGCAGTTCTCTAAAATATTCTAACCCAAAGGTCTATTAAATCAACAAAACACAAGTAAACGAGAAATACACATTTCAAAACACTTTATAAAGCCATAATGTATTTTTTCTGTAAATATTCCTATTCTGTATTGTTGGCATTGTATACTTTGACAATGTTGGACTCTTGCAAGATGTTTCTGAATTCGTCTGCTTAAAAGAACTATTCCGTGAAAAAGGAGATGTCAATAAAAAGAGAGAGAGAGTGAGAGAGAGAGATGTTATAGTTTATCTGTCTATCTGTCTCTCCCTCCCTCCCGCTCTCCCTCCTCTCTCTCTCTCTCTCTCTCTCTCTCTCTCTCTCTATATATATATATATATATATATATATATATATATATATATATATATTACAATGAATCATTCATGCAAAAAAGTAAATTAGTAAAGATAAACAACTACAACAAAAATTCTCAAATTGCCATATTAGTAAAAAAACAACAAAAGCACTCTCTTAAATTAAAAAAAAAACATTCAACCTTAGCGTTGGGACCGCACACTCCAAAAGTTTGTATCCGTTAGCAATAACACATTTCAAAAAACATATTTCGATTCGTATTATATTTTTTAGTTTAGGCTACTACCTGAATTTTACCAGAAACAAAATAATTTATATGCCTGAAGAAAGTACTTGCGTATTAAAGAAAAACCTTATGCAGCTTAAAATTTTAAGAAACAAGGATCATAACATTCATCGAGTGATTTGTAGGTTAATGCACCTTTACAATTTTAATAGCAAAGGGATTTCGCCATTTTATATCATTAACTTTACTAATTTACTTATTGTATGAATGAATTGAAATGCACCACATATTATATATATATATATATATATATATATATATATATATATGGCAGATATTCTGCTTATGTTTATAAAACAGTGCTCGATGTTGTAATACAATAGAGCCATTAAGTATAGCTCTATATGCTATATTTAATGGCACTATTGTATTACAACATCGAGCACTGTTTTATAAACATAAGCAGAATATCTGCCATATATATATATATATATATATATATATATATATATATATATGGTGCAGATATGGTGCAGTATAAATTCACTGGAAATAATTAAGATACAAATCTAGCGTTGCGAAAAACTGCACGTTCCAAAAATATGTAACCGTTAATAAATAAGGCACTCTTAAAAATATTTTTCGGTATTCAAGACATTTATTTTTGTCTTGGAAGTAACCTGAAAAAAATAAAAAAAATACTAATGCCTGATGATGACAATATGTTGATTTTCGAAAGTACTACCATCGCCGGGACATCTATCCATCTTAGAATTTTAAGCATAAAGTTTGCTTTCATTGAACGACTGGTTAGTAAGTTGATGCATTATTATATTTGTTAGCGAAGCTATTTCGCCATTAATATGCATTAACAGTTTACTGATTAATTCTTTGCATGATTACTTCTTTATAATATATATATATATATATATATATATATATATATATATAATGCGTTGGGGTACCTCGTGGCGTTGTAATGGTTAGCAAGCTTGATAGAAACTGATATATAGATATGAAGAAACAGATAGATAGATAGATAGGAAGAAACAGAGAGATTATACTTACATAAGCTCTATCCCTGGTATTGATATCTTAAAACTATATTTTACCATATATATATATATATATATATATATATATATATATATATATATATATATATATATATATATATATATATCGTTTTAATTATATATAGTTTTAAGGCATGTCATATTTATGGGTTAACAACCTCAATTTCACGGATAGAATTAATGTAAATATAAAAGTGGTATACAAGTCACCATTCAGTGGTAACAATCTGTTTCAGATATATATATATATATATATATATATATATATATATATATATATTATAAAGAAATAATCATGCAAAGTTATGAAGAACTTGGTAATCCGTATGGGTAATCCCAAGGAGGATGAAATCCTGAGAGCTCAATGTAAATCCAGAGCTAATATTTAAAAGAAAAACAGACCACTTTAAGGTACCATTATAATATTTTATTTCACCAGAGTATTACTCCATTTTAATTAAACCTAAACTTTAAGGAAGAAAGATTACTCATATAAAAATAATTACAAATTGCATTCATAAATTAGATTCAAACTGATAATGATGTTACCGTAACTATTTTTACAATATTAAAAAAATGTACGATTGGTCGGGTAAACAAACTGCTATAATTTAAAATGTTTTTTTTTTAATATGTTTTCTATAAATGTGTTGATAAATATAGTTTTTAACTTATATTAAATCCCTAAGCTATTTGTTTAAAAAAAAATTAAATATTTAAATCGAAAGCAAACATCAAATTAATTTATTCCGTTTTTTTTGTTTTTTTTTAAATCTAAATTATTATCAAGCATTAAAATCTATTCTTTACATAAATTGCTAAAACCCAATTACAGCCTCTTTCTCTTTACTTCCCTCTCCCTCTTCTTTCTTTTTCCTTTTTTCTTCTCTTCCTTCTCCCTTCCCATTTCAATATATCACTTCCGTTAGGTTAACCATATAAATAGGTCATGGTCTGATCACTCCTACTCCCCCAATACAAAGTATGCTTGAGAGAGATATGAAATTAATCCCTCCCTAATCTCTTCCATGTCTCTTTAACTACTCCTTTTACAGTCTCTGTTAAATTACAAAAACTTTCATTTTTCGTTTCATTTAATTTTTGGAAGTGCTATATGATGATCCGGCGTCCTTTAAAAGGGCTCTGGTGAAATAAATTATTATAATGGTACCTTAAAGTGGTCAGTTTTCTTTTAAATATATATATATATATATATATATATATATATATATGTGTGTGTGTGTGTGTGTGTGTGTGTGTGTGTGTGTGTGTGTGTGTGTGTGTATTTGGGCAGCAATCCCTCTTTTATACATGTTCCATGGCAGAAGACTGACAAGGTAATGCGGTTAAGCTTTTTATTTAATTTATCTTCTGTTCTTTAATTTGTGCTGGCTTTCCCGGACATATACATTATTAGTCATTATCGAAGATAACTTTTATTTTTGGGATTTTTAACTGAATGTATCTTTCTTTTATGTATGTATCTAGAGTTAGAGGAATATTTTATTTTACAAACATTGTCAGCACATTGCGACGGTGTTCGTAGTTGATGTTTTTGAATTATGTTTTTTTATCTTTTTTTCAATAATAATTTATTTCACCAGAGTATTTCTCCATTTTAATTAAGCCTAAACTTTAAGTAAGAAAGATTACCCATATAAAAATATAACAAACAAATATAAAATGGTTCCATTATTTTTAGTTGATTTTTCCATGTGTAGGCTGAGGCTATTATCCTTGTACTTTCTACAAGTATATTGCCAATGGAGTATGATACTTTTCTGTATATATATATATATATATATATATATATATATATATATATATATATATATATATATTATATATATATATATATATATAATACAATAAGGATTACGATTGCATTAGGTTAATGATCATTTTAAGCTTGTTAATTTAAATAGATTGAAACCGAATGTAATCTTAATTCCTGTTGTAAAAATTATGTTGCTCTGTTTAATTAAGACATTAAACTCTATGTGTGAATCAGTTTTAATATATATTATCTTATATTGTATTAATATGATTCACTTGGAATATATGCCAACGGATTATTACCTATATATATATATTAGGTTGGTGCAAAAATAATAACGTAATAATGGCGTTTTTTGACGTTAAAAAATACGTCAAAAAACGACATTATTACGTCATTATTTTTGCACCAACCTAATATATATATATATATATATATATATATATAGATAGATAGATAGATAGATAGATAGATAGATGTTGGTCCTTTCCCTAAGCTGGCGATTCTAGTGATTAAAAAGAAAGGAAATGAGTCGTTAATATTGGTCCTGGTATCTTTTCTTTACAATTCTTAGTTCAAGTCAAATGTGGTTAATGCATTTTCGCATGTTTTTCGTATCGAATTAAAGACCTCATCTCTTTATCAGAATGGTCTGAAAGCAAAAAATTCGTTTAGAATTATCTGAAGACAGATAGAATAAAAAAAAACATTTTTCAATATATATATATATATATATATATATATATATATATATATATATATATATATATATGTGTGTGTGTGTTAAATCTATAAAGGAAAAAGAAAAACAGCAGGAAAAGTTTTAGCCGACGCGTATCGCCCAATGTGGACTTTTTCAAGACAAAAACGAAATGAAAGAGTATCTTTTGACACTAAACAAAATGTCGTTGGCAACTAGAAGAATTTAGAATCGCTAGTGTATTCTCATATGGTCAACTGAAAAATTACGTCAAGTACTTTATGCTTGAAGAGAATATGTTTTGAATAGAATATTGTCACGTGTAGAAATAATGTTTGGATTGTTGTGTTGATGGATTCAACCGTTTTCTTTTGATTTCTTGATATATTTGTTGAGTATGTTCGCTTGGGAGAGTAATGATGTAGTCATTCAGATCGAAAATCCTCGAGAGTGCTGCCATTGAATATTATTGAAATATTTTGTCTCATTTGTGCTCATAGATTTTTCCCAATATAACGATTGACATTGTATTCACATTTTTGAAGTGAGTTCTACAAGCGATAGGTGCAAGAAATATAGAAATATTAATATACTATAATGTTTTTTTTACAACTAATTTAAAACAACAAGAGATTAACAGGACCAGAAATAAAAAAAACTAAATCCTGAAGCGGAAATATATGCTACAAACTGCATTAAATATTACCTAAGATGAATACGCGAGGCTTGCATGAATATAAGTAAATAAAGCAATACTAGTTTTTTCTCTGATTAAAACTGGTTATAAGAACAATAGAAAGTTTCTTCTGCAATCTTATTATATTGTTTTCATTCGACTTTATTTGCCTACACTCGATTTTCTCTTTCTTTTTTTTTCTCTTTCTTTCTTTCTTTCTTTCTTTCTTTCTTTCTTTAACTCTACATTATTTCATTTCTTTCTTTCATCATTATTTTCATTCGGTCTTCTTTACATTCTCTCAATTTTCCCTAATCGTCTTTCTTTCTTTCTTTCTTTCTTTCTTTCTACATTGTTTTCATTCATTTTCCTTCTCCTTCTGTCAATCTTCATTTTGTTTCTTTCTTTCTTTTTCTTTATTTCATTCTTTCTTTTTTTTTCTCTCTTTCTTTCTACCTTTTTCTTTCTTTCTTTTTTTGTTTCTTCTACATTGTTTTCATTCGTTTCTCTTTTGCTTTCCGTATTTTATTTCTTTCTTTCATTCTTTCTTTCTTTCTTTCTTTCTACATTGTTTTCATTCAGTTTCCTTCTCCTTCTGTCACTCTTCCCTTTCTTTCTTTCTTTCTTTCTTTCTACCTTTTTCTTTCTTTCTTTCTTTCTTTCTTTCTTTCTTTCTTTCTTCTACATTGTTTTCATTCGTTTCTTTTTTGCTTTCCGTATTTTCTTTCTTTCGTTCTTTCTTTCTTTGTACATTCATACATACATATATATATATCCTTTTAATTCGATCTTTGCCATTTTTCTTTTCTTTCTGTTTTTTTCATTCTTACCCTTAATTATAACAACGGCGTGTCGGAATGAAGCCAGTGGTATTGAGCTGTGTGAAATTCTGATGCTTGAAAGATAGCCGAAAAGTTCTCATTATATTGACTCCTTGGAGAGAAAGTCGTTGCTTTTGGGCCACGCCAATACAAACTTAAACGATTTTGAACTGAATATTGCAAATACACAACTTCGCAGCTGCAGTCATGTGTTCCATTCAAATTCCTGAAAGAAGTCACTTTCCCCTACCCCAGCACCCACAAAATCATTTGAGTTTGATATGGATCATATTTTAAAGACGAGTTAGAGCCTAATTTAACTTTAAAACCATGAGCGGCATTCATACCTCTTACAAAATATCGTAAATATATCAAATACCATTGTTCATATATCCTCAGAAACAAAGAAAAACGGGGCTAAATTCTGTATAAAAGTAGTCCTCCTATACGCTGGACAAATGATGTGGCACATGAGGCAACAAAGATCTGATTCTACAGAAGGATACTGAGAATCCCTTGGGAATACCTCTAGCTAATCCCCAAGCCGCATTTGTGTTTCCACCCTCCTGATGAGCGAAGACAAACAGAACCGAATGAAAATAATGAAGAAAGAACGAAAGGAAACAATGTAGAAAGAAAGAAAGAAAGAAAGAAAGAAAGAAAGAAAGGAAGGGAAATCATCCCGGATAACCGAGAACGAAAGGAAGCAATGTAGAGTGAAAGATATATATATATATATATATATATATATTATCTGAAACAATCTGGACTATCTCTAGACCAATAGGAAAAAATGGCTTTGGATAGAAGTAAGTGGCGGAAACTAATTCACGAAAGCATTGAGTCCTTTGAGAATAGCCGTATGCAGTACAGTGCCTACAAACGTCTGATTTGTAAAGGCGAACAGGGTGCAGCACCGGGTCCACAAATTAACCACGTTAATTGTGACATATGCTGATATTTGTGCCTATCTTTTGCCGGCTTCAAAAGCCATTTGCGTAAATGTGCAAAACCTAGTGTGCACCAGAATAATGTCACTGTAAACAAAACTGATCGGGTATGCCAATTCTGTGGCAAAATTTGTCGCAGTTTGGCTGGCCTGAAGAGTCACCTGCGAATACATAGAATTTGAGGGGAGTGGGAGTGGGTGAGGACATGAAATAAAGGAGGTGGTCACGCTCGAAACCAAGAGGACAGCCACGATCGCACAGATGAGCTGTGATACAGCGAAACAGTCTGTCTGTGGATGACATTATATTAGCTCCTGAATTAATTCCAGTTGAGCACTCTCGGGCTGAGGTATGGGTTTGTAAACAGTGACTATTATAGCTATATAGCGAGACTCTTCGCAAGCCGAATTGAGTCACTGTCGGTCACTGGGCGTGTTTCATAAAATAAATATGCCAAAAATCCGCCTTCATCCCAACCGTGCGCCGACAGCTTAGTGGTAGGATATCCGCCTGATAACAATTCAGTCGGGTTTCGATCCTAGCTAGAGGCAACCGGATGTCTAGCCGCACTGATGAGCTGTGATACAGCGAAACTGTCTGTCTGTGGATGACATTATATATATATATATATATATATATATATATATATATATATGTAATCACGCAGACACTCGTATATGTAAATAAAAAAGTTTTGCATTTAAGTATTAAGCCTTTGAGCCCTGATCACCGCTTTACCGGTGGTAGATAAAAATTATTTAATGCCCAGCCACCGGTTACACGGTGGGTAAACTATTGCGTCGTGTTTTGCTATTAGCTGTCTTATAAATACAATAAATTCATGCAGAAAAACACCATCTGCGGCCTACAAAGACTCTTTTCAAGGCTGTGAAGTCGTCAGTCCGCTGCATAACATGCCAGCGCTTTTTATGCATCAAGAGAGGCAGCAACTGATGGGTAGACTGGGACAGAAAGAAAGAATTCTGGCGATAAAGTGAAGGCATGCCATCATACTTTATTCCTGATAAGTATAATGCTTATATTACTTGTAACTATTCTTATATCTACCGTGAAATATGACATACCAATTATTTGAGAACTTTGACTCAGGAGCCCAGCAAGAAGAATTAAAGTTGTTCAGGAACGCAGGACACAAAGGGTTAAGAATAACTATGGCATACGCGTTCGAGAATGGTTAAATCTTAATTTTGAGCTCAGGCAGATAGGACGAGGTGAAGGAATTGAGTAGCCATCACGATAACCAGAACAAACTCCACCAGTCTTTTTCTTATGGGGGTGTACTGAAAGTTCTTGCTCACAGGCTCAAATCGAAAACAATTCCTGAATTAAAGCAAGCAATTTCTGATAAATTTTCTGAAACTGATGTAGAAATGTGTCAAATGGTTTAGAGAAGTGTTGCTGATAGATTTCAGCGTTGTATTGAACATGAATTGGAGCATACTAAATAACTTGTTAACCATAACAAATCGTGTTGTTTTGATGTGACAATATCTATAAATTCTCTTAAACTGCTGTTATCTATTTTTGATCAATAAAAGTTAACAAACAAAAATTACTTTTGACGAACCCTTTCTCCAGAGAAAAAAAATTGAACGTTTCCTGTTCACAGCAAAGGAAGTTTATACGTATGGTCTTCCGTAGCGGAAATCGCCAATGGTTTAAAATGACGAAAGAATTATTATCAACAAGGGGTTACAACAAGTAAATTGTGTCCTGTTATGACGATAAACTACATCCGGCAGCAAGGTCTCTGATCGGGAGGTTTAGGGTAGCATGGAACCACGTCTTAATTGCTGTTGTTTCCAGGTTCACCCTGACCCGGGGTGGTAGCACCTGTCAGGGTCCCAGGTATGGGAATATACTTAACCCGCAAACTGGGGTCAAAACACTATGAAAGTATACACAATTTTATCGTAAAAATACCAGCAATACATTTTCAATACATTTTTTTTGTTAAAAAAAAATTATCAGCAATATATTTTTCGTAAAAGAAATTACTAATGCTCTCAATAAATTAGATTTCGGCATTAAATGACCCATAAGGAGTTGATATGCCGCGAAATAAACAATATATTTAATAATTCTTTATGTATGAGAGTGTGAGTTTTATGGCTTATCCAACTTCTGTAAGTTAATAAAACCAGAAAAATAATTTTTGTAAGAATTGTTTTTGAAATACACATAGCTTGAAAGAGAAGAAGTGAATTCATACTGTCCCCATGGGTATTTGCCCGTAAATGAATATAACAAATAGGAAGGGGATTCGAACTTGGCTCTCCAAGTTCCAATTCTGAGACATTAACCATTCCTCTAACCGTGCATACAAGCTTACAGCACCAGGTATTCCGAATAGGTCAACCATCTAGGTTCTGACCAGGCTCGGCAATGCTTAACTTCAGTGTTCGGACGAGAACCGGTGTGATATGGCCGTAAACGCATTGTCAGACAAGTGAAAATTAAATTAAACCAAGACAATTTTAATAAACGTCATTTTCGTCATTGAATTAGGCGTGCCACTCCGAAAGCGAATCGGGACGCATGTGTCCCATGGGTCGCAATTTGCGCATAACTGGTCTATACCCATAGACGCTCTTTTTCCAATATCAAGCGCTATTCTCTCATAAATATACCACATTTAAAACAACACACACACACACATACACATACATATATATATATATATATATATATATATATATATATATATATATATATATATATATATATATATATATATATATATATATATATACCATAGTAATTTTAATTTCAATAATGAATATGCTTATAAAACGCTTATGAAAAGCGTACATTTCAGGTATAAGTTATTCCCAAAAAAATTTCGCTTGAAGATGGAACAGAGCTTAGTACTTTAATTCAATTTAATTGAAATAATTATATTGAAGTTTTCGGCTCTTGCTTTGAAAAATAAGACCTCTTATGTAGCGTGTTGGAATCATATTTTTAAATAAATAATTATATTTATGCTCTACTTTTGTATCGAGCACTATTTTCTTAAAATAATAACAAAAATACTAAAGAACTTTGGATTATTTACCTAACGAATTCCTTCCTATTTTATATATATTTTTACACACACACACACGCCCATATATATATATATATATATATATATATATATATATATATATATATATATTTATATATGTATATATGACGTGACTTCACTGCTTGAGCGTTTTATATGTATATATATATATATGTATATATATATATGTATATATATATATATATATATATATATATATATGTACACACACATATATATATATATATGTATATATATCTGTATATATATATATATATATATATATATATATATATATATGTACACACACACACTCATACACACACACACACACACACATATATATATATATATATATATATATATATATATACGTGTATGTGCGTTTGTTTACATATCCGATTGAACACCTCTTTCGCTACCGATAATCGTAATTAGATTCCAGAGGCACCATCTTTCTTCTGGGGGGAAAACCGCACGAACCTCAAGTCGAGACGTAAAAATCTCTTTTGGCTCCATCTAAAATAACGCGTTTGGGCGCATTCACTTGGTTTTGTTTAGCCACCCGCTATATAAAACGAGTGGCAAATGCTGATATCAGATACATTTTTTCCCTTGCTGCCCTTTTTGCCATTCTTTTTTCTTTTTTATGAGGGACCTGACCGGATTCGAAGCGCCTTTCGTCGATTACAATCAGTGATAAGAATATTACTTTTCTCAGTAGGATTATAGAAAGACAAATCGGCCTCTGGATTGCCCGAATGTTTTTGAAAAGTTCCATTTTTATACAATAAGCAAACGGTTTCAAATTCAATCATCTTATTGTCAGTTGGACATCATTTGAAGTCATTTCAACCCAAGCAAGGCTATAAAGTCACTAAGACGCAAGCAGTTACACAAGTATTAGAAAACGTGAGAAGAAACAATCTTATGGCGAGAGATCAATAAGACAGATGATAACTATAGACATTGCATTAAAATGGAAATATGTTCCATAAGTTAGAAGTGCGAGAGAAGATGCTATTACCATAGAACTTACGGTTACATTTAGTCCACGCATGGACAATCTTTTTCGACCGTTGGATCGCATGGGTTATAGCTCATTACAAGGTGGCCGACACAACTAAAAAGATTCAGAGTAAATCTTTGCAGGAGGTACCACAGCTATTTTCAATACACATACTATTATATGTGTAAGCATATAGCTTAGAAATAGGGATTTTTTTTTATAAAAAAATAATAAAATGATAAAATAAATATTACATTCAAATAAAATTAAAAAATTGAAAACTGTATAAAATTATGTTAATATTATAATATATTATTATTATTATTATTATAATATAATATTAATATTATAATATTATTATTACAATAACATGTTAATGTTATAATATTAGGATATTATTATTATAATATTATATTAATGTTATAATTGTATATTATAATAATATTATATTATTATTATTATAATATAATATTAATATTATAATATTATTATTACAATAACATGTTAATGTTATAATATTAGGATATTATTATTATAATATTATATTAATGTTATAATTGTATATTATAATAATATTATATTATTATTATTATAATATAATATTAATATTATAATATTATTATTACAATGAGATGTTAATGTTATAATATTAGGATATTATTATTATAATATTATATCAATGTTATAATTGTATATTATAATAATATTATATTAATGTTATAATATACTATTATTATGTCATATGTTAAAATATTATAACATTATATTATATAATATTCGTGTTATATTACAACATCAGTTATGATATTGTTATATCATAATAATGTTATAATATTATAATACTATGATATTATTATCATAATATAATATTAATATTATAGTTGTATAATATTATGATATTAATATCGTATTAATGATATACTATTATAATATATTATTATTATAATATAAGATTCATGCTATAATATTATGATATTATTATTATAATATCATATTAATTTAATAATATTGTAATATTATTTGATTATTATTACATTATCAATTATGGTTATATTATTTTAATATCATATTCATGTTATAATATTATATCATATTATTACTATTATAGTATATAATTTCTATAGTTGTAAAATAATATGATATTATTATCATATCTTATTAATGTTATAATATTGTAAAACGTTATCCCTGATGCTAATTAACACATGTCACTGCTAGTGATTTAAGACAGAAGATAACTATAGACATTGCATTAAAAGGGAAATATGTTCCATAAGTTAGACGTACGAGAGAAGATGCTATTACCATAGAACTTACGGTTCCATTTAGTCCAGGCATAACACATGTCACTGCATGTGATTTATTCCCAAATTAATTCCAATTTGAATTCAAGTCGATCCATTACAATTCACTTTGTTGCTAATACCCTAAGGAAAGTTATGAATCCTCTTCTTCTCCCTCCCGCTAAATAACAGGACAGCTTGGAGGCAAAACTTGATGGAGCCTTCCAAGCCGACATATCTAGCGGAAGTTTTTCTCCGAAATATTACCTGCGTCCTTGCATGTTGCTTATCTTGTGGCAGGCTTTTCACCAGAAAGCAGATGACGGGAATTAGACAAGAGGATGGGGATGCACAAACATGAATACTCGAGAAATCTTATTAAAGAGAGAGCATATTTTACTTTAATGAGAATATATATATATATATATATATATATATATATATATATATATATATATATATATATATATATACTAGCAGCATGGCCCGGCGTTGCCCGTGCTTGATTCAAAAATCGTACGACTCATACAGCAATCGCTATCACTTGACTTAAAATATTTTTTGCCCTTCCTTGCCTTTAAAGGAGTGCTCTTTGCCGTGTTGATGTTGCTACATGCCTTACTTCTTGCCTATCTCACATTGCGAATTTTTTCTAAGCTCTATACTAAACATTAAATCTGTTACGAAAAAAGAACTAAACAAAATGAACACAAAACGATCAGCTTTAAAAAAGGACTCGTAACTGGAAAAAACGAATGAAAAAAGAATGTTAACAGCAAATACTTTTTCACATCCAACCCAGTTCTGCGGAATCAGAATTAACGTTGAGTTTAAGCAAGCGAATGAGCCAATTGGAGTAAAGTGCCAGGCAGATTTAAATTTATCCCACTTGTGATGAATGCAGCTATCGACATTTTTTGCATGCTGGCATGCTAGTTAACATTAGTGTGAGTCAGCTGTTGGCTCTCGCGCTAGCCAATAGAATCTTCCAGCCTGTTCGTGGAAGCAAGCTATAGGCTCTCACTCTGGCCAGTAGAAAATGGCCGCAAACTACATGAAAACTGCCGTAGAGGCATGAATAAATCGATCATTTACACTATGAGAGTTGGGAAATGCATAGTCGGTCTTGGCCTTCCCACTAACTTGGAGCATGTGCATGTAAATTTTGGTGCAAATCCGTCGAAAATTGCGGTCGTACATTCGTTACACACACACACGCGCGCACACACAAACACACACAAACATCCTGCCTTATATATATATATATATATATATATATATATATATATATATATATATATATATATATATATATATATATATATTCAGGTGCAAGTCATTTTACGACACTAGATGACTATCCTACTCTCACGAAAGGACTCATCGGTAATGCGTTGATGGAATCCATGCATAGCACAGATAACTGTAGACCCGAGAGTTAAAGAGAAAATTTATATATATACATATATATATATATATATATATATATATATATATATATATATATATATATGTGTGTGTGTGTGTGCGTGCGTGTGTGTGTGTGTGTGTGTGAGCGTGTGAGCGTGTGTGTGTGTGTACTTGTCCAAACAAAATGTTTAATATCTAAAAAAAAAACACTAAACTAATTGAGTTTCATTTTTCCAGGTTTTCAGATAGGAGGTTTAGCCATCGTGGCACCATTTTTCGTAAGAATCACTGAGAAAACCTTTTGAGTTATTCAGATAGAAAGAGAACATGTTAAAATTGTTTTGTGTCAGCCACAGTACCTCATCATAAGTGAGAAATGGTGGGAGGAAAAAGATCATTCAGGCCCTCGGTAATGGAACCAAGATTCATAATCTAGCTTTCATCTTCAAAGTCCATTCAAGAACCATCAATAGAATGGTGAAAAAGTTTAAAAACGATGAAACAGCAGAGAGGAAAACTGCATTAGGAGGTCACAATAGAAAGAGGGATTAACATTTCAACTTAGAGAGCTAAAGAGATCAATTAGAAAACATCCAACTCTAGTCATAAGACATTTGGCATGTGAGAGAGAAGTTCCAGATATGACAGACCAAAGAGAAGTGAAAAAAGACTTGAAAATGAAATTGTAAGTGAAACGTTTGAGGCAACTTATTACTCCAGGAAGGAAAGTTAGAAGATTAGAGAGGGCGGGGATCATCTTGAATAAGTTGGAAAATGATACAGGATATATATATATATATATATATATATATATATATATATATATATATATATATATTTGAACTTTTTTTCAAGATTCATTGACTTCTGATTGTTAGCTAGGATTAATTAATGATGAACATGCCTTTTTCGTTTATGATCAATTTCATCATGATTTTTCTGTTAAGCTTGGAGAGTAATTATTCATACTTTTTGCTCAAAGTAGAGTCCAATGGTTCCAATAGTTTTATAAAAACCTCGGAGAATTCCAGCAAGATATCTTTAATCATTTCTAAGATAAAACGGTTCAAAACTTAATCTAGAATTTGCACCATTTGTCGAAGGCATCACTTAAAAGTCCGTTGAGTTATTCAGCTAGAAAGAGAACAGGTTGAAATCGTTTTTGTCAGCCCAACTGTGTCTTCTCAACTGAGAGGAAAAAGATCATTCAGGCCTTCAGTAATGGTTCCAGCATTCATACACTGGCTTGTATCTTCAAAGTACATCAAGAGAATGGTGAATAATTTTTAAAAAAGATAGTAGAGAGGAGAACTGGATCATGATGTCACAACAAGATGAGGTATCATCATTTCAACTTAGTGCTAAAGGGATCAATTAGAAAAGATCCAACTCAATCCATAAGACATTTGGCATGTGAGGGAGGAGTTTCAGATATGACAGTCCAAAGAGCAGTGGAAAAAGACTTGAAAATGAAATCGTACCTGAAATGTGTGAGGCAACGTGTTACTCCAAGACAGAAAGCTAGAAGGTTAGTAAGGGCAAAGACCATCCTGAATAATTTGAAAATGACACAGGAATAATACACACATATATATATATATATATGTGTGAAAATATTGTAGAAAATAGGAAAGAAACTGGTTTGGTAAATAATCCAAAGTTCCTTAGTATTTTTGTTATTATTTTTTAAAAATAGTGCTCGATACGAAAGTAGAGCATAAATATAATTATTTATTTAAAAATATGATTCCAACTCGCTACATAAGAGGTCTCATGTTTCAAAACAAGAGCCAAAAACTTCAAAATAATATTTGAATTAACCTGAGTTAAAGTAGGCTCTGTTCCATCTTCAAGCGAAACTTTTTTGGGAATGACTTATTTCTGAAATTTACGGGTTTTAATAGTATGGTCAGAATTGAAATAAAAAATTTCCATGGTAACATCAAGGGCGGTTTGTTTAGAATAGGCAGGTGGGGGGGGTAATAATTTGTATCAGTATAGAGTTACTTTCATAGATGCCGGGTCAGGGTAAGGTGGGACTTCAGGCATATATATACTTCATGAGCTTCCGATCTCTAGCTCGTATTAATTAATGATGTACATTTCATTTTCGTTTATTAATGATGTCATCGCGATATTTCTGTTAAGCTTGGGGAGTAATTATATATTCTTATTGCTCAAAGTAGAGTTTAGTAGTGTCTTGTTACACATATTTTATACAGTATTTTGAATGGTTGCATCGATCTATGCGTAATTGAAAATGGTTATTCTACGGATGAAAGCAAATTTACGCTTGGCGTATGGTCACCATTACTATTTTTCAAAAATGTTTTAAAAGGTTCTGAAGTGTTTCTAAAGTGTCTAGGGTGAAAATTCAATGCATAGGGAGTTTTACCAATCAAAATATCTACTTATAAGCACTTTTAGGGCGTTTACAAGTATTCGCGGATTCTATCTTTTCGCGGCCGGTTCTGGTCGATAAGGCCGCCGTATACGCGGGAGTCACTCTATACTCTTTAGTAATTTTGAATTGGAATGTTAAATCCCAGTAGAGTAAAGAGTCAAAGATATTTAGCAATATTAGAATAGTCTGATAGGTTGTGCTAATTTAGCGGCGCATGCAGCGAACAGGAATCTAAATATGTCTTAGCATTTGGCGCCTGAGTTCATTGAACTTCGCCAAACTTATCCCGGGACATAACAACAAAGCCTCTAAATAAATGAGTGATAACTTTCGAGGACAGACTATAAAGATCCGTGGAGAAAAGGCGCCAAAATACCTTACTGGAATATGTACAATACACTAATTATATATATATATATATATATATATATATATATATATATATATATATATATATATATATCAATAAATTTCCAAATATATATATATATATATAAAAATTTCGGAAATCGAAACACTCGTATCTACGAAGATAAAAAAAATGACTTACGCTTAGACAACATTTTAAATTCGTTCGTAATGCGAAGGAAAAAAAAAACTGGACTTAACTTTTATTTTACATATGGGAGCCTAATTTAAAAAAAAGCATAATTCTTTCCGTTGAAAGAACTTCGAGTTTTTATAAATATTTTACCATTTATAAACACACACTAAAAGCAATAAATTAGATTGCCAACCTTTATTGAATCAATTCTTAAAGAATATAACTAATGACTATCTAAAAAAAAAACTATGTTTACGTAAAATAACGTTTCCAAATCAACATGCGGACAACCACCAAATATAATATCTACAAGACACACGCACACACTTACGAATATATATATATATATATATATATATATATATATATATATATATATATATATATATATAAATTTCCAAGAAGATAGAATTACAAATCGAGTTCTTAAAACCGTTACGTTATCATTTTCTTCCTTTCTGCCGGTTTGAAGCGACAGGATGTTTAGCCACACTGATGAGCTGTGATACAGCGAAACAGCGGATAACATTATATGCTTCAGGAATGTGGTTGAACTCTTTCGAGGAAAAAGTTTTTTTTTAAAACAGCAGATGCTACTTCTACTAAGTATTACTCTTCAAGTACGAAAAGAGTTCGCCGGCTCGCTGACGTATTTCTTATAGAAAAAAAACAACAACCCAAAAACCGGTAAAATTAACTTCCTTTCTCCCAGCTTTAAGCATTCGGACGTATAGCCATACTGAGGAGTTGTGACACAATGAAACAGTCCGTCTGTAGATAACTATATATATATATATATATATATATATATATATATATATATATATATATATATATGTTTAGTAGTACAAAATTTTATCACTACCATAAACAGAAAAAAATTAGTTTTATTATTACCACTCAAGATAATAAAAATAAAATTCAAAAACGGGCTAGCTAATGGTTTCGTACCTCGCTCAACAGAGCTAAATCGAGGTAAATTATATAAAAAGGAACAATGGACTAAGTGTATTTACTTTTTATTATCATGTGTGGTAATAATAAAACTAATTTTTATCTGTTTATGGCAGTGGTATATATCTATATATATATATGTATGTATAATATATATATATATATATATAATATATATATATATATATATATATATATATATATATATATATATATATATGCACATATATATATATGCGTGAAAATATATAGAAAATAGGAAAGAACTCGTCAGGTAAATATTCCAAAGTTCTTTAGTATTTTTGTTATTATTTTCAAAAAAGCAGTGCTCAATACAAAATTAGAGTTTAAATATAATTATTTATTTAAAAATATGATTCCATCGCTACATAAGAGTTCTCATGTTTCAAAACCAGAGCCGAAAACTTCAATATAATTATTTGAATTAAATTGAATTACAGTACAAATGAAGTTTTCGGCTCTTGTTTTGAAACTTGAGAACTCTTATGTAGCGATGGAATCATATTTTTAAATAAATAATCATATATATATATATATTAGGTTGGTGCAAAAATAATGACGTAATAATATCGTTTTTTGACGTTAAAAAATACGTCAAAAATGACATTATTACATAATTATTTTTGCACCAATCTAATATATATATATATATATATATATATATATATATATATATATATATATATATATATATATATATATGTCGGTACGGGTGGTTAGAACTTTCGCTTTCTGACCATGAGACCCGGGTTCGAATATCTCCATAATCGATTTGTCAGGAAGATTCTCTTCCTGATTTTATCTGAATTGATCGTTGTCGATCCCAATGTGCGGCACATTTGGAAAGTGCCCAAAAACCATACGACGGGTTGATCCAAGGCTTTTGGGTGAAAATGGGTAGACGGGACCCTTGATGGCCGTCGATAGCTGTGCTAGTACGAAGCCACAGTCATCGTGGCCGAGGGCTTGAGCGTGCTGGTCTTTCTCAAATCGTTGTTCACGCTAGATAACACGCTCTCTCCCAAAAACTGTAACTAAGATCTGCTCACCATAGTTGCAGTATAAACCACAGGTTGGCTCTGTGGGTGTTGAGCAAACACAAGTCTGCCTGAGCGAGCGTCAGCAATAGGGATTGTCTAACCACCTTAGTAGACAGGTATCCTCGAATTCAAGTGGACAGCTATTTCATTATTGTTATTTATATTACATATATGTGTGTGTATGTGGTACTCTGTGTTTCTCTGTGTGTGTGTTTCTGTTTGTGTGTGTGTTTCTGTATGTGTGTGTGTTTCTCTCTCTCTCTCTCTCTCTGTGTGTTTCTCTGTGTGTTTCTTTATATGTGTGTGTTTCTCTGTGTGTGGCTGCCTTCTGGCATAGGAAATGGAATAAAGCTAAAATAAATTTCTCTGAAAATTCTTCGTTTGGAAATTTGCATAAATTCAAAGTTATCCGTCGTTGTCCAGCATCACAGAGAAGTCTGCAGTTGGCCTTGAAGCCATTATGAAAATGACTGCGGTTCTACAACTGATTTGCATATACTGTTGGGAAAAAGTGTTGCATTCGAGAGAAAATCTTTCGCTCTGATTTGCCGCCTTCCTTTGCCATCAAATTCTTTGCCTTTGTTTTTTTTTTAAAGCCTTGTTTTTTTGGTTTTTTTGGCATTTAAAAGAGGGAGAAGTGAAAAGAAAAATACGTCCGATAACAGTAACAAAGCAATTGAAAGTCGTGCTCCTGTCATGAGATACGCGTTACAAATATCTGCTGCTCTCGCTCTGTGCCCAGTCATGCCAAACAGATCCAACGAAGAACTGTTTTTATATAGAATTAAGAGATCCCAACGCATGCGTCATCAGCCAGACATGCGCAGTATATACAGAGTAAAAAACAAAAAACAAAACAAAAATACAAAAACAAAAACACAAAAACTAAAAAAACAAAAAATCGTCAAAATTATTCAAAACGTAAGGTTTAAGTAAAAGTGAAATGCAAGGAATTTCTACTTGTTTTAGACAACATCACCGAGTAGGCGTTGGTCTGCTTTTGCATAAGTACATTCGCATAACGTTTGATCAAATCTGTAAAATTGGTCGAACGTGGAAACGATTCGGTACTTCTTGGCAAAGAACATGCTTTTTGAACAATGTCCTGCTATTTACCCATAGCTGGATGGAGAAGAAGAGGATTCATACCTTTCCCAAGAGTATTAGCACGTAAGTGAATGTAATGGATTCAACTGGAATTCGAATTCGACTCTCCGATTCAGTTGAACTGGTACAACAGAATCACAAAGAACTCTCTACCAGTTAGATAGAAGCATCACATCTGGTGGTCATTCTGTATATAGGTACCTATCTGTGGAGTAATGGATAGCGGTTCAAATTGAGGAATCGGAGAACAGAGTTCGAATTCCAGTCGAATCCATTAGATTCACTTACATACTAATACCCTTAGGAAAAGTATGAATCCTCTTCTTCTCTTCCCAGCTATGGGTAAATAGCAGGACAGACTGGATTCTATAGCCTTGGATGGCAGCTGATCTTCTGCAGAAAAAAATGAAAACCTACAGTAGGAAAAAGAAATCTACCTCGTCAGTCATGTATCCAAAGATACATGATCGTCTAAGCGTGTATCACGCATGGCACCATCACATTCACTTATGTGCTAATACCCTTGGTAAAAGGTATGAACCATCTTCTCCCCCAGCTATGGGTAAATAGCTAGACAGACCGGGTTCTATAGCCTTGGATGCCAACTGGTCTACTGCAGAAAGAAATAGGAACCAACTGTAGGAAAAAATCTCCCTCGTCAGTCATGTATCAAAAGATACATGATTGCCTAAGCGTGTAACACGCATGACATATAATTGAATCGGAGAGCCGAGTTCGAATTTCAGTCAAATCCATTACATTCACTTATGTGCTAATACTCTTGGGAAAAGTATGAAGCCTCTTCTTCTCCCCACAGGTATGGTTAAATATCAGGACAGAGCGGGTTCTATAGCCTTGAATGGTAGAGAAAGAAATGGCAACCTACTGCGTGAAAAAAATCAGCCTGGTCAGTCATGTATCGAAAGATAAATGATCGCCTAAGCGTGTACTTCGCATGGCACATAACTGACTTGGACGAGAGATGGATGTCGAGAATTGCTAAATCTGCCGAATAGAGAGGGAAGAGATAAAATGTTGATTTGAGCTAAAATCTCAAAATTGAAGAGAGCTCAGTGAAAGGACGCGTTGTCGTCGTGAAGAATTAATTTCTACGCACTAGACATTCGCCAAAGCGGCCTCCTTCAAACACCTAAAAAAGTTGCAGTAGAACTCTCGATTGACTGTCTTGCATAGTTGTGAGAGATGAATTCACGATGCGAAATACTGCGCATGTCGAAAAGAAGGCTGCAGCAGATACGTAATCAAAAAACGTAAATTTTACAACTTCCGAAGTGAACACAGTATATTTATATATTTAAATATATGTAAAAACCTTCTAATAATAGTAAGGACATCACAAAATATGCCATCATTTTGGACGGCCTGGGTAAATTAGTATATTTATATATTTAAAGACTCACATATAAGTAAGGATTGAACAAAATATGCCATCATTTTTATAACACGCACACATGATCCATTTGATAAAGACGTTGTTTAGATCAAGTAACTAGACTCAAAAAGATGTGAGTTCAATACCAGGCCATAGAAGTAGTGAACCGAACTTGGAGAGTTGAGTTAAAGGGAAAAATCTGAGACATCTGGAAGAGGCATGTCACGTGGAATTAGAACAATCTAACTCGGTGGACGAAATAAAGATTTCGGTTCGAATTTCCATTCACTTGAATAATGGCAGAAAACTTTGTGAATATGGCAATGAAGATTAAGATAACAGTCCGAATAACGTAAATAATGTAATTAATCATAATACCGCATCTCAGGGATATAGACAGAAATAATGATAGTAAAGAAAAAGAGTATTTTGAAGAAAGAAATTTTACAAATGGAAAAAGGATAAGAATAAAGAAATAAAAATAAAAAGGAGGGAAAAAGAAAAATTAAGAATAAAAAAAGAAGGTAGCAAAAAAAGCAACACATAAAATAAATGAATAGAAGAAAAAATGTTTTTTTTTTTTTTAATTTATGAGTAACACAATGAAAAGAAAGAAAGAATGATAGAATCTGGGAAACTATATACAATAGAAAGAAAACAAAAGAAGGAAAAAAGAAAGTAAAAGAAAAAAGAAATATAGAAAGAAAGATTTAAAAAAAAAATTGAAATTTAAAAAAAAAAAAAAAATGAAAATATATTAAAGACAGGCGAAGAAGAAGAAAATAAAGGAAGATAAAAAAAAAATGAAAGTAGCAAAGAGATTATTTGTCTTTTTCTCACGAATGCCCACGGCTGCCCCATGTTGCATGTCCCCACCCCCGGGAACAGAACGGCGAGGAAAGCATGTAAATATGGACATTTGAATTTGTCAGGATTTGTAGAAAATGACAGCAGACCCTTATTAAATAATAAAAAAAAACAATAAAGAAGAAGAAGAAGAAGAAGAGGATGAAGAGGAAGAAGAAGAGGAGGAAGAGGAAGAAGAAGAAGAGGAAGAAGAAGTTGGTGCAAAAATAATGACGTAATAATGTCGTTTTTTGACGTATTTTTAACGTCAAAAAACGACATTCTTACGTCATTATTTTTGCACCAACCTAATAATAATAATCATCTGTCAAAATACAAAGAACTTGAAATAGAAATCTCAAAAATGTGGCACATGGGAACATCAACAATCCCTGTTGTCGTTGGAGCCCAAGGATTACTTGGAAAAGATTCCAGTAGCCGAATTGAAGGGATTCCTGGAAGTCCATGCCTCAAAGAGATACAAAAAAATAGTTGTGACAAGTACAGCCTACACTTTACGAAGGGCTTTATCTATGTAATTTTTTTTTTTTTTTTGTTAGTGGAAAGTGACATTTCTAACCTTAGGTTCCTGTGTGGTACCTGGAAAGAAATGTGTAAACACCAGAAATCAAAGAAAATAAAAAATAATAATAATATAAAACTAATATATAAAAATCTGCTTGATATAGTGGGCCAATATCTGCACTGGAAAATATGCACCTTTTACGGGAAGGACCCTGCAAGAAATTGATATGAACACCACCTAACTCGGTTAGAGAGATAGGACCTATAGCAATTTTATGTGACTTTACACGCAGACAGAACAATCAAAGCCAGACATCGTGGTCAAAGACCACAACAGCAGAATGTACTTTCTTATTGATATGGCAGTCCCTGCAAATTGCAATGCATCTTTGAGATTCTTCAGATAACTGTCAAAATACAAAGATCTTGAAGTCGAAATCTTATGAATGTGGTACATGAGGACATCAATAATTCCAGTTGTAGTTGGAGCCCTCGGTATGGTTGGAAAAGATTCGGATGGACCTCATTGAAAGGATTCCTGGTAGTCTACGCTTTAAATAAATATAACAAATTGTACACACAAGTACAGATCACACTCTACGAAGAGCTTTATCGGTGTAAAATGTGGGTGGTCTTAGTTTTGTTTTTACAAAAATGATCAGTGGAAAATGTCAGAAAGCCATTTCTGAGCGCATGGTATGGAAAGGTGTATACAACAGAAACTAAAGGAATAATAATAATAATAATAATAATAATAATAATAATAATAATAATAATAGTTGGAGCCCTAGGACTGGTTGGAAAAGATTGCAGTAGACTAATTGCAGGGATTCTTGGAAGCCCATGCCTCAAGGAGATACAAAAAATTGTTCTGACAAGTACAGCCCACACTTTACGAAGGGCTCTATCTATGTAATTTTTTTTTTTTTTGTCAGTGAAAAGTGTCATGATGCCATTTCTAACCTTAGGTCCCTGGGTGGGACCCGGAAAGAAATGTGTAAACGCCAGAAAGCAAAGAAAATAAAAATAATAATAATAATAATCGTAGTAGTAGTTGGAGTAGTAGTAGTAGTAGTAGTAGTAGTAGTAGTAGTAGTAGTAGTAGTAGTAGTAGTAGATGTAGTAGCTTGTAAGCGTTAAATTTCAAACAAAATGGACGAGGGATAATTTTTCTTTGACCTCATCATTTTTGAATAAGCAGTTAACTTTGTATCAGTTTGCATCAATACATATTCTTACACTTGAATAAGTCATGCAAGTATAAAAATTTTCAAAGCCTCTTTCTTCACATTGTTACCTTGAAATTTCAACTGTCTTTTCCTGATCTTAAGTATAAGGGACATTTTTGTTTGTATTTTCTCTAAAACTGTGTCGTTTGTCAAACCATGATATTCGCCGAATACTCTAGAACCAGATTTCTCTTGCTCCAAGTCCCTTATTCATCCGTGAGGAGATTGTCTAGCATTCACTGCCATATAGGAGGACTGATATTATATAACAGTTCATTACTCTTTTCTTTGTTTCTCTTGCTTCAAGTCTCTTATTCATCTGTGAAGAGATTGTCTAGCATTCACTGACCTATAGGAGGACTTATAATACATAACAGTCCAATATTCTTTGCTTTGTTTTTGTTGCTTCAAGTCTCTTATTCATCTGAGAGGAGATTGTCTAGCATTCACTGCTATATATTAAGACTAATATTAAGTAACAGTCCAGTATCTTTTCTTTATTTTTCTTACATCAAGTCTCTTATTCACCTGTGAGGAGATTGTCCAGCATTAACTGCCGTATAGGAGGACTGATATTACGTAACAGTTCAGTACTCTTTTCATTGTTTCTGTTGCTTCAAGTCTTTTTTTCATCTGTGACGACATTTTTTCAGCATTCAGTGCCATATAGGAGGACTGATATTAACAATTCAGTACTCTTTTCTTTGTTTCTCTTCCTTCAAGTCTCTTCTTCATCTGCGAGGAGAGTGTTCCTCATTCACTGCCATATATGAGGACTGTTAATATATAACAATTCAGTACTCTTTTCTTTGTTTCTAATGCTTCAAGTCTCCTCTTCATCTGTGACGACATTGTTCAGCATTCACTGCCATATAGGAGCACTGATATTACATAACATTTTAGTAATCTTTGCTTTGTTTCTAACGAAAATTTCCCGTTTCTTAATACATTGCGTAGCTTTTTGAAGGCATCTTCCGCTACCCCAATGCGACTTTGGATATAAGATATTTAAATTATTGCATTTGTTTGATTTTGATATTTCTAGTTAGTAATTTGCATGTTGGACGCTTCCTTTTGCTAACAGCTATGTATTTTGATTTATTGCAATGGATGTGCTTTTTTCTTGCTTTCTTTTGCTAAGAGGTTTTTTTTTTCAGTTTTCTTTCTGTGCCTGTTATCAAAACTGTGTCATCTGCATATCTTATGTTGTTAATATTATGGCCGACAGTAATGACTTCTCTCAGAATGGCTTCATTATATAGGTTGAATAAATCCGGTGAGAAGACACGTCCTTGTCTTACGCCGCTTTCTATTTACGTGAATTTAAATTTCTTTTCTATTCGTATGCAGGCAGTATGCTGCCAGTATAGGTTCAGGATTATTCTAATATCTTTCCCAAAGTTGTCCAAAAATTCTTATTAATTTCAAATATAATTTTTCAATTGCATAGCGTCTTTTGCTATTCCAATGAGCTTTCGAAATTCTGTGTCAATTTTTACACCTATGTTTAATACACTATTCAAATTGCTGAACACTTATGCCTACTTGAATTTTACGTTCCTCTTATGTAAATCATAATATAAGTTGTCCTTTTTGCTCGCACAGGGTTTCAGCTTATGCGAAGTAGTTTCGTAATTATATCTTCCGAATTCTCAATAAATTAATTCACGGCTTACTAATATAATTTAGATACAATTAGGATTTTTTTCTTTCATTCATTCAATTATTGAATTATACGTATGACGGCCTATCCCTCTCTCATACTTTTTAAATATTTAACGATAATCATATCATGTTCAAAGTTTAGTTTGTAAAAAACAAAAAATGAAAATATAAACCATTTCTCTAGGAATTTTCTACTCCAATACATGTTATCTTTATGGATCTGCTCTTCGCCTAACATTTAAATCACCTCCCTTTAAAACATATCAATATATCCGTCCTTCCTTGAGATTATTCGGCGGCACCTGTCAGAGTCAATGATTATATAGACAAGTTATAAACAAATGGAAAATGTCACGGTTGGCATCTTGCGATTAAAACTGATCCTTTGCTTTTCAATGCCTTTATGGGGTTTTTGCGTCTTGTATATTTTTTTTTTATCGGGGTTTGTCTGTTGCTCTTTCTGGTTCCTTACTAAGCTAAGGATGTCACCGGAGATCAGTTTTGATGTAAAGATTTCAGATTTAAAGCCAATATTTAAGCGATTTATAAACTTAGAAAAAGAATCGCCATAATGAAATTCTACCGCCATATAAACATTTTGTTATTCACGCTTTTGCCACCATTTTTTTTTTCTTTCATTTTCGCATCTTTTTCAACTCGCGTTACCTTAATTGAATTTTTATTTTCGTTTTTTTTTTTTTTTTTTTTATCAGCCTTTCCCCCACTTACTATTTTTTTTCTTTCTTTGCACGTCATAGTCTGAAAGCAATATTTATTTGTTTGTCTTTGACTAAAATATCTTTTTTTGTATCACTTCCAGTTAAAGGATTTTTACTTAGCTTTTCTATTGTGTTAATTTTTTTCTTTCTTTCTTTTCTCTGACGCTATCAATTCATTGCTCCTTCTTTTTTTCCACTAAAATATTCTTTCTTCCTTTTTCTTTCTTTTGTGTCTGCTACAGTTAAATCGTTGTTTCTTCATCTTTCACAAAAATATTCTTTCTTTTGTGTCTGTTACACACAAATCAATGATTTTTCTGTCATTTCCAAAAATATTTTTTCTATCTTCGTTCTATATTTTGTGGTTGTTACTATTAAATAAGGGCTTCTTAATTTTGTTAAAATTTTCATTCTTTCTTTCTTTCTTCATTTATAGCTCTTGTGTTTATTAGTCTTAAATCATTCATTCTTCATTCTTTCTTTCTTTCTTTCTTTCTATCTTCATTTATAGCTCTTGTGTTTATTAGTCTTAAATCATTCATTCTTCTTTCTTTCTATCTTTCTTTCTTTCTTTTTTTCTTACTTCATTTATAGATCTTGTGTTTATTAGTCTTAAATCATTCATTCTTCTTCCTTTCCTGCTTTCTTTCTTTCTTCATTTATAGCTCTTGTGTTTATTAGTTTTAAATCATTCATTCTTCTTTCTTTCTTTCTTTCTTTCTATCTTTCTTTCTTTCTTTCTTTCTTCATTTATAGCTCTTGTGTTTATTAGTCTTAAATCATTCATTCTTCATTCTTTCTATCTTTCTTTCTTTCTTACTTCATTTATAGATCTTGTGTTTATTAGTCTTAAATCATTCATTCTTCTTTCTTTCTTTCTTTCTTTCTATCTTTCTTTCTTTCTTTCTTCATTTATAGCTCTTGTGTTTATTAGTCTTAAATCATTCATTCTTCTTTCTTTCTATCTTTCTTTCTTTCTTTTTTTCTTTCTTACTTCATTTATAGATCTTGTGTTTATTAGTCTTAAATCATTCATTCTTCTTCCTTTCCTGCTTTCTTTCTTTCTTCATTTATAGCTCTTGTGTTTATTAGTTTTAAATCATTCATTCTTCTTTCTTTCTTTCTTTCTTTCTATCTTTCTTTCTTTCTTTCTTTCTTCATTTATAGCTCTTGTGTTTATTAGTCTTAAATCATTCATTCTTCTTTCTTTCTATCTTTCTTTCTTTCTTTTTTTCTTACTTCATTTATAGATCTTGTGTTTATTAGTCTTAAATCATTCATTCTTCTTTCTTTCCTGCTTTCTTTCTTTCTTTCTTCATTTATAGCTCTTGTGTTTATTAGTTTTAAATCATTCATTCTTCTTTCTTTCTTTCTATCTTTCTTTCTT
The DNA here is from genome assembly GCA_963932145.1 of Acanthosepion lycidas. Lineage (NCBI taxonomy): Eukaryota > Metazoa > Mollusca > Cephalopoda > Sepiida > Sepiidae > Acanthosepion > Acanthosepion lycidas. The sequence continues at coordinate 67,892,710 of OZ010603.1, read as the reverse complement.
TCTTTCTTTCTTCATTTATAGCTCTTGTGTTTATTAGTCTTAAATCATTCATTCTTCTTTCTTTCTATCTTTCTTTCTTTCTTTCTTTCTTTCTTACTTCATTTATAGATCTTGTGTTTATTAGTCTTAAATCATTCATTCTTCTTTCTTTCCTGCTTTCTTTCTTTCTTACTTCATTTATAGCCCTTGTGTTTATTAGTCTTAAATGATTCATTCTTCTTTCTTTCTATCTTTCATTCTTTCTTTCTTTCCTTCTTTCTTTCTTTTTTCTTTCTTCATTTATAGCTCTTGTGTTTATTAGTCTTAAATCATTCTTTCTTCTTTCTTTCTATCTTTCTTTCATTCTTTCTTTCTTCATTTATAGCTCTTGCGTTTATTAGTCTTAAATCATACTTTCTTTTTTCTATCTTTCTTTCTTTCTTTCTTTCTTTCTTTCTTCATTTATAGATCTTGTGTTTATTAGTCTTAAATCATTCATTCTTCTTTCTTTCTATCTTTCTTTCTTTCTTTCTTTCTTCATTTAGTCTGTGTTTATTCCAGATACTTTTTTTTCTTTCTTTTTGTTCCTGTTATTCATAAATAATTGCTTCTTTATATTGTTAACATTTCTTTCTTTCCTTGCTTCCTTCCTTCCTTCCTTTCTCTCTTTCTTTCTTTCGTAGCTCTTCTTCCAGATTCGTCTTTCTTTGTTTTTCTCTTTCTTTCTTTCTTTCTTTCTTTCTTTCTTTATTTATTTGTATCTTTCTTTCTTTCTGTTTTACATTTTTGTCTTTCTTTTTTATCTCCTTTTCCAAATAGTTTCTTTCTTTCTTTTCGCCTGTTATTCATTTTGTTAAAATTTTCTTTCTGCCTCCCTTCCTTCCTTTCTTTCTTTCTTTTGTATTTTTTCTTTCTTTCCGTCCTGTTAATTTAAATTACTTTGTTAACATTTTCTTCCTTCCTGTTTTTCTTTCTTTTTTCTTTTTTCTTCTTTTCTTACAGTTTTCTTTCTTTTTATCCCTTCTTCCAGATACTTTCTTTCTTTCTTTCTTTCTTTCTTTCTTTCTGTGCCTGTTATTCTTAAATAATCGCTTCTTTATATTGTTAACATTTCCTTCCTTCCTTCCTTCCTTCCTTCCTTCCTTCCATTCTTTCTTTCTTTCTTTCTTTTCCCAAAAACCCTTTTCTTCTTCTTCATCTTCTAGCTTTTCTTCCCCCATTCCTTTCTCTTCCTCCCTTCTCCATTCACTCTCCTACTCTTTTTCTCTCTCTCCCTGCCACTCCTCCTCCTTTCTTTTTTTCTGTTAATTATTCTCTACCCCTTACCCCAACCTTTTATAAACACAACTTCCAGCAGATCTCACACTCGATGTAATTTCTGCATTGTTCATCTATTAGCAATCAAGCCTGTTGAACCGAATTCATAACAAAACAAAACAAAACAAAAAAATCTATTGAAACACTCCAACGCGAGATGACAGTTTATCGTGTTAAGAACCTCCAATTGTTTATCATCTACTCGATAAATACGCTTCTATCTACGTCTACGTGTCAGTTTAAAAGCAGACATAAACCTTCAGTGGTTAAAGGCTTTCCATATACACGGATATTATTTACCATCAACGCCTTATCTGTCTTTCACATCAGCACTGCATTAGATTCAGCAAAGCTCCCCAAAACAATGACGAGATAAAGAAATAAATTTGATAACATATTTTGTACTTCGGCTGGCTTTAGACAGATGGACGCCATGGACAGCCACTGTAATCATATCGCCAAAAATGCTTTCTGCTTATAAGATGACCTTTGGGGCATGTAGCTATTACACTCACTGGACGGAAATCGGCTGTCTGTTGTCTTACAAAGATATCGGAAATTATTTAGCCTCGTGGCTTGCAGAACAAAAAAAAATCCAGCTCCATTTAAATCCTTGTTTTCAATTTTACTTTCGGTGGACGTTATAAATTTGTATTCATTTTTTTTTTAAAGCTAAGCAAAGAGAATAAGAAGAAGCAGAGAGAGAAATGGCCCACACATGTCGAATATGGGTTGTGCTTTAAAACATCTGCTGAATATAAATACTGACATCTGGCAATCTGCATTTTTTGGGGGGGTGGGGTACGGAGGAATTTGTTTCTAACAAGGCATAAATTACGAACTGCTATCTCGTTGATGAAAAAAAAAAAAATAGCAAAAGTACGAAGGCATTATTGTAGACTGATTACATTGCTTTTTTTTATGAGGGGTACAGTCAATAATTAGAAAAGAAATCGGCATTTTCGGTCCCCTGTGTGTGGAAATCGGACACTAAATGAACACTAGACATAAATTATTATTTTCTAATAATGCAGACACCCATATCTGTTGCGCGTCTGTATTTTATAAGCATATAAAAGGAAGGTTATAACAAGACAATAAAGTCAAAATTACTAGCCTTGTTCAGATTCTAATAAAAAACGATTTTATCACAATATCTTTTAGTAATTCAATTTTCACGCTAACTAAATCGCATCAGAGGAAATACCACTTTGAAGTCTCGACGATAAATGATTCGGGATTCTCGTGATTATCTCTCCGTGAATCTCGCTCTAATGGTGACTACGGAGGATAGCTTCATCCAAATTTTACTGGAATTCTGCTCATCCATTAGTCACTAACTTTTGATACATAAGCTATGCAGTTTGATAAACTCTACAGAATATATTAAGGGTCGATAAGACTATCCAGGTATAGAGTAGGGGTCATTAACTCCTGGTGTTTAACTCTAGAAAACTAACCATGGGTATATAGTAGCCATCGTAGATTTTCCTATTTTTAATTACAATATTCAGTACCTGATTTTTTTACGTAAATAATGTTTTTCAGTTCCTATTAATATTAACTCAAAGTACAAATTTTGAAGTGCCTGCAAGTAAAATAATTCAAATAAAGATTCATATTTATTTATTTATTTATTTTGATATTTTCAAAATCAGGTATGATGGTATATCTTTAATTTAATCGTTCGTCTTCTATGGTTAAAGCCAAATATATGTCCTTCAATATGTTGATGCATATATGATGATTTACTAAGTGTAGCTTAGATGTGGCACAAGGCCCAAAGTATGGAACTCGTTACTTAACCGTAACAAAATCATTTCAGATTTTGATATCTCATAATGCTCACATTTAACCCTAGAACACTAACCATGGGTATATAGTACCCAGCGTAAATTTTCCTATTTTTAATTACAATTTTCAGTACCTGATTTTCTTACCTAAATAATGTTTTCCAATTCCTATTAATGATAAATCAAAGAACAAAGTTTGAAGTGCCTGCATGTAAAATATTTCAAATAAAGATTTATATTTAATATTTTTTTTGATATTTTGAAAATCGGGTATAATATACCCATGGTTAGTAGTGGTGGAACTTTAATTGATGGTTAGTTTTCTAGAGTTAAAAGGGGGAGATATATAAATATTGTTAAATTATGACCCAAACCAAACAATTTCTAACCAAATATCAATGTTCGTGATATGGCTCATCAACACACCCTTCCTCATTAATAATGGCAACCAATTCAATAAAAAGTCATTTATTTATTTTTACTTCGTCTATAACTATCTATATGCCGAATTTTTCTCACTGATTATTATTATTAATATTGTTATTAATTAATTATTATTATTGATCATTATTATTATTAATTATTAATTATTATTAATAATAATATTATCATTTACCGCATTGTTTTTCGTCTCCAACCGAAGATCTTGCATAAGGGTTGTTCACCATCAAGGCTTCTTCTTCTTCTTCTTCTTCTTCTCGGGAACTACTACTCTGTGGAACAGACTCTCAAGAGGATGTTTCCATGCTCACTACAATCTTAACCAGTTCAAGTCGAGAGTTAACCGTTGTTTTTTCCTCCTATTCCTATAAACTACCGCTTAAAGTAACCCTCTAGCTCGAGTGGCCTCGAGCCTTCTACTGGGTGAAACGTACTGTAAAAAGATAAAATAAAATAAAAGTCGTGTGATCATAAACAGACTTTCTGCAGTTTCAAGCAATGCAGACTTCTGAAGCAATGGAATGCTAGTCTTTATTCCGATAGTCTCAATGTAGGACTTCAGTTTTGGTTCCATAGACCCCAACGCCCTATTGATAACTGTGGCAATAGAAGCTTGAACATTCCACATTCTGTCAAATTCAACTCGAATTTCTTAAGCTTGTTAATTTCTCTGATCTTGATATTAAGCTCACCAGAAACTACCTTATTTAGAAGAAGAAGAAGAAGAAAAAAAATAATAATAATTATCATTATCATTATTATTATTTTCTTTGATTTCTGGCGTTTACACCTTTCTTTCCGGGTCCCGCTCAGGGAC
>OZ010603.1:67860446-67888163 GCA_963932145.1 Acanthosepion lycidas | reverse complement strand
ACGTCAAAAAACGATATTATTTTTGCCACCAACCAAAATAATAGTAGTAGGAGGAATCCCAGTTAAGAGAAGTACAAAAGTTGTCTTGATAAGTGCAGCAAACAAACGATGAACTTTCGCACATATAATGCTAGTGAGGTTATGGAATTTGGAAAAAAACAAATGTTGCCATAAAAACAAACCCCTACCTGCTTTAGGCCTTTCCGCAGGCTTAGTAGGTAATTTGACCATTCCGGAAATACAAAGGTAATCATTATATTCGTTTTCAATTCGTCTACTATTATTATCTGTATTTTCATTATACACATTTTCCAAGCGTAGCTTAGATGTATTAGGTTGGTGCAAAAATAAGGACGTAATAATGTCGCTTTTTGACGTCAAAAAACGACATTATTTTTGTACCAACCTAATAGCATAAGAAAGAAAGCAAGGGTCATACAGTGAGGATCGAACTCATTACTCAGCTTTAATTGTTCTTACGAGACAAGCTTGCTAACCGTTACACACTCTCGACGTGCCCGTTTTTTTTTTAATAATAATAATAATATTTATTATTATTATTATTGTTTTATTTCCTTTGGTTTCTGGTGTATACTCATTTCTTTCCGGGTCCCAACCAGGGACCTAATCTCAGAAATGGCATTGTGACATTTTCCACTGAGCAGTTTTGGAAAAAAATCACAAATCTTTTACATATAAAAAGCCCTTCATAAAGTGTGGGCTTTACTTGTTAGCACATTTTTTTAAAATTTCTTTAAAGCATAGGCTACCAGGAATTCCTTCAATGTGTCTATTGGAATCTTTTCCAATTAATCCGAGTGCTCCAACTACAACTGGAACTGTTAATGTCCTCATGCGCCACATTTTTGAGATTTCGATTTCAAGTGATAGTTTTTGAAGATATTAAAAGATACATTGCAGTCTACAGGGAGTGCCGTGTCAATAAAAAGGCACAATTTGTCTTTGAGGCTTCTAATCACGATGTCAGGGCTATTAGATTTGATTGTTTTGTTAGTGTTATTGTGTAGTCCCATAAAATTGTAACAGGCCCTATCTCCGAATCAGGGTCTGGGTGGTGTTTATACCAATTTCTTCCAGTTTCTTTGTCGTAAGTATTGCAGATTTTCCAGTAAAAACATTGGGCCAATCTGTAATGCCGTGTTTTATATTAGATGGATGCCAATACCGCGCAACCTGATACAAAATGGTTATTTGTTTCTGGATATTTGTCACAAAATCAGCATTTTGGACCAACACATTTTTTCAGTATGTGTACTTGGTATTTTCTAGTTAGCAAGCATTGGTCCTGTGCAGCAAGGATAAAAGCTTTAATTTCAGCTTTGAACCCTACACTACGTAGCCACTGATGAGTACGGGTTTGTCTACATCAGCATGTTTGGCACGGGCAGAGTATTGACCGTGAAGCGGTTTATCTTGCCATATTTTCTGCATCTGGTCGATTGTATTTACCTTTGCTGTCTTTTTTTTTAATAGTATTTTTAGCTTCAGTCGGTGTATTATGCTATAGTTGTATTTCTTCAAACTCCAACTTGAACTTGTTGGCTTCTTTTAACTACTGAATAAAGTCGCTTACTACTTTCAAGTTCTTTAACACAGATCATCAACCAGTCTTCCGTAGTTTCTAGGTATCTTTGAAAGCCAATTAATAAAAACCTACAACGTTTTTCGTATCGTCTTGTTCTCTGTGCCTTTAGCTGAAGTTTCTGCTACAGCATTTCCTTGATTGATGGAATGTCAATTAGGGATTCAATTTTATATTCTTTTTGCACTTGCGTATGCAAATATTAGGGTTTCTGGCGAGCTCATCTAATATAGAAAGCTCACTTCTGATTTCTTTTATTTCTCGTATCGGTTTTGCCTTCCAAGTTGGCTCTCTATGTCTGTTAATTTTATTTATTGTCTTGACCCCAAGCTTCCGAGTAGCTTCTAAAACTGTTGCGTATATGACGTTGTTAACTTCTGTGATATTTTCCCGGTGGTTTATCTGTTAACAGTGTTTCCAGAGCAGCGTTGTATATTTTCACAATGTGCTTGTTGGACTTCGACATATGGATTTTGAGGTGCTGGTCTCTTGTCATTTCCTGGGTATTCCCATTTTGCCTAACATTATTCGTGGTTATATTTCCCCATTGTTGTAGGGATTTATCCAAGATTTGATCTCCTTCTCGTTAGATCCATTCTGCATTTGGTTTATATTCCTTTGAGTTGATCCAAATATTCTCCCAAAATTTCTGCACTTTTTTAATAGATGGTGGCTTCTTGACACGTATCTCTGCTTTTCCAATTTCCCTTTAAAATTTATTAAGGTCCATTTGGAATATTATATTTTGGCAACGTTTTTCGTATTGCCTTTAACTGAAGATTCTGTTTCACCATTTCCTTGATTGATGGAATTTAATTTAGTGATTTTATTTTATATTTCCTCTTTATCTTCCTGCACTTGTGTGTTGAGACATTTGGGTTTCTGATAGCCATTAAACCAGGGCACAGTGCCCTGCTATCAAGTCGTATGAACTCAAATATATAACACAGGTCGCATAATGTTTGCAATGAAAATGAACGTAGGCATCTGAAGCGATTAGATCTAATTTTCATTATTATTAGTAGTAATAATAGTAGAAACAGCAGTAGTAATAGTAGTATAGATATATAGAAATATAAATTTAAAATTGAATAACTCGTAAAGCAAAATGAATTATATCAAGAAACAACAATGAAGGGTAAATAAATGTCTACTCTTAAATGAAAAAAAAAAACATTATTACTCTTGTGGTGTCCTCCCTCTAAAGAGTTTATGTTAGACTCTTCCGCCTACTATAAATTCAGTGGGAGAGAAGGCTCCGGGAACCAGTGAATAGATTGTTCAAACTGTCAAACTCTCTGTGTCGGCAGAGAGGAACTCGGACGAGGCTTTGCCGCAGGGCAAAGTTTCGGCCGGGGAGGTAGACAGGCCCTGAACCCGTCCAGGCTGGTTCAAAGGGAATATTTTTGCCCGAGCCTACGGGCTCGGAGAAACCCACGTTAAACTTGGCCTTGTGCCACATACATTCCTTGTGGGGGGACTGTTAAATATAACATTAAATAGATTGTTCAGCTGTCGAACTCTCTGCCGAGGCAGAGAGGAACTCGGACTATGCTTTGCCGCAGGGAAAAGTTTCATCCTGGGAGGGTAGACAGGCCCTGAACCCGTCTAGGCGGGTTCATAGGGAATATTTTTGGCCGAGCCTACGGGCTCTGAGAACCCACCGTAAACTTGTGCCGCATACATTCCTCGTGGCGGGGACTGTTAAATATTAACAGTGAATAGATTGTTCATTACTGTCGACCTCTCTGCCTTGAGCAGAAAGGAAGCAGACGAAGCTTTTGCCGAAGGACAAAGTTTCACCCGCGTAGGTAGACAGGCCCTGAACCCGTTCATGCGGATTTTAAGGCAATATTTTTGGGCGAGCCTACGGGCTCGGAGAAACCACAGTAAACTGGGACTTGTGCTACATACATCTCTCGTGGGAGTGCTGTTAAATATGACTGTGAATTGATTGAGCGCTAATTCATTTGATACACTCTCACTAGTCGTGTAATACTATTCTGATATACTTACTGTTTAATATACGATATGTCTGCAAGCCTGTTTTTTTTTTATTACTTAACCATCTACTCGGTCACAACAATTATTTATAATTCTATACATCCCTGGAGTTTGATAAGGGAGCAATGATTCTATGAAGGTGTTCGATGGTTTCACACTTTTAAGGAACCTTGATCTAAACGATTTAAAAAAAATTAAAAATAGTAAACTTCTCATCTTACAAACATTTCAAATGGCAGACTTATATCCCATATTTTGGAAATTTAAAAAAAATTACTATCTGAATCTGTTAATTTTATCTTTTCTATCAATTTATATGCTTATTACGATAAATATTGTAATGATAATAATTTTAAAAAACTTATGTATAAAACATTTTATTATATTTTGGCATGTCGAATTAGTCCGTATCATAACGACTGATTTCCAGACCAAAATTTCTTCTGAAACTAGCGAACCACTTTCGAATAACAGGCCTCAACTAAGGCACCATTTCTATAAATGGCACATAATAGTTTTGCTGTTGATATAGAGTTCTTTTTCTTTAGTTAATTATGTGCCACACGCAGTAGGTTGTCATTTCCTTCTTCGGTAGACCAGTTGCCATCGAAGGCTACAAATTCTGGTCTGTCCTTCTATTTATCGATAGTTGGGGAGAGAAGAAGAAGGTTCATACCTTTCTCAAAGATATTAGCACGTAAGGGAATGTAATGGATTCACCTGGACTTCGAACTCGGGTCTCCGATTCCTCAATTCGAACCGATATCCATTTTGATTCTTGTTTCCTTAAACATTGCTCATTACTCAAGTGTTCAGTCTATGAAGTTTTCAGTCTTTTTCTGAAGAACCATATTTTTGCCATTTTTTCTTTGTTCCTAAGGAATTTTTCCCCTTTTCACCCATAGCTGGGAGAGAAGAAGAGGGTTCAAATCTTTCCCAAGGATATTAGTATGTAAGTGAATGTAATGGATTCGACTGGAATTCGAACTCGGCTCTCCGATTCAATTACGTGCCATGCGTGATACACGATTAGGCGATCATGTATCTTTTGATACATGACTGACGAGGCAGATTTTTCCCCGCAGTAGGTTTCCATTTCTTTCTGCGGTAGACCCGTTGCAATCGAACGCTACAGAATCCGGTCTGTCCTGCTATTTATCCATAGTTGGGGAGAGAAGAAGAGGAACCATACCTTTCCCAAGGGTATTAGCACGTAAGTGAATGTAATGGATTTAACTGGAATTCGAACTCGGCTCTCCGGTTCAGTTATGTGCCATGCGTGATACACGCTTAAGCGATCATTTATCTTTTGATACATGACTGATAAGGCAGTTTCTTTTTCCCGCAGTAGATTGAGATTTCTTTCTGCGGTAGGCCGGTTACCATCCAAGTTTATAGAATCCGGTTTGTTCTGCTATTTATCCATAGCTGTTGGGAGAAGAAGAGGATTCATACCTTTCCCAAGGGTATTAGCACGTAAGTGAATGTAATGGATCCGACTGGAATTCGAACTCGGCTCTCCAATTTCTCAATCCGAGCCGCTATCCATTAGTTTTCGGAAATCAAATAAAGAAAATATATTGAATTTTTCAACATTTTACCTTATAATCTAAAAACATTTAAAATTCACAATCCACACAGTAATTGTATGAAAATATTACATTTCAAAGTATGTTCATTGATTAATTTTTTATCGATTATCAAACTTTTGAAGCTTATTTAAAGCCATAAACTAATTTTACATTAATTTTTTTTTATAGATAATAATGAATTAATGATATAAGTCTTAGTAATTAACTCATAGCTGGGGGCAGAAGAGATGGATTTGTACCAAGGTATTTGCGTGTAAGTGAATATAATGTGTCCAACAGAAATTGGAACTTGGCTATCCGATTAACAATTCCCAGCCATTATCCATTACACCACCCATACATCCAAGCTTACAGTATCTAATATCTCAAACGGTGACCCATCTAAATACTGACCAGGCTCGACGTTCCTTAACATCGGTGATTGTATGGCAATGGGAGCATAAAACAGCCGAAACGTTGTGAATATGGCAATAAAGATAAGGACCACAATCGGAAAAATGTAAATAATGTATTTAGTTACAATATCTCATTTCAGAAATATAGACATATCCTGAAGAAGGCCGAGGCGTACAATAACCGAAACGTCAGGAATATGGCAATAATGTTGAGAACAACAGTCCGAACGATGTAAATAGGGCACCTAGTTACAATACATCATTTCATAACTATAGACATATCCTGAAGAAGGTCGGAGCGTACAATGGCCGAAACGTCGTGAATATGACAATAAAAATGAGGTAAACAGTGCGAACGATGTAAATAGTGTAAGTAGTAACAATGCCTTATCTCAGAAATAGAGAAATATCGTGAAGAAGGCCGGAGCCTACAATGACCGAAACGTCGTGAATATGTCAATAAAGATGAGGACAACAGTCCGACCGATGTAAATAGGGTGAATATTCACCAAAGAAATCCCTCTTTTTGTGACTGGTCCTTTTAGGGCGTGGGTGATCATGTCTCTCTTCACAGCTTCCTATCCTTCGTGGCTCTAAGCAGTGCTTCTCCAATTACTATAAGTAAGGACATAATGTCACTAAGAAGCCATAAGATACTGAGAGGGAAAGAGAATGAGAATACTTTCATGTAGAGAAAGGACAATACAAGAACAGTTTTCGGGAAGACAGAAGATGTCGATTGACGTTGCATTTTTAAAGATCATAGGTGACTGGGAATCAAGAAGGAAGAAATTTCTACAAGTGAAAAATGCGAGGAAAGAAATGATTAAAATTGAACTTATGGTTATGTCTATTTCAACAGTATGACGATGAGACCTGAATGCCAATCTAACAGTACAATTAAATTCATTCATTCGAGATACCAAGGCGGAGATTGATATTTATTTCTGCTTAAATACAGAAAATATGGCACAAGGCTAAAATGGAGGATAGAGAAAAGGACCGTCTTCTGTCTTAACGTTAAACTTAGCTAGTCACAAACACTGACTCAAACAATCAACAATATTCCTTATACCACAAAAAGGTATTCTTACTTCTTTCTTATTACAGCCAACATAATACCGCAATGTCTCTATGAAAGTACTAACTAGTCCCCATATGTACAGTTCATTGTATGTGGCGGTGGTGGTGGGCAAATAAAACAACAAATTTGAAAATATAGTGAAGAGCGATATTTATTTGTAATTATTTACAAAATGTGGCACAAGGCCAAAATGGTGAAACGGACGGTCTTCATCTGTCTTAACTTTAAACTTAGCTAGCCACAAACACTGGCCCAAATATACAACATTATTCCTTACACCAAAACAACGCATACTTACTTACCTTTCTTCCTACATTCACCATAATACCTCTTTGTCTCTATCAAAATCCTAACTAGTGTCAATGTGTTAAAAATAATGTTAGTAATAAAAAAATCCACAATCCTTAAATGTGGCAGAAAGATCAGTTAACTGGACGAAATCAATGCAGGACTTTAATAATATCAAACAATCATTCATCCCAACAATTCACTCAAACATACACTCATTCAAATACAACAACACATACGAAAATCACTCCCGAAACGAAAGGGGGCCGCATCCACCAGAGAACTGACATCACTGACCAGCTAACTTAACTGGACTACAGAAACTAAGGACACAAAAACGACCCTAAATTAAGCTAATTTCCGGCGGAGTTGCTTAAGTTCAATACAGAAAGAACAATATCCTGATGCCTAACTGGCATCAAAGTGTCACTCCACATCAGCTCCTTTCACTCGACACAATCGCGCAAGATTCACCCACCTTTTGCCAAATTCTGATGAAGTGAGCCGCCGCTTTTCCGTCCTAATCTTGACTTTGAGCTGATGCTTAACGTACAAGATCAGTTGGAAAGAAGTGAACTTCTCGCCTCCACAAGAGAAATGTCATTTAACTGACAGCACTAATGTTGATCTCCAGGTTTATATTTGGACAATTCCTTGATAATATTAAAATATTGAAAATAATAAATAAAATAACTTTCTATAAAAAGAAAAGCTATTTCCAAAAACGTCTTGGCAAGATAGTGAGATAAATTAATGCAACAGATAAAATTTTAATGAAATCAGATTAGACAGGATCTTTTTATAAATTAACAGCAATGGACTACAACAAGCTAATTAAAAAATGACCTAAATAAGAATTATAAAAAGGCTACTAATAATTACGTGAATATAGCGGAAAACATTAATATTAGGTGAAAAACATCAGAGATAAATTGAATCTTAGTGATAGGCTAGAAAAAATTACCAAAAAAGTGTTCTATATAACCATAATGGACGACAAACCCGATTTCGAAGCTAATCCGATTACAAGAATCATCAACTCAAACTGACCTGAAAGCGGCAGGATTAGTAAGAAAATCCTAGAAAGGGTCAACCAACAAATAAAGAATAACTAGGATTAAAACTTTGGATCAATACAAAAGAAGTTACTAACTGATTTACTAATATCAAGGAGAAACAAAATTGTGCACTAATACAGTTTGATATTGAGAATTACTACCAATCGATATCAAAGGAACTTTTCACGAATGCTACGGATGTTTATACTTAGATATAACAGATGTAAAGAAAAACATAATTATCGGTACACATTCATAATAGCGAGCAATGGATTAAAAACTCTAATGACCACTTCGACATCACAATGGGATCATTGGACTCTGCAGATCCTCTGACATTATTGGTCTTTTTATATTATATAATCTTACTGCATATCGGGGAATTAGTATAAATGACATTGGATTGTACAGAGATGATGGCTTTATGTTTGTAAGGAATTCTACGAACCTTAAAATGATAAAATTAGGAAACTATAACATAGAGTATTTAAATGCCTAAACTTGAAACTTACTGTAAATACTAAATTGAAAAAGTTGACTTCCTTGATATAACACTAGATTTAATGAATAATATATACCTACCTTACAAAAAGGTCAATACTAATTATTTGTATATACAACCTAAGCCTAATCATTCTCCATCTATAATTAAGCATATACCTTCATCTATCGGAAAAAAGAATAAGTGCAAATTCAGGAAATGAGAAAATATTCTATGAACATAGTAATTTCTATAATAAAGCTCTAAAGAATAGTGGCTATAAATGCCCAAAACTCAATTATAGAAAAAAAGAAAACGGCCCCATAGAAAAAAATTGAAATAAGAAAAATTATTTGATATGCACCCCCATACAATCAAATGTTAAGAAATGATTAGGATAAAAATACCTTGCATTTACTGATAAACGTTTTCCTAGAGATAGTAAACTCAGTACAATTTTTAATAAAAATACCCTAAAATTAAGTTACAGTTGTAGTGAAAACTTACAATTGATTATTAAGAAACATAATGCTCATATCTTGAATAAACACTTATACCAAAATAAAAAAAATAGATCCTAAAATAAATACAAATGAAGATAAAGAAAATTATGTCACTGTAGAAATATCGTCTTAATAATAAATGTGTATTGAATCCGTAATTTATCAATGCAATATATCATCTATTGAAGATCAAGACCTGGTTAAATTCTAAAATTGGGTGCACGCGGAATGAATTCAAAAAAAGGTGGAACCATGATCAAACGTCATTTAATAATAATAAATACTGAAATCAAACGTCCATATCTAAATATTTCTGGCACTTAAAAGAAACCAATAAAACACCAACGATAAAATAGAAATTAATAAGAAAAGCTAGAGCTTGTAGGTCATTAAATGACCCATGTCGTTCGTGCATAAATGAAAAATTATACATTTTTTCTGAAAAATAAAAATTTACTAAATCAAAGAAATGAAATAGCTATGTTTTGTAGGCACTGTCAAATATTTTTCTTAAATAATAATTGATTCTGGAAAAAAAGAAGAGAGATGAAACATATATATTTATACTTGATCATTAATTAGTAATTAAATTATAATATTTTTATTCGTAAAAATACCGTATAGACTATTAGACATTAAAAGGAGGAATGGCACTTTAAAACAGTAGGAATAAAATTTAAATATTAAAAATATAACTTACTCATATTTAGATGACCCTTTTAGAAAATCTTTGAGCATAAAAATATGAATTAAGCGGATAAATAAAATTGCCCAATATTTTTGTCATTGAAAACCCAGACGACACGTTGAATAACGGATGACTATGTGTGAGAGCATGCACCACCACCCCAGCTAAACTTAACCTGACTTTGTAAGATAAACAAATATTTGATACATAAGTTGACTAGGGAAATTAAATCCCAACCACCCCTAATCAAAACAGATATAATTTTCCTTAACCTTAACAACGCAAAATATTAAGATTATGCTTATAAATTGAGTAAATTTTTTAGAAAGTTATTCCTAACAACGCTTGACAATGATCAAACGAGACTCTGGATTTTAATTTTTATTTTTAATTTTTATAATTAAATTTACAACTTTAATTTCAGTTTTGAAACCTAGAAATTTCTGTCTCGATGGAATCATATTTTTTAAAAAGAAAATAATTATATATATATATATATATATATATATATATATATATATATATATATATATTGCTTTTGGCAAAATTACTCATTTATTACTCTAGTTATTGAACAATTTCATGCCGCATTGAATGATGAACTTCTATAAAAAAATTCTCAAATTGCTATTAGTAAAAAAACGCACACTTAAAATTTTCAATATATATATATATATATATATATATATATATACATACATATATATATATATATATATATATATATATATATATATATATATATATATATACTAGCAGCATGGCCAGGCGTTGCCCGTGCATCATTCAAAAATCGTACGACTCATACAGCAATCGCTATCACTTGACTTAAAATATTTTCGCCCTTCGATGCCTTTAAAGGAGTACCCTTTGCTATGCTGATGTTTCTACATGCCTTACTTCTTGCCTATCTCACACTGCGATTTTTTTCTAAGTCCTATACTAAACATTAAATCTGTTACGAAAAAAGAAGTAAACAAAATGAACACAAAACGATCAGCTTTTATAAAAATACTCGTAACTGGAAAAACCGAATGAAAAAAGAACAGCAAATACTTTTTCACAACCAACCCAGTTTTGCGGAATCAGAATCAACACTGAATTTAAGCGAGCGAATGAGCCAATTGGAGCAAAGTGCCATGCAGATTTAAATTTTTCCCACTTGTGACGAATGCAGCTATCGATTATTTTTGCATGCTAGCATGCTAGTTAACATTCGTGTCAGTCAGCTGTTGGCTCTCACGCTGGCCAATAGAATCTTCCTGCCTATTCGTGGCAGCCAGCTATAGTCTCTCACTCTGGCCAGTAGAAAATGGCCGCAAACTATATGAAAAGTGCCGTAGAAGCATGAAAAATCGATTATTTCCACTATCGATGGGAGTTGGGAAATGCAAAGTCGGTCTTGGCCTTTCCACTAACTTGGAGCATGTGCATGTACATTTTGGTGCAAATCCGTCGAAAATTGTGGCCGTGCATTCGTTACACACACACACACACACACACATCCTGCCTTTTATATATATATATATATATATATATATATATATATATAGTAATGAGGAGGATTTGATAATTATATTAATTGATTCATCGAGTCTGATAGAAACCTCAGGAAGCACTGGACGGCCGTTTCGTCCTATATTTGGGACTAATCAGCAGTGCGCATCCACTACCGAGGGAATCGAAACCCCGACAGTTAGGTTGGCAAGCGAACACTACACCAACTGCTCCGCCGTAGTGGATGCGCACTGCTGATGAGTCCCAAATATAGGACGAAACGGCCGTCAGTGCTTCCTGAGGTTTCTATCAGACTCGATGAATCAATTAATATAATTATCAAATCCTCCTCATTACTATGTGTGTTTATCATCGCTTGAACCAGCTTCTAATGCTCCAGTTGGAGCGGCTTGGTGAGAGTAGTCGTGGCTCCAGGAGGCTCAGTCCTATGGTCAGAGAGAATCTCAGTAGAGTTCCACCACAGAATGTGGGAGTGAGCGGCGCTTCTTAGAGTCTGATTTGCAATCTCTTCATCACCGAGGCCCGGCGGAGCAGTTGTTATAGTGTTCGCTTGCCAACCTAACTGTCGGGGTTTCGATTTCCTCGGTAGTGGATGCGCACTGCTGATGAGTCCCAAGTATAGGACGAAACGGCCGTCCAGTGCTTCCTGAGGTTTCTATCAGACTCGATGAATCAATTAATATATACATATATATATATATATACATATATATATATATATATATCCTCACTTACTCTTATTTGGTCTTACCCCTATTGTGGGCCACTCTCTTTATTAAAGCCTTCCTCGACGTACTTTTTTTTAGTTCTGTTCCTTATTATAATCTACAGAGATACATAACAGTCCACATAAACTGTCAGGTCATCATCTCTTTTTAGACAAGTTTTTTTTTAATTTCCACGTTGTGGAACAGATGATAATCAAACCAGGAGAATAGAAAATGTGATCAACCCGTTGAAAGTCCCAGTCACACACAGCGGCCGTAGATACCAAGGACCTGTGTGATGAGACAAAACACCTATTCGTGAGTATTCCTGGGAGTTTGGTCTTGTTAGTCTATCTCAGTTGAATTAGAACTCATCCTTAATGTTGGGACCCTTTTGAAAATATTCAATAAACACAATCCTTTTGTCATAACCGTCCCTGCAGATGAAACGACTGTTGAGGGTTTTTGTGTATATATATGTACTAGTGAGTTAGTCAAAATGCCTCGACTCACTTTCTCATCCACCAATAGAAGGTTAACCAATCAGAAGACGTAGAACATTCAATCCGTTGTGTATAAAGGCGGCCATTTTGTTCACTCTACCCGAATGTCTAGTTCAGCTTGTCAGGCGAAGAGAAACAGAAGGTCGAACTATGCTCTGCTACCTTTTACCAAAATATCCACTGCTAACCTGAACAACGCTTTCCTACTGTCTTCTAAATATTCACTGCTAACCTCTGGATTCTCTACTCAAGACGACCGTCATTATGAACAACAACGACCTTGTCTTTCTTTGAGGCAGGTGGGGAGTGGTGTTTCCACTGCATTGATTGTCTCTGTCTCTGGCTCAGTGATGAACCGAATACTCATCCCGGGTAAGGAATCCTTCAAGTCTGGTGCGCTTTTGATCGTCAGAAGGCATAGCACTCACTGGGAAGAAACTAACAGTCAGATGTCAGTTTACCTGGAAAGAAACAATACAGTTATTAATAAGAAGATATGAAATTAATACATGCAAAAATTCCTACCTCTAGAACTAATCCTTCATAGCCAGCCTATGAACTTTTCAGCCAACCCAAGTACCTGGAAAGAAATAATGCAGTTATTAATAAGAAGAGGTGAAATTAATGCATGCAAGATTTCAAAGCTCTAACATCATCTCTTCTTAGTCAGCCTATGAACTTTTCAGCCCACCCTCGTACCTGGGAAAGAAAAAAGCAGTTATTAATAAGAAGAGTTGAAATTAATACATGCAAGATTTCCCAACTCTAGCATCACTCCTTCATGTTCAGCCTATAAACCTTTCAGCCCACGCTCGTACCTGGGAAAGAACAATGCAGTTATTAATAAGAAGAGTTGAAATTAATACATGCAAGATTTCCCAACTCTAGCATCACTCCTTCATGTTCAGCCTATAAACCTTCCAGCCCACCCTCGTACCTGGGAAGGAACAATGCAGTTATTAATAAGAAGAGTTGAAATTAATACATGCAAGATTTCCCAACTCTAGCATCACTCCTTCATGTTCAGCCTATAAACCTTTCAGCCCACCCTCGTACCTGGGAAAGAACAATGCAGTTATTAATAAGAAGTGTTGAGATTAATGCATGAAAGATTTCACAACTCTAGCATCACTCCTTCGTAGTAAGTCTATTAAGTTTTCAGCCCACCCTTGTAGTTTATTAGTTAGTTTGATTATTAATACTGAGTAGTGATTTCAGCACTAAAACATGCTCCCTATTGGTGTCCTTGTCCCAGACTAAGATATTCTTAGTATATAACTACTTCTTAATCATTTTAATAGAGTTTTTTTTTAATAAAATATTTTTTCTCGAGAAAAACGACGTGGGTGTCATTACTTCCGTTTTTTCTTCAAACCGGAAGTATACGAAAAGTATGTAATTTATCGAATTCACAATATGTTCCGTTTTTTTTACTTGCGTAATAGAATATTCTACCTACCACCGTTAATTCCTCTGAACAGAAGCCCCGATGCCTTATCCCAAATGTTTAAGGTTATCCACTTTCAAACTATCGTTTCATTCTACTGTCTCTTAATCTCATAAGATCTTTTACTAGTCTCATTTTTCCTTGGTATTCCTTGATGTACGAACATCTGTTCCCGCCATCTTTGTATCTCATTCCTTTAGAAGAAGAAAAAAACAACTTAATAGACACGCGCGCATGCGCAGAGTAAAGTTTAAAATAGCAGACATTGTAAGTCTCCATTATTGGGTATGATATATGAAATAATCCCTTAAGTAATATACGAATTGAGAGCCTGAAAAATTATTATAATATAATATTCTTCTATGTCCCGCATATCTCCGTGAAACTACGGCCGCGTCACGTTGAAACAGCGGTTCCCAAACACCAGCCCAAAGCATGCATAGGATTAATTTAGGCTAGGCTGGTTGATACCCGTTGTATAAGCCAGGCTAGACCAGTTTATACCCTCGGGTATAAAATGGACTAGGCTAGAATATACCTCCTACGCCAGAGTATACCTCCTCCTTTATCTATTTTGGTTCACGGTCGAAACACGTTGAAACACCGAAGTTAAGCAACGTCGAACCTGGTCAGTAAGTAGATGGGTGACAGCTTGGGAATACCAGATGGTGTAAAGTCGGATGTGCGGATGGTGCAAAGAATAATCATGATGTAAAAATTGTTAATCGGAGAGCCAAGTTCTAATTCCAGTTAGGTTCGTTATGTCCACATACGCCTGATTGCAATCTTATCTTTCTGCTTATCATTAATGTTTCTGTTACTAATTCTTCTACACTCTGTAACTCCATGTGTCTTAGTGGTATTACTACCTTACTTTGGGTGAATTCGATTAAAACAATAAAAGTCAACCTAATATTAAGAACTTATCTGGCGATGCAAATCACAAATAGTTTAGTCTGAAACGTCGTCCCCACTTAAATCAATAAAAAAGCACGGAGTACATTATCTAAACCAGTAGTTCCCAACCGGGTCCATATGAACCCTGGTAGGGCGTGGGCAACTCAAAACATAGCAAATTGGAAGTCCACGCTAATATCTTAGTGGTTTATACAGCAATTTTCACATTTGTTAAAACTAAGAATTGGAATTTCTACCATAATCTACGCCATATTAAAATTCTAAAAAATAGGAAACAACTCTAAAAATGGTAGAAAGCGGGAGCAAATAATGTAAGTTATCGTCCTTTTTAATCTGTCGGATGTTTTGATTATAAAAGGTGAATAAAAACTGAGAAGAATATATAAAGGAAGGGTTATATATAAAGAATATATATATATATATATATATATATATATACATATATATATATATATATTATAATTTATTATATAAATTAATTTAATATAGTAATAATAAATAATAATATTAATTTTAAATATTAATAAAATAAAATATTAATATATTCATATAAATAAATAAAATATATATAAAATATAAAAAAAAATAAAATATTAATTATACAATTAATTTATATATAAATTATATACGGATTATATTGAAAAAAAAGGATTAACAGTATTAACCTTTTCAGCAACAGAGGCAATTTCCTGCAAAACAATCCTCTCTGAGGGCCTATATATAAGTTTTTCCTTGAAGAAGTGACAGTAAAAATGTTAAACTCCTTCTATGTATCATATTCATTCAGGGCGTGAGCGATCATGGCTCTCCATGATTTCCTATTCTTTTTTACGCTTAGAGATCGTGACATCTACCAAAGAGATGGAATTTGATTTTTTATTATTGCATTATTCCAAAAATCTTAACACATCTGCAAATAGATATTAATGTCAACAACTGAGCACAAATAGTTATTAATTAAAAAACTTAATAATTAATGTATAATATTATCCATAACTCCATGTACAAGAATGTCGTTTTTGATAAAAGTTTAAAAAATTACCATAAATACGTAAAAAAAATGCGTATATTATCGAAAATCCCCTTTCCCACAATATAGCTATTTGTGATATGTTATAATGCTTATTACCTAAACAATAATAATATTGAATATATTTTTTTAAAACGTTAAAGTATATTTAACCACATCTGCCACAACCTGTAAAATACTAAAATATAAAAAAACAACTCTAAAACTAGCAGAAAATGTGATCAAGTGATGTACTTTAGCTTAATTTTTAATCTACCGGATGTTTTGATTGTACAAGTTGAATAAAAAATTAGAAGGATATATAAAGGAAGGTTTATATATATATATATATATATATAAAGGAAAATTATATATATATATATATAAAGGAAAATTATATAAAGATTATAACTTATTATATCAATTGATTAATGGAACACAAGGTACTTGAATTATATTTTCAGATAATTTCACTTATTTTTCCATAATATAGGCATTTGTGCTGTTATAATGCTTATTACCTAAACAATAATAATATTGAATATATTTTTTTAAAATATTAAAATATATTTAACCACATCTTCCTCTTCGATCTGCAAAATACTAAAAATAGGAAAACAACTCTAAAACTAGCAGAAAATGGGATCAAGCTATGTACTTTAGCGTCCCTTTTAATCCACCGGATATTTTGATTGTAAAAGTTGAATAAAAACCCAGAAGGATATATAAAGGAAGAGTTATATATATATATATATATATATATATATATATATATATATATATATATATATATATATATATATATATATATATATATATATATATATATCTATATATATATATATATATATATATATATAAATCGAAGGAATCATATTTTTAAACAAACAAAAAAAAAATATTATAATTAAGCCCTACTTCTGTATGGAGCACTGTCTTCTTAAAAATAAAAACAAAAATACTAAGGAACCCCGGATTATGCACCCAACGTGTTCTTTTCTATTTTCTGCATACCTGCGCACTATATATATATATATATATATATATATATATATATATATATATATATATATATATAATTATAATCTTTATATAATTTTCCTTCATATATATATATATATATATATATATATATATATATATATATATATAAAGGAATATTATATAAAGATTATAATTTATTATATAAATTAATTTAATATATTAATAGTGAGTAATAATATTAATTTTAAATATTAATAATATAAAATATTAATATATTTATATAAAATAATTAGTATACTAATAGACTTGACATTGTGAAAGGGGGGATTTTCTACTATCGATTGAGCCCAATACATAAAAAAAAAACCCTGCAGAGCAGCATCAACCACAGAAATGTCTTTGAATAAATTTGCATTCTTTTCAAACTTATTAATTACTCACATATTTTAAATTGGTTTATGATGAGTTATCCATAAGTGGCACGATGGATTAATGGATAACGACTCAGATTAAGGAATCGCAGAGCCGAGTTCGAATTCTAGTCGAATCCATTACATTCCCTTACGTGCTATACCCTTGGGAAAGGTATGAACCCCCTTCTTCTCTCCCCAACTATGGATAAATAGCAGGACAGACCGGGTTCTGTAGCATTCGATTGCAACTGGTTTACCGCCGAAAGAAATGGCTACCTACTGAAGAAAAAAAAATCTGCCTCGTCAGTCATACATCGAAAGATACATGATCGCCTAAGTCATCACGGATGGCACATGACTGACTGACTTAGAACTTAGTTGTTAAATATAAGATTATTTTTATTAAATTAGATTTACTTCAAAATAATATATATTCATTTATATCTATATCTATAATTCTCAAAATGTGTGTCTGTCTGTGTGATCGGATGTCGTTTATGCGTTTCCACAGTTTTCATCCGATATCGATGATTTCTTTTTTTTGTTTGATAGTTAATTCTTCAGTGTCGGTTTTGAGTCCAAATTGGCTGGAGAAAAAAAATTACAACCTTGAAGGTGAAAATTGAAAAAAAACATTTCATATACTTTGCGCAAAAATCAAAAGCAAAATTTAAAGTATGTAAAAAACCGCTCAGAATCAATTTAGAGAGTTGAAATCTAACGCAAAAGATTATTAGAATTATAAAAAAAAAATATATATATTATAAATAAAAATTATTTGAAGTGGAGTAATAGATAGCGTCTCGGAGCGAGAAATCGGAGTACCGAGTTCGAATTCCAATCGAATCCATTAAATTCACTAATGTGCTAATACTCTTCTTCTCCCCCTAGCTACGAGGAAATAGCAGGGCAGACCGGGTTTTATAGCCTTGGATGGCAACTGGTCTACCGCAGAAAGAATTGCGGGTAAAAAAAAATGATCGCCTAAGCGTGTATCATGCATGGCACATAACTGACTGATTATTATGACGGTCCATGGAAGACGTTCCTTCCTTGAAAGAGGTTTCTTTGAGAACGCAAATACTGCCCTCTCAGTGCCACCCCATGCTTATTTGGGGATCTGCTTCAGTTGCACCCAATTGTTGTTACTAAGATTGATTTTCAGGTGGGCTGACTTTAAACTTAAAATACTCTAATTGAACGGCAAAAATTCCCAGTAATGAAACACCCGTTCGAAAATTCCTAAGCTTATCTATTTGCAAAAAATAAAATTAGCTTTTTTTTTATCGAATGCTTATGGGGGTGCACCCTTCAAAAACAGAACAGTAAAAGTAGTCTATGGGTAAAAATAGTTGAGTACCAATGATCTGTACAGAGAGTGAGTCAGACGTTTTATTATAATAGTTTTTTAGAAATGTTCTTTAATGTCTTACTAGTTTGTTCGTTTGGTTTTCGTGGGTGGCAGCGGCCATCTTGCTTGTGTACCTCCTACTGAGAGGATCAGTCAGTGGTCGGTAGACCGAAGCGGACCGTCTTCCGAAATGGAGAGCAGGACTTGGAAAATGAGATGAGATTTAGGGTGGGCCCCAGATACTGCAGACAGCCCATCAGGTCCTCAGACCATCACTAGTCGCGCTTAGCGGCAACACGAGATGGCTTCAGAAGTAAAACGCCCGTAAACATTTCCTTCTTTCTTTTTTTCCTACTTCTTTTAACTAAATTTTCTCTGAGTGTCAACACATCAGAATCAACAAACAGAGATTCTGTGATGTTATTTTTTTTCAGTGAAGTTTACCCTCTACAGGGCCGGAGGGCCACTCAAGGTAGAGGTTTGCTTTGCTTTGCTTTACGGTATATCAACCTCAATGGGTTATTTAATGCCGAGAAAATTTTTAGGATAGGTTCGTATAAATAGATCATGTATTAATATTATTTTTTTTTTTAAAAAAAAGGTTGTACTGACAATATTTTTCCAAAAATGTACTGCTGGTATTAAAACCTATTTTTAATCTTTCATGGCGTTTTGAACCCAGTTTGGAGGTTCACTATTTGCCCATAGCTGGGATCTTAAACAGTGCTACCACCCTGGGTCAGGGTGGACATGTGAACACTCGCAATTAAGATGTCCCACGCTCGTCAAAATCTCTTGATCAGAGGCCTTGTTGTTCGATGTAGTTTATTGTCTTACCCAGGATGTCAAAGTAGAGGTTTACGTTAGAGTGTAGTCTATACGGTTAGGAGGGGGAAGATAACAGTTGACTAGACTTGATCAGACTTGAACAGGTAAATCGGGGAAACGACCACTTGGTAGTCTGTTCTATCGGGCAGGAGCTGTTTGAGTGGAACTTACTTCTTTTAGATATATAGATAACTTTAGTGGTCAATATATATATATATATATATATTCTTAAGACGTTAGAATCCAGGTAGAACTCAATGTCCAGGACGGAGTAAGAATATAATATAAAAGGCTCAAGCAATAATATCACATGGTTATAATTTATTACATTGGAATCGTAATCACGATCCAATTCATCAGACCTACAAATTCAATTTTTATTTTAAATTTTTTTTAGGTCTGATCATTTGGATCGTGATTAGGATTCCAATGTAATAAATTATAACCATGGAATATTAGTGGTTGAGCCTTTTACATTATATATATATATATATATATATATATATATATATATATATATATATATATATATATATATATATATATATATATATGTATGTATGTACTGAAATAGCAAGAATATATTGCACGCATGTCACTTCTGCCTCAGCCAAGAGAGTTATAATAATAATCTGAAGAGTTTCTCTTTCCTCGACAAAATGATTTATCTTCCCATCGCGTTTATCTGTTCATCTATTTCGACATCAGACGCTTTAGATCTAAGATGTTCGTGCGATTTTAGGAATAAAAAGAAAGAAGAAAACCTCAACAGAATAAAATGTATTCTCTGTTAATACGCAAATACATAGAAGGAAATTTGATCAACTCTCCTTAACCGGCACCAAGAGGAAATCGATAAGCGTCTTGAGAACTGATTCGTCACCTCGCAGACATTACCAGAATGAATATTGGTTTACCTAATAAAGCTACAATCCATAATCGTATTTTCATTCAATGCATGCGTTTATCTCGTGTGTAGCATCCGACATCATGAAGATAAATATGTGATGAGGCCAGAATTATCTCTCTCGGGTAAAGTCCTGGATGATGTTGTGTGGAGGACTTGGGAAGCCCAGGCAATATTTCCTCGGTTAAACCGATGAATTCCAAAACAATGCAAGTTGGGGTTACCTTACCTGCTGGAGCTATATGAACGAGGTCAAACAAGTATACATTAACCCTTTGAGCCCTACGTTCCTGAACAAATTTAACACTTCTGCCTGAGCTCTTGGTTCAAAATTCGCAAATAAGAAGGCAAGGTACCAAGTCAGGACCAATAACATTGCTGATTCCCCTTTGGAAATTAATCAAGAATCTTTAAATATGTAGCATTAGCAGAAGAACTTATGTGGCAGAAATATTCAAAGCAAGAACGAATGGTAGATATATAAATATGTAATATAGAATCTGAAGAGCAAGAATTATCTAAGACGATACAGCAAACCAAATTTCTTAGCAGCAGACCTAACAATTGATTCAATATAATCTATCGACTTCATGTCAGCGGGAAACGTTCGCTCGAAAAGGCGGGACGAGTCACTCTTCTGGAGGTTAGCACCAACTATAGATAAGACACAAGGAAGCTACATTATATTTGTGGGAAAGTTACTGAAGGCAAGATACCAAGTCAGGACCAATAACATTGCAGATACTACTTTGGATTTTATCAATAATCCTTAAATATATAGCATTAGCAGAATACCTTATGTGGCAGCAATAACGAATGGTAGACTTTAAATATATAAGGTAGATTCAGGAGATAAAAGATGTCTAGCACGATACAGTGAAACAGCTTTCTTAGCAGCAGACCTAGCAGTTGATTCTAAATAATCTTTCCACTTCATGTTAGCGGGAAAAGTTGATCTGAGAAAATGCAATGAATCACTTCCCTATCCATACCATTATAGCGTCAGAAGAAAGGCAGTTGGGTGGAAAATATATTAACGTTGATATTATACAGGGAGGGGGATCCAAATGTAGAATTTAGGGTTCAATGAACGGTTCATGGTAATATGTGAGCTGAACACATTACAATTAATGTAAATGGTAAGCAAATTATTTATAGTTTTTTTACAGTAATTTTGACCCTGTACAAGGCCCGGGGGCCACTCGATGTAGACGGTTACATTAAGAGGCAGCTTATGCAGATAGGAGAGAAAAATAAGCATTAACCCTGGATTCGAGCAAGTTAAATTTGTAGTAATCGGAGAAAATCCTCCTCCGAGTAGGTTTTACAGAACAAGTGGAACTTACTTCTTAACACTGGAACACAGCTGTACATCATTTTCATTAATTTTAGAATATTTAACAACTTTAACGTAAAAAAAATAATTTAAGAAATGGCAAATAATTGTTGTAAAAATTTATTTTTCATCGAAAAACGTTTTTTGCTTTCAGACAATATTAATCATATTCATAAAAACAAGTAAAAGCAACTAAAAGCTTTTGAAATTAAATAATATTTTTTTTTTGTTGATTTTTATATGTTACAATTCAGAGCTGATTTTAAGATAGAAAGGTGTCAACTAAAAAAAAATGATTTGCTTTCCTTGTGCTTTTAACTAATTAATCACTAAAAATGTACACATTTGAATTTCAAGAGTTTTCATAAAATTAGACATGGGGGGGGGGATAATAAATATAAAAATTGTTGTCATGGCGGGTTACAACTAGCGGAACAAAGGGCTAGGATTAGGATAAGGGTTAGCGTCAACCTTAACCCTGACCCTGCACCATACGCATATCGAGCTTACAACACCTGGTATTCCCAAGCGGTCACCCCTCCAATCTTGGCATTGCTTCGGTGATCAAACAGGATCATTACGGTAAGTCATACCACCTATCCAACCTTACAACAACTGAGATTTCCAAGCCGTCACGAGGTTCGACGTGGCTTAGGTGATCGTACAGGAACCGGTGTTTCAACGTGATATGCCCGTAATCAAATTCACTTGCACATCGAAGTTTACAGCTCGTATTATTCCCAAGGGTCACCCATTAATGTACGGACCAGGCTCGATGTTGCTTAGCTTGAGTGATCGTACGGGAACTAGTGTTTCAACGTGATATGGCCGTAAACATATCCGCTTTCTCAACTAAGCTTACAGCCCATAGTATTCCCAAGCGGTCTCCCATTTAGGTACGAACCAGGCTCGACGTTGCTTAACTTCAGTGATCGTGAGGGAACCGGTGTTTAAACGTGATTTGGCCGTACGCTTCAAGTTCAGGTTCGATTGATATCTAGCCTATATATCCTCATACTTCTTACTTAATTCTTCCAGCTTAATTTCAACAATATCTCTCGGTGACGCTTTAACCCGGGTGGATATTTGGTGCTGAATTGGTTGAAATAAAATATCTATCTATCTATCTATCTATATATATATATATATATATATATATATATATATATATATATATATATATATATATATGTGTGTGTGTGTGTGTGTGTGTGTGTGTGTGTGTGTGTGTGTGTGTGTGTGTGTGTGAAAAGTGTGTGTATATAAATATAAATATATATATATATATATGTATAATTATTTATATATTATATGCGCGGTACTTATTAGAAGGCGCTCACTATCAGAGATAGAGCTAACATATTTGGTTGGATAGATGTGAGCTTGTGACCCTGGGTTTCACGCTTTAGCGATCGTCAGACAAATTGTCTGACGATCGCTAAAGCGTGAAACCCAGGGTCGCTAAAGCGTGAAACCTAGGGTCACGAGCTCACATCTATCCAACCAAATATGTTAGCTCTATCTCTGATAGTGAGCGCCTTCTAATAAGTACCGCGCATATAATATATAAATAATTATACATATATATATATATATATATATATATATATATATATATATATATATATATATATATATATATATATCGTTAGCATGGTTTTCGTTTTCAAACGGGGATCTATCATTATGGGTGTCCCTAACAAGTCATAAAACATCAATCAAATGGTACGTTTTGTAGAATATTTGCCGTGCCAGGCAACGAGGACTTCTGAAGCGATGGGCTAATAAGCTTTATTCCGAGTTCGTCAATGTAGGACATTAATTTCGTGGGTATGGTCCCCAAACGCCCTAATTCGGATATTCTTCTTTTTCGTTTTCTTCTCGGAATAACTTAACATACAATTTGTGTTACAATGACCAGCATAAATCCTGCCGTTACCAGCAATCATATGGAAAACCACAAGCAAATTAAAGAGAATTTACAAAACAGACCAGGTTGTGTACAGACTAACTTTGTTTGCCGCGTCTGCAATAAGCATTGCAAGTCATTTGCTGGCTTTAAGAGACGTTTTCACTATCATAAGAAATAAAAGTTTAGATCAAACTTGTCAGCGATGGCCATACTCGTTAACCGAGTCAACAGATCCCATAACGATGTCTGTGTCTTGGAAGGTTCTGGTGTTTGTACGTGGAGTTTAAAAATTCGGGTTAACGTTTTGTGTCGAGCATCAAATAAAACAGAAACCTATTTAGAACTCGTTTATATCATAACGTTTGTCATTGAAAATTTACTGAAAAAATTAGCGTGTTTCGAGCTTACTTGTTCACCTCTTTTATGTGAAGAGTTCGAACGCTTTCGGCCAATTCTAACTAGCAGGCCGCATAGATAAATGTTAAAATGGGCCAGATAGACAGGCTGATTAGAATATGCTTGATTAGTACGAGTGTTAATCTGATTTTATCTACTTTCATCTAAGCGCTTGTCCGCTAACCAATGACAATTCATCTTGAGTGATTTGCTAAAGGCAGAGCGCGACAACCCACCAGAATGTCGTATCTACTCTCGACGGACAATGCAAATATATTAACCGGTAGCTGAAATAACAAACAATTGGACAATATGCTTCGGGTTGTTCACCTGTTCAACAAACATGTATTGCGAAGAGGAAACCAGGAGGAGGAAAAGAAAATGTATAGGACTTTTAATTAGTTGAAAACAAATAAAGAAATAAAATAATTATGTGTTGAAGTTTTCTGCAAAAGTATTGCTTAAAACAAAAAGGAAATACAAAATATTGGGTAAAAAGTTTGT
The DNA here is from genome assembly GCA_963932145.1 of Acanthosepion lycidas. Lineage (NCBI taxonomy): Eukaryota > Metazoa > Mollusca > Cephalopoda > Sepiida > Sepiidae > Acanthosepion > Acanthosepion lycidas. The sequence continues at coordinate 67,863,734 of OZ010603.1, read as the reverse complement.
CGACTTTGTCAACTCTGGAATTAGACCGAATAAAAACGAAAGCAATTTAAAAGCGGGAAAAATATTTGCTAATTATTACTTATGATTATCATGAATTGGTTTAATAACAATAAAAATAAACAAAACTATTCCTTAAAGCAGTTAGATCTGATCTCTGTCTGATTCTTCGATCTCCGAAACTTTTCATGAAAATAAACTCAATAACAACTTTTTATTATATATATATATATATATATATATATATATATATATATATATAAGCGAGAGCAAGATCTAAAAGGTCAGCCAATCTAACAGTGATCTCATCTCACAATTCTCATACCTGCTCCATAGGTGGCCTCCTTTGTAAATCACTAGCGGGTCTTCAATGCCACTTAAGATTATCGCATGAACTTTCATAACTAGGTCAATACGCTGGCAGATCCTCATGCGTTGAAACCAACGGGAGAGTCCATTATATATATATATATATATATATATATATATATATATATATATATATATATATATATATAAGTATAGGATTGGTGTATATGGAATAGATTCCAATAACCAACAAATACTATTCTTAAAAGAGTGCTCAATACAGGGCAGACCATATATAATTGTAATATAATAATTATTATTATATGTATCATAACAAAAAATGACAACAAACCTACTAAGTTAAAACTACAAAGAACGAACATTATCTATGAGTTCAAATGCCGCTTAAGGAACTGTGTTCCTGATCAAACCAGACTCATAAATATTTACATCGGCTACACAACCACATGCTTATCTAGACGTCTTACATTACACCTATCTGATCACAGCTTCATTAGAACCCATTTAAACACACACACAAACTTACAAGACTTCATTAGGAACATACTAGTGGAAAACACAAATATATTAACTGTATCCACCTGCAAAACAAGATTAAGAATAATGGAAGCTTTAATGATAAAAAAGAAAAAAAAAACAAGTCTTAACAATATTAACTACGAACAAGGCCACAATGTGCTAACCGTATTCAGAAATTAAAAATCCCTACTACACACTAAGACATACACAGAACCCACACACTCAATTAAGCTGAAAAATTGAAACATCCTTGATAACGGCTGAAGGTATAGCCGAAAGCGCTCGGAAATATAAAACATTTAAACAGTTTTTACACGCTCTTTGTCCAGAAAAGATAGCTCTTGTTCGAACACAAGAAAAATTAAATATATATATATAATGCGTTGTTTTGCGTATTCTCATTAATTGGTAATTATATATATATATATATATATATATATATATATATATATATATATATATATATATATATATATATATATAAAATTATAGATTCGAAAATTATAACATAAATATTTTATAAAATAGCCATTTTGTTTCAACACTTCTGGTGTCTTATCAAGTGATGGTGTTGAATAAGACACATGAAGTGTTGAAACAAAAATGGCTAATTATAACATATTTATCATATAATTTCAAATAAATAATTATATATATATATATATTATAATTATATTTATATATTATAATTATATATATGTTATAATTTTCAAAAGATACAAATTACATTTAGGAATTAGATTCAAACTGATAAAGATGCTAACTTAACAGTCATTTACAATATTAAAAGATTACTATCATAAACTGTTATATTTTTAAAAAAAATCTTTTAATGTGTTCTCTATGAATGCGCTAATAAATACACTACTTAAAATATTTGTAAAAGAGTTAAATATTTAAATTGCTAGCAAGCATCAAATTAATTTCTTCGTGGCTTTTTTTGAACATTTAATTACTATCAAACATTAAAATCTATGTACGACCCCTATTTTTTTCCTACGTAAAATCTAATTACAGCTTCTGTCTCTTTACTTCCCCCTTTCTTTTTCTTTTTCTTTTTCTCTCTTCTCCTCTCCCATATCAATATATCACTTCCGTTAAGTTAATCGTTCAAATAGGTCATGGTTTGGTCCCTACTCTCCCAATACAAATATGATTGAAAGAAATATTAAAATAAACCCTCTCTAAACTCGGCCATGTCTCTCACACCATTCCTCGCTACTCTTTCTGTCAAATTACATAAACTTAATGCTACCCTTCAAAAATGTGAATTTTCATTTCATCTTTCGTTTCAATTTTGGAAGTGTTATCTGATGATCCAGCGTCCCTTAAAAAGGCTCTGGTGAAATAAATTATTATAATGGAACCTTAAAGTGGCCTGTTTTTCTTTAAATTATTAGTTCTGGATATATATATATATATATATATATATATATATATATATATATATATATATATATATATATATATATATATATATATATATATATATATATATATATAGCGAGACTCTTCGCATAGCGAATTGAGTTATTGTCGGTCACTGTGCGTGTTTCTAAAAATAAATACGCTAAGAATCCGGCTTAGTGGTAGAATCTCTGACTGATACCAATTCAGTCGGGTTTCGATCCTAGCTAGAGGCAACCGGATGTCTAGCCACACTGATGATCTGTGAAACAGCGAAACAGTCTGTCTGTGGATGACGTTATATATATATATATATATATATATATATATATATATATATATATATATATATAATTACCAATTAATGAGAATACGCATTAAACTTAGCAGAACAGTACATGACTATCCCTAATGAATATCAAAATATTCATTGGGGATGACAAACTACATCCACGTCCTGGGTTAGACGATAAACTACGTCCAACAGAATGGCCTCTGATCAGGAGGTTTTTAGGTGTGTGGAACCACCTCTTAATTGCTGGTGTTCCCAGGTCCACCCTGACCCTGGGTGGTATCACCTGTTAGAGTTCCAGCTATGGAAAGAAAGGTTACTGAATAGAATAACCACACTAAGCTTGGTAATGTACGATAATATTTAGGACAAGAACAACACATATAAGATTCATCAGCGGCGCGTAAAAGGAGTAGTCAACCGCTAGGAGTGAGTCAAGTGAATTCCACGATGAATCTCCAACTGCAGGATACCTACCAACCGCCTCACACGGTTAGATGTGACACAAGGCCAAATTTGATGTGGGGTATCCGAGCCCGTAGGCTCGGCCAAAAAAAATTTCTCGTAGATCCCATATAAAACGGATTCGGGTAGGTGTTTCACGAGACGAGACTCTGCCTCTGGGGTCTTCTCTGCCCGGAAGCAGACAGTTTGACCAGCACAGCTGGAGACGAATATCAAACTGCAGACCAACATACAGTATTTACTACTGTATTTATGTTAATGGAGACATACCCATTATC
>OZ010603.1:67740446-67855446 GCA_963932145.1 Acanthosepion lycidas | reverse complement strand
AAACGCTGAAAAAAAAAAAAAATTATCTCGTAACCCATTTTCAAGAAATAAGGCGAATAGAATAGCGTTACTGTCAACAGCGAGGGAGTTGGATTCTCTAAGACAACGTCGCATTCTGGTTACGTCTCTTACCTTCACTTTTAACTAATACTCTTGGAAAAGACAAGAATCCGTCGCTTTTATCTGTAAGATAAATAGCAGCGCAGATTAAAGTCTTGATTGGCAGCCAGTCTAAAAGAAAAACAAACAAGGCACTTCGACGGTTAACAAGCTTGTCACGTGAGATCAATTACGACAGAGAGCTCCACACTTTTAACCTTGTGCTATATCTAAGCTACGCTTAGTTTTTTTTTTTTTTTTGTGGGAATTTGAAAGTTGTTTTCTTAAAAAAAAGTTATTTTTTTAAAAATTAACATTCAGATTGACACAACAATTTTGTCTCAGAAAACAAAACAAAAAAAAATAATAATAACGAAAATAACAACCTGATGACGACATTGTTCTAATGTCGAAAGTACTGGGATTAACTGAATATGTATAAAAATGGTAATTTTTCTCTCGTTCTTTAATAAGGATACTAAGAAGCTTGTCTGTGAAAATGAGAGGATCCCATGGAAAATAAACAGACAAAATTTCTCGAAAATATTAAATGAAACATATCTTCATATAAAATATATATAATCACTCGTTCACATATTCCATGGTGGAACTCCTCCAAGTTTAGTACAGTTAGTACAGTTAGTATGACGTTTGCCTGTCAATTCTCGGTAGTGGATGCGCAGTGCTGATGAGTCCCAAATATTAGGACGAAACGGTCGTCCAGTGCATTCTGTTCTAGACTCGATGAATTACTTAATTATTTCAAATCCTCCTTAATTTCTACTATATATATATATATATATATATATATATATATATATATATATATATATATATATATATAAAGAAATATAGTCTTAAGGTGTGCTATATTTATGGAATAAAGTGCTCAATATCAGAGATAGAGCGTGTGTAAATATAAAAGTGAACATAGAAGTCAACACTTAGAGGCGACAGTCTGTTTCATGCTATATGCAATCGTCAGGCCTGACGATTGCATATAGCATGAAACAGACTGTCGCCTCTAAGTGTTGACTTCTATGTTCACTTTTATATTTATATATATATATATATATATATATATCTGAGAGAAGAAAAAATAAACTACTGTTTAGCCATAGAGAAGTGGTTATGAAGCTAATGTTCTTGTCCATTTCTACTGCACTTCCTTCGATCATCACAGAGAGCTCAAAGCTTTCACCTTGTGCCAGACTGTGTTAAATATGAGTACCATGCTCAAGAGTCCTGTAACTTTGCCGATAAGTCATGTTATTTATCATGATTGTCGTCTTCGAGTATAGAATCCAGAGGTTAGCAGTGAATATCTTGAAGACAGTAGGAAAACGTTGTTCAGGTTAGCAGTGGATATTTTGATAAAAGGTAGCAGAGCATAGTTCGTCCTTCTGTTTCTCTTCGCTTGAGAAGCTGGAACTGAACATTCGGGTAGACTGAACAAAATGGCCGCCTTTATACACGACGGATTGAATGTTCTACGTCTTCTGATTGGTTAACCTTCTATTGGTGGACTATAAAGTGAGTTAAGTCATTTGAGCTAACTCACAAGTTATATATATATATATATATATATATATATATATATATATATATATACAAAAAAAAAAAACTGTAACAAGTCTTTTGAAATTGTCTATACAGGCATTCTTCGATTTGGGTGCTAAAATTATTTATGCCAAATTTCGATTACTGCGTACTTAATACTCGATTAGTCCGGTAAAAAATATTTTTTTATAGTTACCGATGTACACATTAGTCTCACTAATCGAGGGATTTTTGTTAATAAAAAAACCGTATCAATAAAACACTCTGCTTATGGTGGCTGCTGTGGAATGTCGTAAACAACCTGTGGCGTTTCCGTCATAGTCGTCCAACCAATTAATGGCAGCTGCTTAAAGAAAAGGGCAGGACTATGAGAGTCTCCGGTCAGTGGAGTATAAGATTAAAGAAGTTGGACTGTACATTTTACACGTTACTCCTTGATAGCATCGTTCCAAATATAAATTTATAAACTCTAATCTTGTTAAAAGAGGCACGGTGCAGTAACGAATCAAGAAATCGGAGAGCCGAGTTCGAATTCCACGCGAATCCATTGCATTCACTTACGTGCTAATAACCTTGAGAGAGGTATAAATAATCTTTTTTTCACCCCACCTATGGGTAAATAGCAGGACAGACCGGGCTCTATAGCCTTGGATGCCAACTGGTCTACCGCAGAAATGGCAACCTATTGTGGGGAAAAAAATGCCTCGTCAGTTATATATCGAAAGATACATGATCGCTGAAGCGTATATCGCGCATGACACATAACTGAATCGGAGAGCCTAGTTCGAATTCTATTCGAATCCATTAGATTCACTTAGGTACTAATACTCGTGGGAAAGGTATGAATCTTCTTCTTCTCCCCGCAGATATGGGTAAATAGCAGGACAGACCGGGTTCTATAGCCTTGGATGGCAACTGGTCTACCGCAGAAAGAAATGGGAACTTACTGCGGAAAAAAATCTGCTTCGTCAGTCATATATCGAAAGATAGGTGATCGTCGAAGCGTGTATTGCGCATGGCACATAACTCAATCGGAGTTCGAATTCCAGTCGAATCCATTACATTCACTTACGTGCTAATACTCGTAGGAAAGGTATGAATCCTCTTCTTAAATAGCAGAACAGACCGGATGGCAACTGGTTAAACTATTGCGTGAAAAAAATCTGCCTCGTCAGTCATTTATCGAAGGATATATGATCGCCTAAGCTTGTATGGCGCAGGACACGTAACTGAGTGAACCTTGTTAGATTTACTTATTTCTAAAAATAATAATGTTTCCTAAGCAAAATCTTTTTAATCGTAGCTTTAAATACCTCCATGGCCACACACATTTTAATTTTTATCGCATCTGAACACATGTAGGTACAAAACTATTTACATATATTCAGGAGGATGTATGGTCGTTATGGCGTTCTATTTGGCTTTTTAAAAAATCCAGAAATCCGTCCACAAATGCGATTAAACCTACACTCCATAATGCCAAAAATAGTGTGAAGATTTTTTTTATATTTTTAATTATCTGCCCTACATAAACAAGACTTGTATTTTAATGTGTACACTTTTATACGCGTGTGTATAACAACACTGTCTCTTCATGTTGCCTCTAAGGAAAGCCTCAATCGACGCCGGCATGTCGGCCGTAGGCCTGAACTGGAGGCGGCCACTGACGGCTAGCGTCTGGCTGTCTGCTTCGTCTTCACAGCAAGCAAAGTGTTTAAACCCGTCAGCTTTTCTTATCCTCATATATATATATATATATATATATATATATATATATATATATATATATATGCTTTTCCCCACTCCATAGCCTGGCTATGTCGTAGACTATAGTCCGTTTGTGTTTTTCGCCTGTCCTTGGCGACATGCCGCCGCCAACCCAGCTGTTAAAGAACTGTGCTTCTGTCAGTTCGACCTTCCAAGCGGTCGAGGTTTTCTAAAATACCCATTTGTTGTTTGTTACTGGAGAAAATAAGGAATGATACAGATGAAATCGTGTTCTCTGACCTGTGTTAAAATAGTCGGTTGGTGCAAAAATAATGTCGTTTTCTCACACAGTAACATATGTGAGAAAACGACATTATTTTTGCACCAACCTAATATGTGAAAGGTCTGTGCAGCGAAGAATTCTACGTTTACGATTTGAAAAAAAAAGTAAAAGTTTGTCGGAGCCTGACGCCATATCCTGCCTTGATTCCGTTTGCATATCATCGCGTGTGTAGAAGAAAATGGGCGCGCATGCGCGCGTGTGTGTGTTACTGATTATTTGCGCATGCGCAAACAAATTAATAGCAGTGTAGACTTGCGTATTTGTGTGTGAATGTAAGTATATGGATAATCTTGTATACGTAAGTGTACGTCACGTGTGTGGATGTGCGCTTCTGTGTGAGAGATTGTATGTGTGTGTGTTCATACCGTAGTAAGTGTGTTTATTACCTTTCTGTGAGTATGTGTGTGGATAAGAGATTTGTAGAAGCCTGTGTTGCATTTTTAAATGTTATTAACTCAATTTTTTATCTGAAATTTTCAACATGAAATATTCAACTGATGCAATTAAACTTTTCGGTATTGAGAAAGAAAGAATTGTTTCTTTCTTGAAAAACAAACAGTTTTTTTTCTGTGCAAAATAAATAATTTTTCTAATTAATCTGCAGCTTTATTAATATTCCTTCGAAAGCTTAGCATTCACTACTCAAGGAAGGAAATTATCTTGAAAAACAAATGTTGCATGAAATAAATGCCTTTTTATAATTACGATACCGGCATATTGATCCACACCATTCACGGTATTAAGTGCATTGGCAAGAAAAGAGATTATGTTGAAAAATGATATTTTTTTTTTATGTAAAATATACGCTTTTTCCATCATTAGGCTACGAACACATTAATGAACCCAATGTAAGATTCACATGTTTCAAGGTATCAAGTGCACTGACAAGGAAATTGATTACGTCAAATAAATTTATTTGGCCCGTAAAATAATGACTTTGTTGCATCATTAGGCTACGAAATTACTGATATAGCTATGTAAAAATTATATCACGGTATCAAGTGCAGTGCCAAGGAAACTCATTTTTCTCATGGCTACTTTTTCTTGATTAGGTTACGAACTTATTGATAGACCTATGTTCATCGCAGTATCAAGTGCATTGACGAGGAAACTTATGCTTAAGCATATTTGCTGCTTAATACACACACACACACACACGCGCGCACACACACACGCGCACAAATATATACATATATTCTTCTCATTATACTACAGACATATTGATTTACCTATATAATAATCATATTCACCACGGTATCAAGTGCATTGACAAAGAAGGAGATTATGTTGAAAATATTTGTTGTGTGAAAAATATTTTTCTTCATTTTTGTGTAAATTTCATTTTACTGCATTAGGTTACGAACTTATTGATGTACTTATATGATAATCATATTCATATCGGTATTAAGTGCATTGACAAGGAAAGTGATTATGTTAAAAAATGATATTTGTTGTGTATTTTTTTTCATCAGGTTACGAACTTATTGTTGTACTAAAATAATAAACATATTCATCACAGTATCAAGTGCATTGACAAGGAAAGTGATTATTTTGAACTTATGCATAAACGCGGAAGGATTTGCCAGTGTAAAGACCTACGCACTTATGTGTGTGTAAATGTGTGTGTGTGTGTGTGTGTGTGTGCGAGAGAGAGAGAGAGAGGGGGAACGGAAGAGGGAATAGGAAAGTGTGTTTTTACGCACAATGAATGGGAAAAGTCCGTATGTGTTTGTTTTAATGATTTTACGTTGTTGTTTGGCTGTGTATGTGTTTGTATTCACGGGCATATTTGTATGTGTGCCTGTAATCCGGTGTGCTTCGATGTCGAGGGGTGTGAAGGTGTGAGCATATTTATGGGTCTGTGTTTGTCAGGTATCACATCAGGATTTCATATAGATTAAATCAAATATCACATACTAAAAAAAAAAAAAAAAAAAGACGAAAGAAATTAAACTCAAAACATTTTACATACGATTCATAAAACAAGGCCCCAACATGCTCGATTCTTACACACGAGCAGATTTTCATACTAAATCAAACATTGACAAACGTATCCAAATCACATACAGAAACAAACGTGCTATGTATCTATATGTCTATATCTATATATCTATATCTACGTATCTGTATGTCTATGTATCTATATGCCTATATCTATGTATCTATATGCCTATATCTATGTATCTATATGCCTATATCTATCTATATGTCTATATCTATATGCCTATATCTATGTATGTATATCTCTATGTACCTATATGCCTATATCTATGTATCTATATGCCTATATCTATGTATCTATATGCCTATATCTATCCATATGCCTGCCTATAGTATCTATATATCTATGTATCTATATGCCTATATCTATGTATGTATATCTCTATGTACCTATATGCCTATATCTATGTATCTATATGCCTATATCTATGTATCTATATGCCTATATCTATCCATATGCCTGCCTATAGTATCTATATATCTATGTATCTATATGCCTATATCTATGTATGTATATCTCTATGTACCTATATGCCTATATCTATGTATCTATATGTCTATAGCTATATATCTACATGTCAATATATATATATATATGTATATATATATGTATATATATGTGTATATATATATATATATATATATATATATATATATATATATATATATATATATATGTCTATATCTATGTATCTACATGCCCATATCTATATGTCTATATGTATCTATTCGGTTGGTGCAAAAATAATGACGTAATAATATCGTTTTTTGACGTATTTTTTAAAGTCAAAAAACGACATTAGTACGTCATTATCTTTGCACCAACCTAATATATACCTATATCTATGTATCTACATGCCTATATCTATCTATATGTCTATATCTATATGCCTATATCTATGTATCTATATGCCTACATCTATGTACCTACATGTCTATCTATGTATCTATATGTCTAGATCTATATGCCTATATCTATGTATCTATCTATCTATGTATCTATATGTCTATATCTATGTATCTATATGCCTATATATATGTATCTATATGTCTATATATCTATATCTCTATATCTATATGCCTATATATATGGATCTATATGTCTATATATCTATTAGGTTGGTGCAAAAATAATGACGTAATAATGTCGTTTTTTGACGTTAAAAAATACGTCAAAAAACGACATTATTACGTCATTATTTTTGCACCAAACTAATATATGCCTATATCTATGTATCTATATGTCTATATCTATCTATATGTCTATATCTATCTATATGTCTATATCTATATGCCTATATCTATGTATGTATATGTCTATGTACCTATATGCCTACATCTATGTACCTACATGTCTATCTATGTATCTATATGTCTAGATCTATGTATCTATATGCCTATATATATGTCTATATATCTATATCTCTATATCTATATGCCTATATATATATATAGATCTATATGTCTATATATCTATTGGGTTGGTGCAAAAATAATGACGTATTAATGTTGTTTTTTGACGTTAAATGTACGTCAAAAAACAACATTATTACGTCATTATTTTTGCACCAAACCAATATATGCCTATATCTATATATCTATATATCTATATGTCTATATCTATGTATCTATATGCCTATGTTTATGTATCTATATGTCTATATCTATAATATGTATCTATATGCCTATGTTTATTTATCTATGTGTCTATATCTATGTATCTATATCTATGTATCTATATGCCTATGTTTATGCATCTATAGACCTATATCTATGTATCTATATGACTCTAATCATGTATCTATATGTCTATATCTATTTATTTATATGTCTATATCTATGTATCTTTATGCCTATAGCTATATATCTACATGTCAATATATATATATATATGTATATATATATGTATATATATATATATGTATATATATGTCTATATCTATGTATCTACATGCCCATATCTATATGTCTATATGTATCTATTAGGTTGGTGCAAAAATAATGACGTAATAATATCGTTTTTTGACGTATTTTTTAACGTCAAAAAACGACATTAGTACGTCATTATTTTTGCACCAACCTAATATATACCTATATCTATGTATCTACATTCCTATATCTATGTATCTATATGCCTATATCTATGTATCTATATGTCTATATGCAATGAAAACCGTTCGTCTTTGATGTTCAGTTCGAAATTCGATAAAGTCAATCGTTAATGGCGCCCTGGTGCCTAAACAGTGACCTTGCACCGATGTAAATCATGATTGACTGTTTACGAAGTCTCTGAACGGTGTTTTCGTCTATTTCTCTTTTTTTTCGAAAATGTTTCCTTATTTTCTGACCAGCAGATACTATTTTGATTTATTTGCAATTTTATTTGAATTTTGACTCCAAAATTAAGTTAAAATAAATACAGTGTAACCCAGATATAAGAGAGTTGTCGGGACCGGATAAGAATGCTCTTATATCCGGGTTTCTTTTATATCCGGGTTTGGTCTATTTTGTTTAGGTAAGTATGGGAATAATTTGGGACCAGAGAAAATCTCTCTTACATCCGGGTTTCTCATATCCGCGTCTCTTATATCCGGGTTGCACTGTACAGTGTAGCCCGGGTATAAGAGAGATGCCGGGAGCGGAGAAGAAGTCTATTACATCCCGGTTATCACACTTCTGTTATATCAGTGTAACCCGGATATATGAGAAACCCGGATATAAGAGAGATTTTCTCTGGTCCCAAATTATTCCCATACTTACCGAAACAAAATAGAACAAACCCGGATATGTGATGCGGATTTCTTACCTAATAATTATTAATCCGTTTAATCTTTTTTTTTTTTAAAAAAGTCGTTCTTAATTGAAATGAATTATCATTAATCCTTATTATTGTGAGACCGGAACTACCTACACAATGGACTCTTCCAGGTCTATATTAGGTATGCGACACAACACGCTAGAGAGAGACACAGAGACAGTGAGAGGCGCGTACGACTACTAGTATTGGACACTAACATATTGGTTGGTGAAAAATAATGACGTAATAATGTCGTTTTTTGACGTATTTTTTAACGTCAAAAAACGACATTGTTACGTCATTATTTTTGCACCAACCTAATACAATTATTAGGTTGGTACACAAATAATGACGTAATAATGTCGTTTTTTGACATATTTTTTAACGTCAAAAAACAACATTATTACGTCATTATTTTTGCACCAACCTAATACATTGTATTAAATTCCATATTTACCATTTTGTGCAAATCATAGAGCTTTTCGATACCTTTTGACTAAAATTCCCCCGAAAAGGATTTCCAATAACAATTGAGATATTTTTATCCATCAAAAGGTTTTGCTACGATCAAAAAAAAAAAAAAATAAATAATAAAAAAAAAAAATGAGTAATCGGTTGTGGCAAAGTCAAGTGAATATAGCGGGTTGGGTAGAACAAACCAACCGAATTCCCTTTTGTTTTCTGATGTTATTCTTTTTGCATGCAGTGTTGTAGTGTCACGAAAAAGAGCAATATATTCGTTCAATCCAATGTGTACGCTGCCATAAAAGTAAAGCGTATTATAATACTCCAAATTTATTTCATGTCTTGTTACTACTTAGGATGATACATAGGTCATTACAATTTGTTTCTATGTACAGAAGTTACTTAGGACTCATCTAACATCACGTATAATGTATTATTTATTTCAATAGTACAATAAAACTATTCAGAGATATTCGAAGGATTTATATTTGTTGCAATGGAAACTTGGAACAGATAAACGGTCACTTAGTTTTGCAAATCTGAACTTCTGGTACACAAAGCTCAATTTTCAATAATTCTCTTTCCACTAAATATGGCCTAAAACCCAGAAACGAAATATAAACGAAATTTGGGAAAAGATTAAAGTCAGGCAGTACGCATAGCACTCAGCAGCTGTGTCGGCGAAGGACGAAATTTTACAAAATGTTACTGATCCTTTTGCTTGTAAGCAAAAAATTCAATGGAACTTTTTAGTGGTATGTTAATAAGAATCGACCACACAATTTATGTTTAACATAAAAATACCACAAAATATGAAATACAGAAAGTAAAAAAATGGTTTTAAAATAATAACATTTGTATTTATTTTGTGTATTGATGAACATGCGTAGAAGTTAAAGATCTGTGGGTGTTATATCCCTTAGACTGTGAATATTTTTTATCTGACCTCACAAAAGTTGAATTAATTACAAAGCTGAGAAATGCTGAATAAACTGTAGTTTTAGTAGAATATTTCAAAGAGAAAAGTTCTTGTTGCATGTTTCGAGATGTTCTGCATGTTTGAAATGTTGGTTGGAAAAGTTCGCACGTACGTGCATGCGTGAATATGCTTTTACCGTCTGTTCGCCCATGGTCGAGACGGGAATCCTTAAGGTCACATCTTTGCTGAAGGGAAAAGTAGAGAAGAAGACAGAAAGCAGCAAGCTTGTGTCTGCTATTTATAATTAATGTAATCACGTGACAGACTCACAGAAAACGGTGGGAAAACTTGATTTGGTCACGCACTGGAAAAATATTTGCACGTGGGTGGATTACAACGCTCAGTTGTGCGTTTATTGACCAATTAGAAGCTGATATTTCCTGAAAATAGTTGAGTAGGCTCTCTGATCCACGTTTTGCACAAAAATTGTGCAAAATTTTACATTGATAAGAAAGTGGTAGCTGGATGCTACACTATCTTATGCGGCAACCATTTTTTAAAATGCTAATGTTAAAAATATTGATGTTGTTCTCTAACCGAAGTGGGAGCACCTGTTACAAACAAAAACGAAACACTGTGAAAGTATAAAAATAGATTTTATAATAAAAACACGATCGATACATTTTATATAAAACATTACCAAGAATACATATTTATATTAAAATGACCAACAATACATTTAATATAATGAAGATTTCGACTTTCCACACTTCCGAAAACAAAAAGTTAACAAGGAAACTTTCATCAATACTTATTCAGATGTATGACAATATGCTACAGGATGTTCCAAATCTTGGATTACTATTGATAGCCTTGTAGAATTTGTATTTATTTACCAAATAGAATCATGCTTCTATATGTGACAATATATTATAGTTATATACCATACCTATGAGCACTAATGGGTATGTCCCAATCCGCATAAATATGTTGGACACTATTGTAAGTGGAGTAATATGCTGTCTAAGTAGTCCAATGTTTACCTACTTCACGGCGCTGGCGAGTATTGTATTTTGTTGATGTTATAAAGATTACCATTTCATTTCCAACCTCCGTTTTTCCTTATTCCGCATTCATTACCCTTCCTAGGTTATAACAATTAAGGAATTTTATTAGACTAATTATGGAAGGTGATATCAGGGACATTTTCCTTGGTTTATATTTCGCAACTGTATGTTTTCTGGCAATTCTCGCGTGACTTTAGAAACACCTTGTAGTATAAATGTCGTTTAAGTGGGTATTTCTTAATTGGGTTTGATTTGTTTTGTTTGTTTTTTGTTTTTTTTCACGCTTTACCAACACTTTACCGGTTATTAAAATCAAAACATATTTTTGGATTTGAAGAATAATATTTTAGCAAATGACTATTTTATTACCAATTTTGGGGGATAAAAATGACTATTTATGATATAAGTATTAGTATTTAACCCATAGCTGGAGATATATTAATACGTTGTGAAACTGGTTCTAAACAATAATTTGTACAAATGGTACTCGGCTTTTTACGTTATGACCAACTAAAAGAAGTTTAGAATATATTAGTAAAATATTATTCAAAAGCAGTTAAAAGAAACTGGGGAAGTAGGAATTTAGTAAAAAATGGGTGAGAATGGATCAAGTAAAAGGGATCAGATTGTGGTTCATTCAGATTTCTTTTGGTGTCAAGGGGAGATAATTCTATTTCAGAGAATGATAGGAAATATCCTAGGCTCATATATTTGGTTAAGTTGGCCCCTAACAGTAGGTCAAGCATATAAATAAATAACATATAGGAGCCGTTAATAATTAAATAAAAAAAAAAATGATTTCAGTAGCAGCCGTTGGAACTTTTGAAAGGTAAGCTTAAATATTAATGCAATAAAACCCAGCGATCAATTTTGAGTTCTTCCGTAGTTTATTGTTGCCTATCGCATACGGTAGCAGTATTCCTCGCAAAAAGCAATCTCCGGCAACAGACGGACACATTGCAATAAAAAAAGCCAAGGCTGCAGCGAGGAAAAGAAAGTCGCGTGCAAATGAAAACCCAGATCAAAACGGCAGCCAGGAAAGCCAGCGCTAAGAATAGGGACTGTGAAACTACGGAACAAGTCGGAGACCCAATCAAAAGCCCTTGGCATAGCGTGGCTTTTAAACCTGTTTCGGACCTGTTTCGGATATATACTAATGTATACTAATATACTAAATGAGTGGAGAAGGATAAAAGTGATCAGATTGTGGTTCATTCAAATTTCTTTTTGTGCCAAGGAGAGATAATTCTATTTCAGAGATTGATAGAACATATTATAGGCCCATATGTTTGCCTATGATGGCCCCTAACAGTAGGTCAAGCATAGAAATAAATAACATATGGGAGCCGTAAATAATTAAATATAAATAATGACAGTAGCAGCTGTTTGAACTTTTCAAAGATAAGCTTAAATATTAATGCAATACTTAAATGCAACAATCAATTTTGAGTTCTTCGCTTGTTTATTGTTGCCTATCTCGTACGGTAGCAGTATTCCTTGCAAAAAGAACCCCCCGCCTAACAGAGGGCCAGATTGCAATCAAAAGAGCCAAGGCTGCAGCAAGGAAAGAAAGTCGCGTGCAAATGAAAACCCAGATCAAAATGGCAGCTAAAAGAGCTTCCAATACTGAGAATATGCAAAGATTTACGGGCTCTTAAATTCTGAACCAGCCAAAGGCCCAATCAAAAGCCCTCCGAAAGAGCTAACTTAAATGCCGCCCGATAAGGTGGTTTTTAAACTTGTTTAGGATATATACTAATGAATACTAATATACTAAATGGGGTTTATTATGTACTAATTAAATAATTTGTTTTCATAAATGATCTTTTAGTAATCATGGCGCTTTTTCTCGAAAATATGATATAATAATTGTTTCTTCAACAGAAAGACAAATCATATGATGGGACTTCAAGCATAGATCAAGCATAGAAATAAATAACATATTGGGGTCGTTAATAATTAGATCAAAAAGTGATTTCAGTAGAAGCTGTTGGAACAGATCAACAACCTTGATGTAGAAAGGATATTAGAATAATCAAGAACATATACTGGCAGTAAACCGCTTGAATACGGAGGGAAAATGAGTTCAGCAGATATACAAAAATAGAAAGGGGTGTGAGATAAGGTTGTGTTTTCTCAAACGGACTTATTCAACCTATAGAGCGGGGCGATTCTGAGAGAAGTTCTAGCAGGATTCATTATTGGCGCTTACAATCTTAACAACATAAAGCATACAGATGGCTCAGTTCTGCTAGCAGATACGGACAGAAAGTTACAAAAGCTCCCACAGAAGTTAGTGAAGGAAAGCAGGAAGAAAAGACTAAACCTAAACTGCAATTTTTAAACTTTCATAGCGCCTTGACTCCAGCTTGGTATTTAATCACCCGCCCGTAGCTGGGACCCCAAAGGTGCCACCACCCTGGACCACGGTGAACCCGGAAATATCAGCAACCAAGAGCTGGCTCCACGCTCCTCAAAACCTTCTGACCAGAGGCCCCGCTGCCGGATGTAATCTATCGTCTTACCCAGGACGCGTATGTAGTTTATCGTCATACCCAGGACGGCATAGAATTGAGTGCTGGACAATCTCAAAGACGAAAAGGAAACTTTCTGCAGTATGGTTCTACAGAAGGACGCTGAGGATACCGTGGACCGAACATGCTAGTAACGACGAAGTTTTTGAGAGCATTGAAACAAAAAGGAAACTAATACTTAACGTTAGGAAGAGACAACTAATGAGGAAAGAGAGCTAGGAAAATCTGATACTCACGGGACAGATAAATGGCAAGACGGTAAGCAGAGGAAAAAATGCAAATCAGATATCGGTGCCCGCCAAACGCAAGAATGTCTTAGAATCACTGAGTCTTAAGAAGGACATATGGCAGCACATTACCAATGTCTGTAAACTAATGCCTACAATCAACAAAGATCATGCCTGCCGCTCATGCCATAAGTTTGCTGAAATTGTTCAATACCTTGTATCAGGGTGTCCAGTTCTTGCTGACAAAGAATACATTATTGATTATGACAGGCTAGGACATATATTTATTGGCAGGGTTTAGGTTAGTTTGTTTTGTTTTACGGTATATCAAACTCTCTTCTTTTTTATGTGTCATGTCCTTTCAGGACGTACGCGATCATGGCTCTCCACCTCCTTTTTTCCTTTGCAGCTCTTAACAAGTTCCTTCCCTCTGCTATCGCTCCCAGACCATGTTCTCTCATCCAATTGCTTAAGCCCACCAGAAGTGTAACGCGCTTCTTTCCCTTGTCTCTCTTTCTCTCTATTCGATCCGTGAGTATCAGATTCTCCAGGCCTTCTTTCCTTATTACGCGTCCCAGAAATTCCATCTGCCTCTTTCTGATGTTAAGCATGAGCCTCCTCCTTCTCCAAGACATCATTGTTGCTCACACGCTCGCTTCTTGATATCCTCAACATTCGTTATTTAATACTGACCATTTTAATTCTGGTAATATATTTTTGTCAATATTTCTGGTAATATTTTTCCTTCAAAACCAATCTCTGGTAATATTTTTTTTTTCAAAAATGTAAAGCTAGGAATTTAATTTTCAAAAATTTATAGCTGGTAATATTTTTATTTTCAAAAAATTATTGCTAGTAATATATTTTTTGTAAAAAAATTATCGCTGGTAATAATTTTTTGCAAAGTATTGGCGGTATTAAAACCTATTTTTACACTTTCATAGTCTTTTGACCCCAGTTTGGTGGTTAACTGTTTACTAATAGCCGGGACCCTAACAGGTGCTACCACGCCAGGTCAGGGTGAACCTGGGAATACTAGCAATTAAGAGGTGGTTCCACGCTCTTCAAGACCTCCTGATCAGAGGCTTTTTCTGTTGGATGTAGTCTCACCCAGTACGCGGATGTAGTTTATCGTTATACCCAGGACGGTTAAAAAAGTTATTATTGAATTGTTAGGTTTATTTTTCATAATAAGTATTGTTTAAAAACGCCTGATAATTATGCAATAACCCAATAATAATAATAATAATAATAATAATAATAATAATAATGATAATGATAGAATTTTATGGGACTATATAATACACACAGACAGAACAATCAAAGCAAACCGCCCAGATATTGTTATCAAAGACCACAAACAAAAAAATTACCTCCTTATTGATATGGAAGCCCCTGCAGACTGCTATGTATCTTACACCTTACAAAGGGTTTTATCTATGTAAAATATTTTCTTTTTCATTTTTTTTTTGTATGTCAGTGGAAAATGTCCTGATGTCATTTCTAACCTTAGGTCTCTGAGCGGGACCCGGAACGAAATGTATACACAGCAGAAATCAAAGGAAATAATAATAATAATAATAATAATAATAATAATAATAATAATAATAATAATAACAACGACCACAATTAATTTAAAAATGTATAAACATATTTGTCATGGTTGTAGGGACTTAAAGTAAGTTAAAACCTCAGCTTAACATTCACAGTCAAAATTTGTAGTTGTCAATAAAATTAAATAAATAAATAAATAAATAAATAAGTAATGCTAAATACTAAGTAATAATTGTTATTTGGAAGTGAATAAATAAATAAATAAATAAATAAATAATAATAATAATAATAATAATAATAATAATAATAATAATAATAATAATACGAAAATTAATCAAAGAGCTCAAAAGAGAATGTTCTTTCTTATTGACATGCCAATCCCTGCAGATTGTAAAATATCTTCGAAGATTTTCAAAAGCTATCAAAATACAAGAATCTTGAAGTGGAAATCTCAGAAATGTGGCAAATGAGAACATCAGTAATTCCAATTGTAGTTGGAGTCCTCCGATTCGGATAGACTCGCTGAAGGTAATGGTATTTCATGCCTTTAAGAAATAGAAAGAAATTGTACTTGCAAGTACAGCTCACAACTTACAAAGGGCCTTGTCTACGTAAAATGTGCTGTGTGATCTTAGTTTTATTTTGTTTTGTTTTCTCAGAAAAATTCTCAGGGGAAAATATGGTGATACCATTTCTAACCTTAGAAATGAGTATAAACCAGCAATAATAATAATGATGATAATAATAATAATAATAATAATAATAATAATAATAATAATAATAATAATAATAATAATGCCCAATACAGGGCCAAAGATTGGTTTAGTAAAGAAAAGGATAAGATATTCTTGGATTGCGCTGTCCCAGTAGAACATAGAATAGATATGAAATATAATGATAATAATAGTAATAATAATAATAATAATAATAATAATAATAATAATAATAAACGGAAGTTCGGATAAAAGCATTTCACTCTCTCGCTCTCTCTGTCTCTCTCACTCATTTCTGTCTTCTTTCTTGTACAAGTCTTTGAAGCTGTCAAAGAAACGGTCTGAAGTGGCATTTCAAAGCACAGAATTCCACATAATTATCGAAAAAAATCCCGCTTCTTTTGGCAGAAAAATCGAAGAATTTTCAATCCGTCCGCGCCCCGTTGTAATCAGTTCGGAATCGCAAGGTGCTTGCTTCCGAACGGTAAAGAGTGAAAAGTCTCACTTTCTTCGTAAAGAAATAATGGCGTCATTTGTTGTCGTTGACAAGGCGAAAAATAAATTCTCATGAATTAAGTGGCAACTAAAGCCTTATTACTTTGCAGTTGCTGATAACGAACTGGTCCCAAGAATTCAAACCATTAAGACCGAATCGTTCAAGAGTGGTGATACAATGAAAGCAGGAATTTGTATAATGAGCGAATTTGATTAATTGCCAGTAAAGGGAGCGGATAAATACATTAATGCCGATCGTTTTCATTCCAAATCTATTGATGGTCGAAAGAACAGGAAAAAAAGAGACGAAAAGGTGCGTACTTTGAGTAATGAATTTGCCACCTGAGAGCCGAGAGTCGTAAGGTGAACTAAACGACTGGGGGATTTATCGAATGGAAGGATCGTAATTGTTCTAACTTGGCAACACGGTTTATCAAGTTAGAAATTATCTGCCGTTTTGTCTTTTCTTGAGTAATTTCTTCTTCCGTTTGATAACTCGAAAGCCTTTTCGACTGTACATTTCTCTAACCAAGCCATATTCGGGTTATGGGTCATAAACTAAGATGAGATAATATATTCATGAACTGACAGAAAAGAGTGAAACAAGTTTTTAGTTATGAAAACTTAATAAAACATTGAACATGCAGTCCTTGTTGGTATTGTTCAACAAAGAATATATATATATATATATATATATATATATATATATATATATATATATATATATATATAGGTAACTATACTTGTTACAAAAAACCCTCGAATTTTTGATTTGCCAATAATCAAATCAATTCCGAGATGCACAAATGTAAACAAATGATGTCACACATTATGAAATGGACAAAGTCCGACAAATATTTTAAGACATTTTTATGTTTATACATTCTTTTTATAGATACAAATATTTAAGTAAATGCCCTGATTATAATAAACAGTATAAAACAACATG
The DNA here is from genome assembly GCA_963932145.1 of Acanthosepion lycidas. Classification (NCBI taxonomy): domain Eukaryota; kingdom Metazoa; phylum Mollusca; class Cephalopoda; order Sepiida; family Sepiidae; genus Acanthosepion; species Acanthosepion lycidas. The sequence goes on along the minus strand of OZ010603.1, from coordinate 67,838,016 downwards.
TTGTTAATACTGTTTATTATAAACCGGGCATTTACTTAAATATTTGTATCTATAAAAAGAATGTATAAACATAAAAATGTCTTTATATATATATATATAGAGAGAGAGAGAGAGAGAGAGATAGATATAGTTCAACAGTTCACAGTGATGATGCCATATGGTGAAACCTAGGTAAGTAGTACCTGGGTCATTAGGATTTATTTCACCTTTGCTCTAGTGAGCTTATTGAGCACTCTTCGTTTTAATTTATTCCTAGCTGGTTTTCTTTATGCATGAAATTTAAGGCATTGGACGATTTTTTTTTTTTTTTTTTTTTGGCCAGTTCGTAGGTTTCTGGTCCTTTCTTTTTTTGGCAAACTTTTTTCTTCGGATGCCAATTTGTTTAAAAATTGTGCTATCTAGGTTTTTTCACCCACCCAATGTAAATATATTGACCTTTTATATATATATATATATATTACAAAATGGACAAAGCCCGACAATTTATTTATTAAAGACATTTTTTTTTTATGTTTAACGTTATTTTTATAGATACAAGTATTTAAGTAAATGCTCTGTTTATAATAAACAGTATTAAATAACATTTACCGCCCTGAATGTCCGAGAAATTTTCATAGAAAATATTCGTCGTTGGACAGGATTCGAACCTGCATCCTATACGGAACCGTCATTTACGCTGACGTGCCTTGACCGCTCGGCCACCAAGGATCGTTCGGTAGGCAAGGTCGAATTTACTGTTTATAAACTTCAATCTTCCAATGTACGAATGTATGAATGTACGAGATTCATGGAAGATTGAAGCTTATAAACAGTAAATTCGACCTTGGTAGCCGAGCGGATCATCAGACTTTACTTCCAGACTTTACTTCTTTTCGTCTTTCATTTCAACCTTTGGAAGTAAAGTCTGATGATCCAGAGCCCCTTAAAAGGGCTGTGGTGAAATCATTTATTACATGGAACCTTAAAGTGGTCTGTTTTTTATTCAAACATATCTGCTCTGAATTTACAATGAGCTTTCCGGATATCATCCTCCTGGGGTCTACCCATACGGATTACCTAGTTTTGCATAAACTATATATATATATATATATATATATATATATATATATATATATATATATAATGAAATGGGTTAATCAGAAAATTATTTAATATATTTTCTGTTTCTACGTTATTTAATAGATACCATTTATTTAAGTAAATGCACTGTTCTTTAAATAAACAATATGTAATACGTAACAATGTGATTACATGACTGTTCAAGTAATTTCGTAGAAAATATCTATTCTCAAACCGAAATCGAATCTGTGTCCTATACGGAACCGTTGATCTTACGTGCTATACCACTCAGCTACAGAGAAAACGTTTTGTATTATTTTCCTGTTATTTAAGTGACTTAAAACATATAAGAGTTCATTTTTGTGGTAAAAATTGGCAGAATTGTACATCTTCATTGTAAAAATACAACGCAAAAACATATATAGTGCTTGAGCTTTGAACTTTGTTAGGGTCTTATAAGTGGCTTATGCTAAGTCTGAGGGGTGGGGATCATCACAGTTCTGTTTTTAGAAAATATTTAAAATTTTATATCTTATGTCTTGTTACACATATTTATACAGTATTTTCAATGGATGGATCGATCTATGCGTAATTAAAAACGGTTAGTGTACGTATGAAAGTATGGTCACCAATACTATTTTTCAAAAATGTTTTTAAAAGAGTCCGAAATGTTTCTAAGGTGTTTAGTGTGATAGTTTAAGGCATATGGGGTTTTAACAATCAAAATAAATACTTATAAGCACTTTTACGGGGAGGTTGCAAGTTTTCGCGGTTTCTAACTATTCACGGCCGGTTCTGGTCCCTAAGCCCCATGAACACGGGGGACTCACTGTAATTAACTATACACAGATGCATAATAATTAACATTGTTAAACGGAACACTTCTCAGTTAGCTCACTGCTATACACGTTGAACGTTGAAATCAGACTAGCGACCAATATACACGAATGACATATGTAACCCAATCTAAATGGCAAACACAGCACCATCTACCAAATTTCTTTATTCTTAATAACTCGAAAACAAAGGATTTGCGGACATGTGTTTATATGAACATTTTTCTTTGTTTCGATGTCAAGAACACGCCCATAATTTTGTAAAAGTATTTTTGATAGACCATATATATATATATATATATATATATATATATATATATATATATATATATATATTAAAGACATTTTTATGTTTAACGTTCTTTTTATAGATACAAGTATTTAAGTAAATGCTCTGTTTATAATAAACAGTATTAAATAACATTTACCGACCTGAATGTCCGAGAAATTTTCATAGAATCCTGTCAAAGGACGAATATTTTCTATGAAAATTTCTCGGACATTCAGGCCGGTAAATGTTATTTAATACTGTTTATTATAAACAGAGCATTTACTTAAATACTTGTATCTATAAAAAGAACGTTAAACATAAAAAAATGTCTTTAATAAATAAATTGTCGGACTTTGTCCATTTCTTAATGTATATATATATATATATATATATATATATATATATATATATATATATATATATATATATATAAAGAATTGAAATGGTACATCTAACTCACTCATGTCTTCTCTCCCACCTCACTTTCTCACTTCGTTGATTTACTTCCTCACTTCGTTGAAAAATGTGTAAATTTCTTTTCATTTTTCATTTCAACCTTTGGAAGTAATGTCTGATGATCCAAATCCCTTTAAAAAGGCTCAGGTGTAATAATTTATTACATGGAACCTTAAAGTGGTCTGTTTTTATTCAAACAAATATATATATATATATGTGTGTGCGTGTGTTTGTGTGTGTGTGTGTGTTTAATTTCAATTAAAAGGTGCAATTATGATTTATAAATTCATGAATCATTCATACAAAAAACAAATACAGAGGTTAATGATTTAAATGGCGATGTATTCTCGCCATTTAAATCATTAACCTCTATATTTGTTTTTTGTATGAATGATTCATGAATTTATATATATGTTTGTGTATATATAAGTGTTTATTGTATGTACGCAGAAACATTTCAGCGTATATGTCTCTTTGGGAAAAGTGTAAAATCTTCCTCAAAATCTTCTGTAGTTAAGGTACCGCCGTATCATTTTATATTTTGAGTGTTTAATATGTACTGGGTGCTTTTTAAGTTTTGTTGCTACAACTTACTTCAGTAAATAGTCGTACTTCTTTATATTAAGAAAAAAAGTTATGTCACCCATTTGAACAAAGATATCTGGTGTTGAACAAACAAAAAACAATCACAGGCAAAAAAAAAAATCAAAAAACAAAACAAGTAGTAACCAATTCGCGCATGAATACAAAACCTCGTTGTTCGGTCGGTAACAAAGAACAGCGTCCCTCTTCCAGTGTCCCTACGAATCACAATTAGTCCTGTGTTGGAAGCCGGCATTTCGGGGAGAAAAATCTGCTCCAAATCAAAAGTTCTTTGTCAGTCCCCGGCTGGGTGAAGGCAGAGCTGGGTGAATCGGGGTTGGATGTCGGAGTAGCGGTGGTAAAAGCACCACCTACTTGCATCGGATATGAACGCGCCACGAAAAATAACGGTAAAAGAAGGCGGAGCAGATCGAAGCTGGCTATTTTTAACAGAAAGGCTGATTCTCATCGATGCTGATTCGCCTGTTATGAGCATTGATAAAGATGGCCACCATTATGTATGCCGAAAAACTCAATCGTTCACTCGTTCTTGTCGATTTCGAGACGAGTTAAAGGAACAAAAATAAAGTATTTAAAGTAGACTTCAGTTTTATATATATATATATATATATATATATATATATATATAATTTATTCGAAAATTATAACATTAATATGTTATAAAATCACTATAAAAAGAACCATTTTGTTTCAACACTTCTAGTGTCTTATCAAGTAATGGTGTTAAATGTAGAATAATTCAACACTATCTCTTGATAAGACACCAGAAGTGTTAAAACAAAATGGCTATTTTTGTAGTGATTTTATAACATATTTATGTTATAATTTACGAATAAATAATTATATTTGCTCTACTCTGTAGTGAGCACCCTTTTAAGAATAGTATTTGTTGGTTATTGGAATTTATTCCTTATACACCAATCCTATACTCCGATATATATATATATATAAATATATATATATATATATATATACAGTGTGAACCGGATATAAGAGACCCGGATATAAGAGAAACCCGCATATAAGAGAAACCCGGATATAAGAGCGATTTTATCTGGTCCCAAATTAGAGCCATAGTTACCTAAACAAAATAGACCAAAACCGGATATAAGAGACTTCTTCTCCGGTCCCGACAACTCTCTTATATCCGGGTTACACTGTATATATATCGCTCTTCAAATGACGTATTTCGCATGGAAAACGTTAAAATTCCCCTTCCTCTCTGCGGTACGGCGATAGCCTAGGGGTAGAATCTCACTGATATCTAATCGATCGGTTTTCGATCCCGACTTGAAACAATTGGCGTCTAGTCACACTGACGATATGTGATACATCGAAACTTTCTGTGAATGACAATATATATATATATATATATATATATATATATATATATATATATATATATATATACATATATATACTTTTATTTTAACCACCATTTCTCTTACTTCTATAATTTACACGCGAAAACCATTAAGTTGGTGCAAAAATAATGACATAATAATATCATTTTTTGACGTATTTTTTAACATCAAAAAACGACATTATTATGTCATTATTTTTGCACCAACCTAATATATATATATATATATATATATATATATATATATATATATATATATATATATATAAAGAAATATAGTCTTAAGGTGTGCTATATTTATGGAATAAAGTGCTCAATATCAGAGATAGAGCGTGTGTAAATATAAAAATTATGTGTGGCCTGACGATTGCATATAGCATGAAACAGACTGTCGCCTCTAAGTGTTGACTTCTATGTTCACTTTTATATATATATATATATATATATATATATATATATATATATACGAACATTATTTTTAATGAGTACACGTATTGAAGTTGTCATAGCTGTTCTTTTTTTTCTGCTTTCGTAAAACGTGAATTTATTAACAATCGACCTAAATTTATGTGAGATATTAAAGGGAAAGGATGCAAGTTCGATTCCTGCTGGAGGCACGATTTTTTTTAGGAAGACTTCTCAATCAAGGCCCGTTGTTAATTCTATTAGTTTTATTGTTTAATAATTAAAAAAACAAAACAAACATTGATATCAACACCAACACGTGATTAAATTAATGTAATTAATGGCGAATTCACTTCGCTAACAGATTTAATAAAGCATTAACTTACTGACCACTCGCTGAACGACACGATCCTTGTTTTTATTAATTGTACAATGGATCAGATGTTAGATCCATATTATTCGCAAGTACTATGCCTGAAGATGGTGAATATTTTCAAAGGATCGCGTCATTCAACGAGTGGTCAGTAAGTTAATGCTTTATTAAATCTGTTAGCGAAGTGATTTCGCCATTAATTACATTAACTTTAATGATTATTTCTTTGAATGATTATTTAACAATATTAATTAAGCTGCATAATTTATTAATTTGAATGAGAAAAGGAGAGAAAAGAGAGAACGATAAAGAGAAAAAGAGACAGAGAGAGAGAGAGAGAAATAAACTGTCAACAAGACGAAGAGACTGAAATGGAGAGAGAAAAGAGCAAAAGATAGAGAGAAATAAAAGGAGAAAGAAGAAGGGAAAAGAGAAAGTGACTGAAAGAGAGAAAAATAGAGACAATTAGAGAGAATGAATGAGAGAAAAGGAGAAAGATAGACAGAAAGAAACTGTCAACAAGATGAAGAGACTGAAAAAGAGAGAGAAATAGAGTAAAAGATAGTAATAAAAAGAGAAAGAACGGAAACGAGAAAGCAACTAAAAGAGAGAAAAAATAAAGAGACAATTAAAGGGAATGAATGAGAGACAAGAGAGAAAGAGAGAGAGAGAGAGAGAATGAAACTGTCAGCAAGACAAAGGGACTGAAAATTAGAGAGAAAGAGAGTAAACGATAGAGAGAAATAATAGAAGAAAGAAGGGAAAAGAGAAAGTGACTAAAAGTGAGAAAAATAAAGAGACAATTAAAGGGAATGAATGAGAGAGAAGAGAGAAAGAAAGAGAGAGAGAATGAAACTGTCAGAAAGACGAAGAGACTGAAAAGGGAATGAATGAGAGACAAGAGAGAAAGGAAAGAGAGAGAAAGAAAGAGAGAGAGACTGAAAGAGAGAAAAATAAAGAGACAACAGCAGAAAATGAATGAGAGAAAAGAGAGAATTGGGAGAGAAAAACAAATAGAGATTTTAATATCAGAAGCCGAGAAAATTCGAACGACCCTATAGGAGCCTGGTTACGAGCGAAAATCAACGAGAAAGCTCCGCCCAACCACCGTATACTCTTCGGATTGCAGATTTTTATTTGCTATTAATAAAGGGATTTAATGAAGAAGGCCCCTTTATTAAAAGGAAGGCAATCTAAAAACAAAAGTATTTTATCAAAGAACTCCTGTTAGCAGTCAGTTTCCATTATTTGGTCACTGAGTTTCTTCTCAATTGACGTCAAATTCACAGAGGCAGCAATAATTTTCCGGAAACGAAACACGACACGGAATGAACATGAAGGAGACTCATTCATCCGAAGTGAAACTTACTTTTCCAGACCCCAGGACATGTCAGTTAATGCTTAATAGACTTGTAGCCTGCTACCCTACTGAGCCATCGAGTGTTGAGTCAAGATAACGCTTATTTCAAATCGAGTCAACAACTTCTTCTTCTCATCATCATCATCATCATTTTCTTATTTTTCTTCTTCTTCTTCTTCTTTTTCTTCTTCTTCTTCTTCTTCTTCTTCTTCTTCTTCTTATCATCATCATCATCATTTTCTTCTTCTTCTTCTTCTTATCATCATCATCATCATCATCATCTCTTTCTTCTTCTTTTCCCTCTCCTCCTCTTCTTCTTCTTTTTCTTCTCCTTCTCTTCCTCCTTATCATCATCGTTAACTTCTTCTTCTCATCATCATCATCATCATCATCTTTATCTTTCTTCTTCTTCTCACTCTCCTCCTGCTCTTTGTTTTCTTCTTCTTTTTATCATCATCATCATCACCATCGTCTTCTTCTCTTTTTGTTCTCCTTCTCCTTCTCCTCCTCATCATCATCATCTTCTTCTTCCCATCATCATCATTTTTTCTTCTTCTTCTCCCTTTCCCCCTCTTCTTTTTCTTCTTCTTATCATCATCATTCTCTTTATCTTTTTTTCTTTTACTTCTCCTCCTCCTCATCATCATTTTCTTCTTCTTCTTCATTATTATATCACGTTCATGGTTCTCCACAATTTCCTTTCTCGTGCTGAACCAACTGATTTTCCATATTCCCCTTGATCTGTAATCCAGTCGCTCTTACCTTACTCATGTTTTCCTTCCTTCGGCATGGCCCTGTGAGTGTTAACCTCTCCAAACTGTCTTTCGTCTCTAGACATCCGATAAATTTACACTGCCGCTTTCTGATGATACACATAAATATAATTTTGTTCCTACTTTTCTAAAACTTTTCTACACGCTCACGTATATTATTATGATCACCGGTTCTCAAACGATCACCGAAGTTAAGCAACGTCGTGTTTGGTCAGTACCTAGATGGGTGACCGCTTGTGAATACCAGGTGTAATATGCCAGGTGTAATATGCCATATCACGTTGAAACGCTGCTTCTCACCGAAGTTAAGCAACGTCGTGTCTGGTCAGTACCTAGATGGGTGACTCGTTGAGAATAACAGGTGCTGTTTGATCGAATGTGCAGGTAGTGCTTCCGGTCATATTACGTTGAAAAACCGGTTAGCGTAAGATCATCGAGCTTGGTCAGTAACTAGATGGGTGACCGCTTGGGAATCCGAGTGTTATAAGTTTGAATGTGCGGGTGGATAACGGCTGGGAGATATCGAAAATCGAGGAGTCGCTGAGTCGGGTTCGTTATATTTACTTACGTGCAAATACCCTTGAGAAAGGCATGAATCCATCTCTTTCCCTCATAGCTAAGTTTGATTGAGGCCAAGAAGGAGAGATGAATACAACGCATAACTGTCCTAGTTAGTCTGAGTAAATAGATGCTGGAGCAAGTTTTACGAGAGATAGCGAAAAGACAAAATTTATTAAGAGTTACAAGGGACAGGAAAATGTGGAGAGCCATGATCACCCATATCCTGAAAAGTCATGTTGTATAGAAGAAGGAGTTTGTATAAATGGTTAGAAGAACAGGGATTAGGAGAGATAGGAAAATAAAACAAACTTTACAAAGAGTTGCAAAAGACAGGAAAATGTGGAGAGCCATGATCACCCATGTCCTTAAAAGACATGTTATATAGAAGAAGGAGTTTGTGTATGTGGTTGGCAGAACAGGGATTAGGAGAGATAGGAAAATAAGACAAACTCTAGTAAGAGTTACAAAGGAGAGGAAATTGTGGAGAGCCATGATCACCCATGTCCTGAAAAGATATCTTGTATAGAAGAAGGAGTTTGTGTATGTGGTTAGCAGAACAGGGATTAGGAGAGATAAAAAAAAACAAAAAACAAAACAAAACTATAGTAAGATCTACAAAGGACAGAAAATTGTGGAGAGCCATGATTACAACGCCCTTATTATAACAGAGCATAGAAGTCCTTTTACGTTCTGTATTAAGTTCTTCTGTATTCGTATTACAGTTAAAAATATCTTTCCAATGCGTTATCTCCATTAACGTCCTCTAAAAACAAGTCCGTATAGCGTTGATCAGCACAGAATCCTGTCTCAGACGCTTACCGTAATAATGCTATATTGATACGTATATATCTAGGCTATGTCATTAACTGATCTCGAGTTGTTATAATAGATATAGGTGCTTGTTGTATGTATAAATGTTTACGAATGCCCCAAAGAGAAATGTAATTAGACACTGATGGATCTGAACGCTCTATCATGTTTACAAATCAAGAAAGATGAAAGGTAAATTCTACCCCCAAATTCCGGTCCCATGTCTTTAAATATTGACTGTTATTTAATCTTTACCCGCCATTGTTATTCGCTGCTGACTTTTGCGAAATCAACCAGGATGACATTTGGTAAACCCCGACCCAGTGTCATATACTTAGTAAGAACTTAACGAGAAGAGCAGAAGCCAATCAAACTATCAAGCTTCCTCCCACGGGAAACGAAAGTGGGCGCGATGAAAACGGCACACTTGTACTGACGCTATACGATCCGGAAAATGACTTTAACACAAGTTGTAAATAATGTCTAAATTGTTATCGTAATTCCTCCTCTCTGGAGTTTGTGGCAGGCGTATCCACAAATGGAAAGAAAAAACAAAGTTTATTAGGTAAATAGGTGTTCCTCAAAGAATAATATCTCTCCGTCTATGTGCCAATCATGACTCTCCACAGCTTCCTATATTTTTTTTTCTATCAGCAATACATTCTTTAATTTAGACCCTAGTCAGAGAGGCTTAAAATACATGGGTTGTATCCTCTTCGGGGAAGTTATGTGTGCACTGAAGTATAAACCCTGGCACTTATTACCCGTAAATTTAGCTAATATTTACATACAGAGTATCAACCTGACAAACATTGATGTATAGACTCAAGTATAAACCCAATCAACGATTATCGATGGATTCAAGTAAAACAACCGGTCAATGTTTCCTTATACACTCAAGTATAAAGTCGCCCAATATTTATCTATGAACTAAAGTATTACACTGATCATTATATCGGCTCAAGTATAAAAAATAACCATTATTTTCAAGTATAAGACATAAAATATTTACTTATAGACTCAAGTATAAACTCTACCCATCTTTACCTATAGATTTAAGTATAAATTCACCTGATTAATAATTATTTTCCGACTATATCATCGATAAACAAATAAAATTATTTTTATAAAAAATAAATGACAGCGCTACAAAAATACAATACAACAAAAAGAATCAACATATGTTACTGTAACCAAATGTACAATAATTACAAAAAAGACTAATTCACTATGCGATGAATTATTAAAAATAATATTTCAGTCGTAAACCCCGAGAAACGTGTAAATTTTATAATATATTACTGAATATGGAAAAACGAAAAAAATTATAATACTAGAAAAAATCTATAGCAATTGATCAAACTCTCTTTATCCGTCATATTCTATAAAAGCTGCACCCAAATACACAGACACCCAGACATATACATATATATATATATAGAGAGAGAGAGAGGCGACAGTCTGTTTCATGCTATATGCAATCGTCAGGTCACATGTGGCCTGACGATTGCATATAGCATGAAACAGACTGTCGCCTCTAAGTGTTGATTCTATGTTCACTTTTATATTTACACACGCTCTATCTCTGATATTGAGTACTTTATTCCATAAATATAGCACACCTTAAGACTATATTTCTTTATATATATATATATATATATATATATATATATATATATATATATATATATATATGAAATGGACAAAGTCCGAAAATTATTTTAAGTCATTTTTTTATGTTTATACATCCTTTTTATAGATACAAACTTATTTTATAATAAACAGTATAGGATACAGGTTCGATTCCTGTCGGAGGACGAATATTTTCTATGACAATTTCTCGGACATTCAGGCCGGTAAATGTTGTTTAATACTGTTTATTGTAAACAGAGCATTTACTTAAATATTTGTATCTATAAAAGGAATGTATAAACATAAAAAATGTCTTATATATATATATATATATATATATATATATATATATATATATATATATATATATATATATAAACGGGGATCATATTCATATACAGGTTCGGGGTTGATGTATCTTATTTAGATTGTTTGCGACGAAGTATTCTCGCCATTTAAATCATTAACCTCATTTGTTTCTTGTATGAATGATTCATGAATTTATAATATATATATATATATATATATATATATATATATATATATATATATATATATATATATATACATTAAGTCCGTTATTTTTTTACATGTAGTTGTGACAAATTTTATGTAGAAGTTAGATAAATTCTTTTCACATGTAGTTGCGAAAAATGACTTAATAAATGCAAAACAAAGCAACTAGCCTAAACGAGAAGGAGGGATTTACTCTATCGACTGCAAGAATTGCCAGAAAGGATATACTGGAGAAACCTCAGGAAGTTTAAACAAAAGACTATATGAGGACAAATCTGATCACAATTTTGCTATAAAAGAGAAAATAATTCTAAAATGTCTAGAAAGAACTTTAATCGCTCGTTCACCCAAAGTAAATTTACATTCAGGTTCTTATAACCTTTGACCATTCTTGGCAGATTTCCTTGATTATTTAAAAACAAAGACGATGGAAAGTAAAAGAATATGGATGAATATGGCAAATTCATTAAATTCATTTTAAATTTGAAAATGCTATATACCGTATCTGTGAACACTAATGGTTATGTCCCAATCCTCATAAATACGTTGAGCACTTGTAAGTGGGGGTAATATGTTCTCTGATTAGTTCAGCGCTAGCTGTGGTTTACCTAGTTCACGCCGCTGGCGAGTATTGTATTTTGTTGATGTTATAAAGATTATCATTTCATTTCCAACCTCGGTTTTGGTTATTTTCTCATTCACTAAACTAGGTTATCACAGACACTACTAGCCTCTCTCGTTTCGTGCGCATGTGCAGACACAAAAACCTCAACAAATCCAGTTCGATAAAGTCCTAACGGATAAAAAGTGTCACAAATGAACATTTTCCATTTTGTCTGAATACCACCCCACAACACACACATATAGGTATGTATTTATTTATTCGAAAATAATAACATAATCATGTTATAAAATCACTACAAAAATACAATTTAAAAAAAAAATAAAACGTATATATTCAGGGTTCGATGGATAAATTGTCGTCTAAATTCGTGAGAGTGAAAATAACACTTTGACTAACATGAGGTTATGGATTAAAACATTATCTTTCAATTTTTTTCTATTTTTGTAGTCATGGAGCTTGGTTGGAGAAAATAGTAATTCTTTCAGGAGAGGAGATACTGGGTGGAGGTCCATAGTGCCGATTTATATTCTAAAAAATACCCCCTTCTATTCACATTTATTTATTAGGTACTCAAATATATCATCTCTCATCCATTAACTTGCCTGATTTTTCAGCCAACCCGATCAATATTCATGAGCACCCCCTTACAAAAATTTTGAATAATTATTATATTTTTGCTCTTGTATATAAATATATGTCACAAAATAAAATCCTTACATTTGCCTTGATAAACATTTTACTTTTATCGTTCTTCATATACATATATATATATATATATATATATATATATATATATATATATAATTATTTATTCGAAAATCATAACATAAATGTGTTATAAAATTTTATAAGTTATTTATGTTATAATTTTTCGAATAAATAATTGTATTTGCTCAACTCCGTATTGAGCACTCTTTTCAGAATACTATTTTTTGATCATTGGAATTTATTCCGTATACACCAATCCTTTACTTGTATATATATATATATATATATATATATATATATATATATATATATATATATATATATACACACACATATATATATATATATATACATATATATATATACACACACACATATATATACACACACATATATATCTACATACATATATATACACACATATATATATTTATACACACCCATATATATATATATATATATATATATATATATATATATATATATATATATATATAATTATTTATTCGAAAATTATGACATAAATATGTTATAAAATCACTACAAAAATAGCCATCTTGTTTCAACACCTCTGGTGTCTTATCAGATGATGGTGTTGAATATAGTATAAAAGGTTTATTCTATATTCAACACCATCACTTGATAAGACACTAGAAGTGTTGAAACAAAATGGCTATTTTTCCAGTGATTTTAAAAAATAATTTACAATTTTCGAATAAATAATTATATTTGCTCTACTCTGTACTGAGCAGTCTTTTAAGAATAGTATTTGTTGGTTACTGGAATCTATTCCGTATACACTAATCCTATACTTAGTATATATATATATATATATATATATATATATATATATATATATATATATATATATATATATATATATATATGCAGCGTATCAGTGAAAGGATGTCTTAATATAAGCAGTATGGACATAGCGATTTACACTAGATGGTGACAGTTTATTTCATTTTTAAGAGCAATCGCCATAACCCCACAACTCCGTTTAAAGTTGCTCGTTACATTAAGATTCAAAATCAAGTAAATTTCGAAAACAGTATTGGATACTTGAAATATTCTGTGAAATGTATCCAATAGTACCACTTGAAATACTGTCAGATGTATCTGGGTAGACGAACTTAGAGAATGTCGCACAAAAGAAAGACTGAAGAAAAGATGAATTGGAAAACGACAGGATGTCTGTGTGTCACCAGAATGAAACAGACCAAGATAAGAACAACACATCCGAGATACAAAATCACATTGAGAAAGAAGAAACCATTAGCATAGAACTTACGTTGACATTCAGACATTTCAATTGTAAAATGATGAGACATAAGTGCCAATCTAGTACTGAACTTAACTTCGTAAAGTCTAGGTACCAAAGAGCATAGCTCATCAAAACAATTACCGTGAATATACTTATCAGATTAAGAAACTGTTAGCATAGAACTTATGGTTACATCTAGCCATGTCAACTGTAAAATGATGAGACCTAGCTGCCAATCTTGTACTGCTCTTAAATTTATAAAGTCTAGGTACCAAAGAGGATAGCTCATCAGAATAATTACCATGAACATACTTATCAGATTAAGAAACTGTTAGCATAGAACTTATGGTTACATCTAGCCATTTCAACTGTGAATTGATGAGACCTAGCTGCCAATCTAGTACTGTTCTTAAATTCATAAATTCTGAGTACCAAAGCGGATAGCTCATCAGAACAATTACCTTGAACATACTTATCACATTAAGAAACTGTTAGCATAGAACGTACGATTACTTCTAGTCATTTCAACTGTAAAACGATGAGACCTAACTGTTCATCTAGTACTGCGCTTGGAAAGCTCATAAGAACAATTACAATGAAATTATTCACTGAAAAGTCATAGGGTAGCCACGTTATGGCGGTAGGAAACTGACTGAGGCAGACATAGCAGGTTAGGACCAATAACTTTGGTAATTCCTCTTTGGACTTTATCAAAAATTTCTAAATACATAGCAAAATTACCAGACCAGATGTGACAGAATTTTTTAAAACATGAACCACTGGTAAACTTAAATATGTAAGATAGATTCTGGCAAGAAAAAATTGTCTGGCACGACACAGTGAACTAACTTTCCTAGCAGCAGACTTAACGATGATTTCAATATAATCTTGCTATTTTTTTATAATTTTGCGATGTTCCTTCTTTGAATAACAGACATGAAAATCCGATTTATTTATGCTGCTTAAATTTTATTTTTCCTTAAATCTCAGAATTGTACTTTTAGTTAAGATTAAAAGATAAAGTTATACAGACAGATTACACATAATGTTTTAAGCTCATTACATCGAAATTCTATAAAGATAAGCAGTATTGTCTAAAATATGTCGATAATACGATAGAGGAGAATTTTATTTTTGGCTCAGCGTTCCTTTCTTCAGTTTTGTCTCAGTATTCTTCGTAATTGTTGAGCCTTTCGCTCATCTGTAAGCTTAATCAGCACACGGGACTAAACTATTGACAATACATCAAAGCCAGTAATGGCACGACATCGTTAGGCAGAAAGATCGCAAGACTAAAGACAACGGCCAGGGTGGAGGTTTCCCCAGAACTGAATCAACGACCGAATGTCCGTGACCAAGGAAATCCTTCAAGTCGGAGGACATTGGCTGTGTTCTGACCGGGAGAAGGGTGAACTTTGCCAGTCCTCCTTTGACTAAGACAAGCTGGGAATAAACGAATGCCTACCGACACATGTGGACGAATTTGGATAGGTGCTCACCTTGTCAAGGACCCTACGACCACAACCACTCATGATTATTATTATTAATATTATTATTATTATTAGTAGTAGTAGTATTATAGTCATAACACAACGGACTCTAATCCCTCTTGCAGACGCTTCCTCAGACGAATTTGGATAGGTGCTCACCTTGTCAAGGACCCTATGACCACAAACACTCATGATTATTATTATTAGTAGTAGTATTATTAGTATAGTCATAATCAACGGACTTTAATCCCTCTTGCAGACGCTTCCTCAGTTACATTTGTGTTTCATCAACACGCACAAAACCGGAACTTAGTTTATACTGCAGCTATGCTTATATACAGTTCCTGGGAGAGAACGCATAATCTGGTGTGATCGACAGTCGAACTAAGCCATTATGCTCAAAACCTCGGTCACGATGACTTAAGACTTCGTGCTAGCAGAATCATTGACGTCTTCTGAAAATTTTATCTACCCAATTTCACTCTCAATACTTGGTTTTTATGGCACGGTACCTCAAGTTATATGAAGAAATCAATGTCTGCTGAGAAGACAAGCTCATCACTGTTGCAGACACCTGCTCGGACACATTTGCGTTTCTTGATCATCCACAGAGTCAACTCGCGTTTTGTACTGTAATAATACTGAACAGACTTTGATTTCAGTTTTTTGTGTGCATTATCTGATATCTGATCATCAGTAGTTTTAATGTTCACGCTAGCAGATCGATCGAAATGTCCCGAACAGTATTGTCTACCCAATGTCGCTAAGAATTATAGACTCGAACCTACGTTTTCAGACACTTTCCATCTGTGTTTCACATTGGGATCCTGTCCCCACCTTTGATTTCATGGTCCCCTTGCCAAATTGACAATGGTGGGGTTTGAATGCGTTTATCACGACCAGAATAATATTAGGTTGGTGCAAAAATAATGACGTAATAACGTCGTTTTTTGGCGTATTATTTAACGTCAAAAAACGACATTATTACGTTATTATTTTTGCAACAAGCTAATAACATTCTAGTCACTTGTTCGAAAATCCTGGCAACTTTCAAAAACAGCAAAGAGCTTTCATTTTACTTTTTTTTGCTTTTTTTTTTCAGAAGTTAGGTAATAATTTATTTTTCTTTTATTAAAATGCCATGACCCTTGAGGATGCAGGCGGTTATAGCTCTTCACAGCTTCCTTTTCTTTTATTTTCTGTGAATTTTCTGAATTCTTGGGAACTATTTTATTTAATAGAGAACACCAGGGATGTATGTGGCACAAGGCTGAGTTTACCGTGGTTTCTCCGAGCCCGTAGTCTCGGCCAAAAATATTCCCTTTGAACCCGCATAAACAGGTTCAGGGACTGTCTACCGCCCCGGACAAAACTTTGCCCTTCGTGAAAACCTCATCCGGGTTCCCTCTCTGATCAAGGCAGAGAGTTTGACAGTAATGGACAGTTCTTGGAAACTAGAGTGAATTGTTGGTTTTTACATGGTTTTACAACAAATACAATCCTTCTCTTATGTTGATTTTTAACCAAAGCTAGATATCCCTGTTTGTACTGCTATTTAACGTATTTCTGTCCCTTACGATTTGTTTTAAATATATTTTCAGAATCTGCTCCTTTTTTTTGTTTTGTTTTAATAACCCTGTATATAGGATTAGTACAAATATAAAACTGCTCACTTATATAATTGAAGTGGTTTTCAGCATCTAGACTCTAGAGTTACGTAGATGGGCCTTCCAACACTCTCTCCGTCCACTCGTCAGAATATACAGCAACTGGCCGTTTATTTTCTTCGTTTTTCGTCACATTTATATTGAGTTAAAAAAAAATTGCTTAAGCATTTTTCATTGGTACAAGGTCATTTTTCTTCTTCTTTCATTGTGTGTGAATGCATGTGTGTGTGCGCGTGCACGCTCCTGTGTGTTTAGGCGTGTGCATGTGCCTGACCCAACCGCGCATCTGTGTATGTGTGTACCTGTAGAATTTCGTAGCTGTTCCTCTTTTTCGTCTTTTTTCCTTGTCTTTTTATAATTTCTTTTTATTTTATTCTTTTTCAACTTTGAGGGTCTGATAAACTACGAAAAAATAAATACTTGTGTGTCCCTCGCCAATCTGAAATATTATTTATTATTAGTATAAATCTTACCTCTGATTTTTTTTTTCGGCCCTGTCGGCTGGGGCTTTAGAATACGCTGACTGCACCTCTGTAGAGGGATAAGACCCCCCCACAATGAGGCGTCCTGGGTATGAGGTTAAACTGCATCCAACAGCAAAGCCTCCGATCTGGAGGTTTTGAGGAGCGTGGAACCACCTCTTAATTGCTTGTGTTCCCAGGTCCCCCTTCACCCGGGGTGGTAGCACCTGTTAGGGTCCCAGCTATGGGCAAATAGTGAACTCTTAGTTTTCCAAGTTTTACTCACGTCCTGGGTATGACGGTAAATTACATCCGCGTCCTGGGTATGACGGTAAACTACATCCGCGTCCTAGGTATGACGGTAAACTACATCCGCGTCCTGGGTATGATGATAAACTACATCCGCGTCCTGGGTATGATGATAAACTACATCCGCGCCCTGGGTACGGCGATAAACTGCAAGGTCTCAGATAATGTTTTCAGAAAAATAATGTTGCCAGCTCTAAGTTTTTGAAACAATAATGTTGCCAGCTCTAAATTTTTGAAACAATAATGTTGCCAGCTCTATGTTTTTGAAACAATAATGTTGCCAGCTATACGTTTTTTTGTAAAAAAGTAATGTTGCCAGCTATACATTTTTTATTCCATACAAAATAGGCATTTAAAATTCATATAAACTGGGTTTGGCATTAAATAACCCACAGTGGTTGATATGCTATAAAACCCAAACAAACAAATCTGTTTTTTTTTTTTACAACGAGTATTGTTTTTCACTATACACCGTTACATATATATAGAGAGAGGAGGCACGGTGGAGTAATGGATATCGGCTTGGATTGAGGAATCGGAGAGCCGAGTTCGAATTCCAGTCGAATCCATTACATTTCCCTTGGGAAAGGTATGAATCCTCTTCTTCTCCCTCCAGCTATGGGTAAAATAGCAGGACAGACTGGGTTCTATAGCCTTGGATGGCAACTGGTCGAGGAGAAGGAGAACTCTTAATTCAAAACCTGCGGAGGGTCATTTGGGAACCTTGTGGCATTCGGTGCACCAGGTCTCTGTATTCGTCCCTCCAAAAAGTGTGGACTTTAATCACTATAATCAAATCTCATGTGCCGGTGTCGGTTTCCTGGAAACTGATCTGCTTGACCCTCATACGTCGAATCTCGACGGAAGAGTCGATCATATATATATATATATATATATATATATATATATATATATATATATATATATATATATATATATATTTGTAGGTACAAAATTTAATGATCGAATTAAAAGTATAACGGGACATATTAGGTTGGTGCAAAAATAATGTCGTTTTCTCACATATGAGATTATTTTTGCACTAACCTAATATTAAGAACGGGCCAAGCAACCGGTTTCGCTCCCGGGAGATTTAAAATTAACGGGAGATTTAAAATTAACACCCAAAAATGTGGGAAGTTGAGAAAAAAAAAAAAAAAGATAAAATAAAAAAAAAAAAATTTAAATTTATTTAAATTTTTTTTTTTTTTCACAACTTGCTTTTACTGTTTACGTTTTAAGAAAAACCAGGGCACTTAAATAAATTGCATCTCTTAAAATAACTTATAAACTGACAATATACATATATATATAATTCGTAGGGATTGTTCCAAAGAGTACTTTTCATTCCATATAAGAGAGCTCAGTTCATGATACAGGGCAAATTATAAGATTAATTAGGAAAAAATCCTTAAACATTCACAGTCACTAATAAAAATATTTTGATGAATATAAGCGTTGGCGATTATGGCTCTCCACAATTTCCTCTCCTTTGTAGCTCTTAATAAATTTTGTCTTTTTGTTATCTCTTCTAAACCTTGTTCCGCCATCCATTTACTCAAGCTCGCTATGTAGGTCATGAGTTGGTTTCTTCTGTCCCTCTTGCCTTCAATCTGCCTTGTGAATATAACATTTTCCAAGCCCGCAGTTCTCATTATGGACCCTGGAAATTTCAGCTGCCTCTTATGTTATGTATAAATGCCGTTTAGTTTTCTCTAAAACTTTTTTGATGCTCACTTGTTGGATCCATGGTATTCTCAGTATCCTTCTGTAGAACCATCTTTATTTTGCTTGAAGTCTCTTCTTGATCTGTTAGTTGAATGCTTAGCATTTACTGCAATATAATGGAACATATATCATGTGACAATTCAGTACTCTTCTTTGTAACGAAATTTTTGTGTTTCTTTATACTTTGCTTAGCTTTTTGGAAGCATCTTTCGCTATGCCAACGAGCCTTTGGATTTCAGCGCTGCACTGTCCATCTTCTCGTAGAATACTTCCCAGATATCTAAATCGTTGTTCTTGTTTGATTTTGGAATCCCCGAATTATAATTTTGCATATTGGGCCGCCCCTTTTGCTGACAACTATGCATAATGTCTTCCTTCAGTTGATATTTAGTCCTTTCTTCTCGCTTTCCTTTATTAACTTCTGTAGGAGTTCGTTTAGTCTCCCTACTGTGTCTGCCTTTCAGATTATAAGTGTTAAAACGAGAAAGAAAGAAAAATCTAAAACAAAAATGGCTTCTACTCGTCGTTTCTCGTACAGTTTTATGTCTGCTTCCATTTGCCTATACGAGGACAAAGAGCATGTTTAATCGATAACCAATTGATACATGGACAAATAACTGGTTAGATAAAGAAACAAAATTCTTATCTTCTTTCTTTATCTTTACTGAGTAGGAATAATCTTGTTATTTACAATCGAGAGACTCCATGATATTCTTAACGTTCTTTCGTAACGATGATGTTTTTTTTAAATCCAGTGCGAATAATTTTCGAACGCTGAATTTGAAGAGTGAAAAAAAGTCTCAATCATTTTTTAAGATTATCTGTCTTATTTGATTTCGTCTATTCAAGAAAAGGAAGATATCAGGGCTGTTATATTGGAATGCAGACAATTTCAGTGGTGCTTGCTTAATCAGCTATGTCAATGAAAGACATTTTTGTGAGGTCGTCGAATTGAAGTAAACAAATGTTTATGAAAGTTAATCCACCCAAAAATGTAATAAATATGTGCATGTTAAAATAATTAGTTGAAAATTGTTAGCTAACACCAGAGAAGGATTTAATAAACAATATATTTTTTTTTATTATTTAACTTTTAACCGAAGCCATAATTAAAATGCTGCATTAAAAGATTTCCATTTAAAAGACTTCGGTAGATTCCAAATGGAAAAAAAACAAACTGTACGACACGTAGAAGACAGAAGCTGGAATAGGACTTTCGCTTGGCACAAGCAAAAGATGTATCTTCGTTGCACAGAATTGATAAAACTGTCCTTAATAGACACGGGCATGAAAAGGTGATACGATAGACATGAGCAGGGAAGGTATCTGGTAAATTGCTCGAAATCAATTGCTCGACAGTAAATTGCTCGAAATCAGTTGCTCGAACTATCAATTGCTCGAAACCTGTTACTGTTATTCTTCGTGATTTAAAAAAATAATATATATATATATATATATATATATATATATATATATATATATATTGATGCTAATATTTACTCTATTAGTATGAAATTATATGCAACACTTCTTAAATATTCTTCAAAATTGTTTGTTGTGTCATAGACTGAAATAGAAATAGAAAACTAATATAGAAAAAAATCAGGAAAATGCTCAGTAGTATTGTAGGTTAATTCAATACCAGCAATAGAAAATGAAGTGATAAGTATTAACAACTAGCAGGAGTGCCCGGCGTTGCCCGGGGATGTAACAGTAAGAGATAGATCAAGTATCGACCATCATAAAGACTGAAAAATAAAATTGACAAAGATTATTGTTTAAGGTTGACGGACACACATGTCTTAATTAGTTTTTTTTTTGTTTGTTTTTTATTTTACGAATTGGTCAAACCCAAACTCAAACAAAAACATTGTTTTCAATCGTTAGGAGTCTACCAATTGAATAGAATTTTATTATAAACAATTGTCTTGTAAATGGAATTTTTAAAGCATTCTGAATGTAAAAATAAAGAAAAAAGTGTGAAAGACAATAAGAAACACTACCTGCCAAAAAAAAGTGAACTTTTGTTGAAATCGGTTGAAAAATGTAGCAAATCCGATCTCATATACAAACGAACACTCACACACACAAACAACCTGGGTTTTATAATAAGTATAACTCGATATGAGTTGTCCCCCTTTCATTCTGGCGACAGAATCGTGTTTTCAAATTGATTTCGCTCAAAAACAATTGTGTTTTTCCAATTTTTTGCGCTGTCAGAACCACCGCAAAGTAATTTTACGCAGTCCTGTGAAGTTTTGTTGAAATCGATTAAAAAATGTAGGAAATCCGATCCAATATATAAACGTACAGACACACACACAATCTGTGTTTTATAATAAGTAAGATTAAAGGAATACTGTAAGACAAGTCTAATGACAATAGATATGGTTGCTATGGGAAAGAAAGGGAGAACCACACGTACAGAGAGTAGCCTTGCCACCGTGTGTTGAGCAAAGCCAAGAGAGAAAGACTTGACTGCTAAAGTGAGTGTTGTGACTCCTTTTATATCCACTTCCGTTGACGTGTCGTGAGACGGCGCAGTTTACGTGGTGCTTCGAACTTCGAAATTACTTCGAGCAATCTGCCTTTCGAGCAATTGATAGTTCGAGAAATTATTTTTCGAGCAATTGATTTTGAGCAATTGAATGTCGATCAAATGATTTCGAGCAAATGATTTCGAGCAATTTACCTAGAACCAGCGGGGAAGGTAACTTAGACAAAGTGGTATAGGAAAATTGTCTTCAATGGAAACGAATATGAAAAAAAAAAAAAAGAAGATATCAGTGACATTGTGATATGATCCAATTCCTCCATTAATGGATCTCAACGAAACGAAAAATAAAAATATATCTTAAGTTGACATGGTCAGAGAATGTATTCTTTAGTAGACTCGAAGAAGAAAAGCGTTTTCGGTTGACACGAATAGGAATGGTTTATTTGGTAGACGCTAATAGCAAATGTAACTTAGGCAGATAGTAATAGGAAAGTAATTGTCAAAAAACAAAGAAAGGACTCGTGTGGAAGAAAGAAAACATCACGAAGAAAACGAAGAAGGTCTTTTCTTTCATACTAATTCTTAGCATGAAGAAAAGACAGAAAGTAAGAATATATGAAAGAACTATCACAGAAAGAAGGATAGAAAAAAAACAGAAGTAAAGAATGGACTAGAGTTAAAGAAAGAAAGAATAGAGCTGCGTGAAAAAAAGAAAGAAAGAAAGAAAAAATGAATGTATCAGCGTGAAAGAAAGAAAGAAAGAAAGAAAGAAAGAATAGACCAGTATTAAAAAAAGAAAGAATCGACTAGCGTGAAAGAAAGAAAGAAAGAAAGAAAGAAAGAAAGAAAAAAAGAAAAAAAGAAAGAAAGAAAGAAAAAATAGACCAGTATTAAAAAAAGAAAGAATCGACTGGAGTTAAAGAAAGAAAGAAAGAAAGAATGAAAGAAAGAAAGAAATAATGAAAGAAAGAATAAAAGAAAGAAAGAAAGAAAGAAAGAATGGACTAGCATTAAAGAAAGAAAGAAAGTAAGAAAGAAAGAAAAAAAAGAAAGAAAGAAAGAAAGAAAAAAATAGACCAGTATTAAAAAAAGAAAGAATCGACTGACGTTAAAGAAAGAAAGAAAGAAAGAATGAAAGAAAGAAAGAAAGAAAGAATAGACCAGAGTTAAAGAAAGAAAGAATGGGGCAGCGTGAAAAAGAAATAAATAAAGCATGAATGGACCAGAGCGAAAGAAAGAAAGAAATAATGAAAGAAAGAAAGAAAGAAAGAAAGAAAGAAAGAAAGAAAGAAAAAAAAGAATAGATCAGTATTAAAGAAAGAAAGAAACAACAGACCAGCGTTAAAGAAAGAAAGAAAGAAAGAATGGATCAGCATTAAAGAAAGACCAGCGTGAAAGAAAGAAAGAAAGAAAGAAAGAATGAAAATCAATTTATAAAGAAATAAATATGAAAACCATTTTTTATTCGTGTCTATATTTCTGAGATGAGGTATTATGTACATTATTTACATTATTCGGACTATTGTCCCCATCTTTGTCGCCATATTTATTTCAACGTTTCGGCCGTTGTACGCTCCGGTCTTCTTCAGGTGGTTAGAATGTCGAACTGAACCCTTTATTTCACTTATTGGGGTGGACTGATCTAGTTCCACATGCCATGTTTAATAGATGTCAGGTATCAGTTCTCTCCTGTTAATTTCCCTCTGAAAGTTCTCCACTGCCTTAACGATAATAACAACAAAAATTAGCAATATGAGCTCTGGTAAAAACATGTAATGATAACAGCAAAAATTCTAATATGAGCACTAGTAAAAATCGGTGGCTGATGACATGTTTATACGAAGGAGACAAGGACACATGGCACAGTGGATAAAGGCCTTGGTTAAATCCAGTGGCAGGTTTCTAAGAGTGTGAGTTCAATACCCTGTTAATCCATTGTGCCTTGTGTTCTGGGTATAAACCTTATGTCATCAGCACCATTTTTTTACCAGTGCTCATATTGCAAGTAAATAAATGATGTTTCTCAAAAACAAAGAAAATATATGAATTCATATTCATATGTTTAGATTTCATTAAGATTCTAATCATCAGCTTAAGAAAAAAAAAAGCCAGAAACATTGCAGAGGAATGGAGGTAATTAACTCTAGAACACTAACCATTGGTTCATAGTACCCAGCACAGATTTTCCTACTTTTAATTACAATTTTCAGTACCAGATTTTCTTACCTAAATAATATGTTTTTCAGTTCCTATTAATGTTAACTCAAAGAACAAAGTTTGAAGTGCCTCCATGTAAAATATTTCAAATAAAGATTTATATTTAATATTGTTTTTGATATTTTCAAAATCAGGTATGATATACTCATGGTTAATAGTGGTGTAACTTTAATTTAATGGTTCGTCTTCTATGATTAAAGCCAAATAGATGTCCTTCAATATGTCGATGCATATATGATGATTTACTAAGTGTAACTTAGATGTGGCACAAGGCCCAAAGTATGGAGCACCAAATGAGGATGGAACTCGTTACTTAACCGTAACAAAATCATTTCAGATTTTGATATCTCATAATGCTCACATTTAACCCTAGAACACTAACAATGGGTATATAGTACCCAGCGTAAATTTTTCTATTTTTAATTACAATTTTAAGTACCTGATTTTCATACCCAAATAATGTTTTCCAGTTCCTATTAATGATAAATCAAAGTACAATGTTTGAAATGCTTGCATGTAAAATATTTCAAATAAAGGTTTATATTTAATATTTTTTTGATATTTTCAAAATCGGGTATGATATACCCTTGGTTAATAGTGGTGTAACTTTAACCGATGGTTAGTGTTCTAGGGTTAAAATAGCAACGGTGTCATGGGAAAAAATGTTCGAGATTGCCGACTTATTTATAGATATTGTGAATTTTGGGCAGAAAAAGAACCTATTAACCGGAGTAAAGCCCGACATCAGCGTCAATGGATGGCTGAACAGGATTTAGGAGAAATAAAGAAAAAAAAACAATTAAGTACTACAGGAAATTGTGGAGAGCCATGTTCGCCTACATCCTGAGAGGACAAGGCACATACGAAAAAGACCGAGAAAATTATTTTTCGGTACCAATCCATTCAAATTCCTTAATTCCGATTGATAAAACTTCTGAAAAACAAATAAATGCAAGTTCTTCTCCTATGTGCCGTGTCCCTTCAGGACGTTAACGATCGTGGCTCTTCACAATTTCCTGTCCTTGTAGCTACTTTCACTGGTTCCTAAACTGTTTGAATTTAAGCGTGCTACTCGGTTGGCATCTCAGTCCCACCCTTTCACTGTCGAAACGGTTAAATGTAGCCGTCTCTTCTACTCCAACAGCTTCCTGCCTTGCATTTCCCGTCAGTGGAACTCCCTTCCTCTTACTTGCTTCCGTGGTGGCTATACTCTTCAAATATTCAAATGTAATGTCAATCAACATCTGATGCCTTGATCTAGTTTCTCGTTTTTATCCTTTCCTCAAACACCCCTTTTTTTCTCTTGCTCCCAATCCTCTGTAACCCTTTGCGTGCTAGTGGCACTCCCGCCTTACTTGAGGTGAAATGCTTAAAAAAAAACAAAACAATTATTAATAAATTTTGTAAATGATCCCTCATAAACCTTGTTTCGCCATAAGTTTATTCAAGTACACTAGCTCGTTTATGCGTTGAGACCCTCTTGCATTCAATATATCCTGTGAGTATCAAATTCTCCAAGCCCACTTTCCTCATTACATAACCTAGAAATTCACTTTCTCGTGATATGTATAAATGTCATTTTGTTTCCATTTTTTTTCTAAAACTTCGTCGTTACTCAGAGATTCAAGCCCTTTTATTCTTATCCTTCTGTAGAACCACATTTCCGTTGCTTCAAGTCTCTTCTTCACCTGAGGAGAGATTGTCCAGAATTCACCGGTATATAGGATGACTGATATTACATAACAGTTCGTTACAAAGTTCTTTGATTCTAATGAATTTTTCCTGTTTCTTAATATGTTGCTTATCTTTTAGAAGGCATTTTTCGCGATGCTAATACGTCTTCGGATTTCATTGTCGCACCTTCGGTCCTCTGGTAAAAACACTACGCTGATATTTGAATTTGTGTACAGCGAAAGAAATTCCAAAACAAATCTTGTCACATGGTAAATTTTACTCCGATCAGTTGGGACTGATTCTTGAGCCAACGATTTTCTCACGTGAAACTGTCGTTGTCACAATTCGGAGGCTTTAGAAATGACAGGCAGATTATGGATCGTACACGACGAAAGATGAATTAGCGAGAAGAAAAGAAGAAAGACTTGACAAGCTAGAACAAGAAACGCGCAAGCCAATAGTAAAATCTTTAAGTTAAAGAATATCTAGTTTTCACGTTCGCAAAAAAAAAAAAAGAGAAAAAACTTGCCAAAAAAAAATAAATAAATAAAATAAAATAAAAATAGAAAAAAAAAAAAAACACTGGCATGCGAAAAGAAGAAAAATAAACCGTGAAATTTATCGACTTATAGAAAGACCTTCAACTATTTCATAAGGCGCATACATACATACATACACACACACACACACACACACACACACACATATATATATATATATATATATATATATATATATATATATATATATATATATATAGGTGTGTGTTTTGTCTTTGTGAAAATGCACATCATTCAGTGTGACTCACAGCGAAGAATGACGTTCAAATGCATATGCAGAATTAGAAAAAGTTCGTCGTCGTCGTCGTCGTCCGTGTGTAATATTCGGAAGATGGAAATCCGAGATAACAACTGTACGCTGACGCGGGTGATTGCGCGAATAGATAATAACGGCCACACGTTTCGGAGAAGCACACTCGACGTTGCTATAAAGGAATTCAATTGAAACCAGCTTCAGTTTTCTTTCATGCGCAAACCCAGTGCGATGCGAGCGTTCGACTCGTGAAAAAAGCGAATTTTGTTCAACGATTTAAACACCAATAATAATAATAATAATAATAATAATAATAATGCACCGTTGAAATAGATTAGTTTAGGCTAGAGCATCAGACTGGAGGTCGAACTATTTAAAATATAATTTATCTTTTTTATCGATTTTTATTTTTGTTTGGTTTGTGTTGTTTTACGGCAAATCAACCTCAATGGGTTTATTTAATGCCAACAACTTTTTTTTCCTGGTAATATTTTTGTTTTGTCAAAAATACATTTCTGTTAATATCTTTTTCTCAAAAATGTATAGCTTGTAATATTATTTTTTCAAAAATTTATAGGTTGTAATATTATTTTTTCAAAAACGTATAGCTGGTAATATTATTTTCCCAAAAACATATAGCTGGTAACATTATTTTTGGTAATAATGTTTTACAAAGTATTTCTGGTATTAAAACCTATTTTTACACTTTTATATTTGTCCATAGCTGGGACCCTAACAGGTGCTACCACCCCGGGTCAGGGTGGACCTGGGAACACCAGCAATTAAGAGGAGGTTCCACTCTCCTCGAAACCTCCTGATCAGAGGCCTTGCTGTTTGATGTAGTTCATCGTCTTACCCAGGACGCGGATGTAGTGTATCATCATACCCATGGCGCGGATGTAGTTTATCGTCTTACCCAGGACGCTTAATTTTTAGTACTTTCGTCTACAACACTTTCTAAATACTTTTTATTCTTCATTTATTTTACGGCTCACGAAGTACCAATATCCCTACTGAAACCGTTATATAAACATTGGATTTATCGGAATCAAAGAAGTTTACGATGACATTGTGATCATACCACTTATATATAAATCAATCTGGCTCGATGATTTGGCGATTAGGCATTAGAAAAAACAAAATGGAGGGACAAATTCAAAACAGTGGGAGTGATGCGATAAAACAGCCGCAAAGATAATATGGAAGATGGATGGCATAAATATTAGATTGGTGCAAAAATAATTTCGTTTTTTAACATATGTTACTATGTGAGAAAACGAAATTATTTTTGCACCAGCCTAATATAATAATCAAGCATTGATATTAATTGCCAGTGTTTTAAGACGTTCAGACAATCTTAGACTATTGCGACTTCTTGACAAAGTAAGAGAAATAAGATGAAATAGACACTAGTCAAAAAAGACAACTTTCTTTCCATAAACTATCATAAACAGCTGATGTAATTTTCTTTACTCTTGTGTATATTTGTAGCACTTTCTCCTTCCAGAAATAGGAATTCCATCGCAGCTTTTTGCAGTTGTCCAATGCGGCAGCCATTTTGAAACAAAATTATAGTTAAGAAAAGAGAAAATAACTTCTCAAGATCTTTTTTTTACCAGGGCGTTTAGACAGTTTGAGTATAAAAATAAAAAAAAAACTCAGTTATATTGACTAATACTTTAAAATTAAATTAGAAGTGATATTACATTTATGACTGGACCCCTTTAGAAAAATACTGTAATGAGAAAAGTACGTGTAGGCTTTAAGAAAAGTTTATTCAACTGAGAATACAAGGTTCGCGTATAGTGTCCTTTTATATTCCCAGTAAACAGAAATAGTTCTCTCAAAGAGGAGAGTAACAAAACAAGGGGAGACCAATTTTGATTATTTATAACAAATACATTTCCAGAATTCCACTCTCTATTTATTAGGTTGGTGCAAAAATAATTTCGTTTTCTAACATATGTTACTATGTGAGAAAACGAAATTATTTTTGCACCAACCTAATAATTAGTGGCTTTGGTATATGTAATTAGTACATTTGTTAATATGTACACACATGCACACATTTATTTTTTTAACTAAAAGTGTACATTTATGTCAGTTCAAACTGATATAAGCGATTTCTGTGAGTGAACTTGCTTTCTGAGAAATGAAAAAAATATCTTAATTTTCTTTCCAAGCATCTTATTAGCTACAACAGTATTGACCAGAAATTGTTTTTTAGTAAATTGGTCAACAGATGGAGAATGATATTACGCAAAATAAAAATATATATTGAGATTAGGACTGCATAATTATAAGACAACCGATACAGTTGTCTTATAATTATGCAGTCCTAATCTCAATATATATTTGCAACGTATGATACATACGTATGATACATACGTATGATACATACGTATGATACATACGTATGATACATACGTATGATACATACGTATGATACATACGTATGATACATACGTTGCAACCAATACAAATTAATCAAAAATAAAGAATAAATAAATTAAAGATGTAATCAAATCATTTTTACAAGGAAATTATTGAATTCAACTTCTTATTATTTTATTTATTCAAATTATCAGCCAATTTATTCTACGGGCTTCTCCGACAATAAAACAGCTGGGTGATCAATTGATTAAACTATTAGCACTGTTTTACACATCCCGGCAGATATAACAAAAATGCCTTATCTCATAATTAATTCCGAGAGTAACATTTTAAATACTAACGTCGATCCAATACAAGGACCAAAAGCCACTCAAGGCAGAGAGTTTACCAAATGGTGTCGTATGGACATGAGAAAAGTCAAAAAGTGAAATTAATGGGGTTGTGCAGGAAAGACAACGGTTAACCCAAACCGTAGACTGATTAAGATTTCTCGCACAAAAAATGTGACTAAGTTGCGCTGATTATAAATTACAGGTAAACACTGTGGTTTCTGCAGGGGTGTGTCATGGTATATACTGCCCACTCTGACAGATGGCTGTGCACGGAAACGAGAACTAGCCGACCACTGACTAATCTATATGAGGCTCGTGTAGCCGTGGAAATGTGGAATTGGATATTCGAGTTCAAATTCCGGTTTAGTCTGTTGACCTTCGCAAAGTTACCGTTGGAAAAAGGCATGAATCCATCTTTTCCCCGTCCCACCTAGATATGGTTTAAATAGCGCATAGCCATGAGAAGGCCAACTTTAAATAAACAAGGCTAATATAGAGACACCAAAGAAAAGGAAACTGTGGAGAGACGTGATCGTTTCGGGATATGGCATAAAGAATATAAACTGTTTATATCGTGTTTGTATTTAATCTATAGATTATCCACGAATTTTTGAGATGAACAATTATGATTATTATATAACTTTATATTCAGACGAATATCCTGATCTTGGTTAATTATACTCACAAAATTTGGGCCGTCGTACTCTTCGGCCGTCATCAGGTGTCTTTTTGTTATATGACTTTATATTCTCATCAACATTTTCATTTTGTTATACTCACAATGTTTCGGCCGCTGTAACCTACAGCCTTCTTCAGGTGTATTTTTCTTAATATATGTCTGTCTATTCTGACTACTTTTCTCATCTCGCTTGTTTTAATCGCAAGATTTCGGATGTTGTACACCTCGGCCTTCCTCAGGTGTGTTTTTTCTTATTATATCCCTGTCTATTCATCTCGGTTTTTATACTCACAACGTTTCGGCCGCTGTACACTTCGGTCTTCTTATTACACGCCTTTTCTTTCGGACGAGTATCTTCATCTTGGCTGTTATACTTTAAACGTACGGCTGTTGCATACTTCACCCTTCTTTAGGTGTCTTTCTTATTACTCTCCTTTCCATTCGGACGAGTATCTTCATCTCTGTTGTTATACTTACAACTTTTCGGAAGTTGTACCCTCCGGCTGAAATGACGTGAATATTAGAAATTATTTGAGCATACAAGTCCGAAAGGAAGGCTATATAATGATATAATCTTTTAAAAAACTGATTGTTGGAAACTTCTGCACACACGTAATAAGAATGTTCATTTTAGCATTTCAAAAAAAAAAAAATCTAGATGAGTCATTAAAGATTACGAAATGTTTTGTAAACATTTTTAGAAATTCCTGTTTTTTAAACCTGATTTTAATTTCACCCCCAAGACGATAAAATTATTTATTTGTTTATTTATTTCTTGTTGCGTAGAACATCTGCCTTCGAATTGACATTGGCTTGCTTTGGTAAAAAAAAAAAAAAAAAAAAAAGTAGGTGGTGCCAGAAACACATCAAAAACTACCATGATGGTACCGAGTTCTGCCTAATTTTCCACTAACAAAGAGTCTCCATGTCCCGAGATTGACTGAAAGAAACCGGTCTTTTTTTCCTTTTTCTTTTTTTTTTGTAATTCAAAGTCTTAGTCATTTTTTTTAAATATCTCGTGCAAAAAGATAGACGTGGGGTGGTGTACGAAATATTAAAAAACAATACCAGGTCGAAAAAAATGTGGCCGAAAATAAAGGGGAGTAATTGACAAGTTGAGCTCGAATCAAGCAGACAATAGCAAAGGTTACAGAGCGCAGCAGTTGGATTACAATCCATGAGTGAACTGGCTGAATCGCCCCAAAAATATGGGGAGGGAGAATAGGAAACATGAAAATTTAAATATATACTCGATGTCAGTAGAGAAGACATGTTAGGGGAGACGGTTATGCGAATAAAGAGAATGAAATGTGCGTGATTAAATAAAGAGTGTTGGGTTGGGAGTGTGGTAAGCACAGGACAGGCTGAGGGTAGCCCTTTCTTTTGTCGGGTGGATGCTTGCAAGAGGGGAGAGTTTTAAAGGGGTATTTTCAGGACGAGGAATCGTCTTAGAACGACATAGCTGTTTGACGTACCACCCACATAATTATACCACAAACGTGTTAATCATATACTTAACCGCAGCCGATACAACAGACAGACAGAGTAGTGAAGAATGATGTTAGAAAAATTAACATATATATATATATATATATATATATATATATATATATATATATATATATATATATATATATATGCTTTCTAATTATTTTATTGAAGTTTTCGGCTCTTGTTTTTGAAACATGAGACTTCTTATGTAGCGTGTTGGAATCATATTTTTAAATAAATAATTATATATATATATATATATATATATATATATATATATATATATATATATATATATATATATATATTTAAAAAAATAGAGAAATTATTTTAAAAAACAAAAAATTTATTCAAAGAGATTTTCCGACAATTGAACACATTCTTTTCGACATTATTGATGCTTTCACAACTTAACAGTCGATCCATTCTCCGGCCGTCTCTAGGTCTTCTACTTGTGAAGCAAGCAGAAAAGTTAAGCGTTTATGGCATGGCTAGAGACAGAATCATCTAGATTAATATAATCTAAGATATATAAAGTGACCATTTCTTATAAACATTTCACTGCAAGGAAGACAATGAGGCCACTAAGACACAAGAGATTGCTGAGTGTAAAAAAAAAAACATGAAAAAGAAAACACATTAAGGACAAAAATAAGAAGTGGAATCAAGAAGACAGTAGATAACGATAGACATCGCATTTAAATATTTGAATATCAAAGTTGACTGGAAAACCAGACCCCCGTGCACATACCGTAATTCACCATGTATAATACGATTTTTTTCTAAATTATAATAATAAGCAAAATTATTGGTGAGCATTATACATAGGTACCAAAAATCGTTAAAAAAATTACCGTTTCATAGGTGGTTTCAGTTGCGAAATGACTACTCACCACAAACATAAAACAATTTTACACTAACATTCGGCGATTGCGACGCCATAAGAATGTAAAATACAATTATATGTGTCTAAAAATACTTACAAATATAAAAACTAAATTAGAATAATATTATTCTATGTTTAAAACCATTTTTTAAATAAGAGTATGAAAAGCTGGGCGTAATGAAATTAGGGAGGTACGATTTATAGGGCTTGATTAACAAACAAGGGGTGCATATTATGCGCGAGTAGAAGAATTTTCCCACACTTTCAGCACAGTTTTAGGGACGCGTATTATACATGGAAATTACGGTATTTAAAAATAGGAAAATTAGATCTCACTTATTTTACCTTTTGGCCATGACTATAGATGGAGTTTCTGTCCCTGCCAACATATTTTTACACTTTCATAGTGTTTTGAACCCAGTTTCCTGGTTAACTAGCTGGGACCCTAACGGGTGTTACCACCCCGTGTCAGGGTGGACCTGGGAACACCAGCAATTAAGAGGTGGTTCCACGTTCCTCAAAATCTCCTGATTAGACGCCTTGCTGTTGGACGTAATTTATCGTCTTACCCAGGACGCGGATGTAGTTTATCGTCTTACCCAGGACGCGGATGTAGTTTATCGTCTTACCCAGGACGCGGAAGCAGTTTATCGTCATACCCAGTACGGGAATACTTCTAGGACGTATATCCAACAGGCCAGCGTTGTATCTCAACATATCAACAAACGTCCCCCGCCTGCTTCTACACACGCATCCACCCGTCGGATCATTGAATGGCGGACACTTTCAAATACTAACACATGGTGTCGAATGGTTTTGCTTTTAAATGCAACATTAATCGGTATATAATGTTTTCCTGATTACTCCTTCTTCTTCCCACTCATTGTTAATGCTTCTATTCGTAATTACCCCACGCCCTGTAACCCTTGTGTCATAGCGGCTTTATTGCCTTTACTACCTTTCATGAGGTGACACAAATTTATACACACACACACACACACACACACACACACACATATATATATATATATATATATATATATATATATATATATATATATATATATATATATATAAAGAGAATGTCACATAAGCAGGAGAGTCCGGTTATGGCTGTCAGACAATATCGGCGACCACATCATCCCTTAGATCTGGCCACCTAACTCTCTAGACTGCAAAGGATTATGGAAATATTCATCAACTTAAAAGTCCAGGAGAGTTGCAGGAAATTCCGAAGTCGTCTGGAGACTGTGGTTGCAACAAATGGTGATTTTATTGAACAAATTTACTCTTTACTATTTCAAGATAATTTTTGTCTAATTTTATTAAATATTTCTGTTAAAATGAATTGTCAGTCTCATAAGATATACATACATACATACATGCATACATACATACATACATACATACATACATATATATATATATATATATATATATATATATATATATATATATATATATATATCCACCTGTGCTACCTTCCGGCAACTCCTGCAGCCGCGCGGGTACCAAACTGTATTGGTTCACCGTCGCCTTTGGACTCTGCTAGAAAGGCCGAGAGGGGTAACTAGACGTCCGGGCAGCCCTAGGTCTACATACAACCAGCCTAGGCTCGTAACGCACTGCGCTACTCCATCGTCTTCCGAGACAGACGGATGCCGAACGAATGCACAACTTCAGTTTTCTTTATGCTAAGTGTAAGACCAAATGCTTTACATGCAGCAGAGAAACGATTTATTAGATGTTGGGCCTCCTCAAAGGATGTCGCTACAAGAGCCGCATTATCAGCAAACAACAAATCACGAATAATATGCGTACGAAGGTGGGTCTTGGCTTTGAAGCGCTGATTATTGTAGAGACCACCAATTGTTCGAAACTGAGTTTCAGTTTCGAACAATTGATGGTCTCTTCAATCCACTCTCTGTGTCTGCAAATGCATATTTCAGCATCACCGAGAAGAAAAGGGCATATATATATATATATATATATATATATATATATATATATATATATATATATATATATATATATATATATCAAGACATCGAATCGAATATCAATTCTAATTCGACGATTTGATTGGTTATCCCATTATCAATATATCTTGTTTAACTTCCTTAAATTTCTATATTTTCTTTATTTTCTCTCTCTCTCTCTCTCTCTCTCCCTCTCTCTCTCTTCCCCTTTAGCCTTGGAGAAGGGATTTGTCTTTCTTTCCTTCTCACTCTTCTTAGTTTCTTTATTTCTTTTTTTTGTGAAGAGACTACATCTTATCTTTCTTTCTTTTCTTTTTTTAGTCTATATCTTGTGTCTTTCTTTTTCTTTTAGAGATAAATATATCTTATATCTTTCCTCCTCCCTTGCTCTTCTTATTTTCTTTTTTTCCTTTTTCGCGAGAAAAGGCATCGTTAGCAAGTAAACATTAAAAATTGTAATAACCTTCACTTACCACCGCCTGATGAGATGCTTAAGCATCGAAACATAAATGCATTGATGTAGCGGTTTACATATGTTCGAATGTAATATATATATATATATATATATATATATATATATATATATATATATATATATATATTAAATATGATTCCATCGCGACACAGAAATTACTGTTTCGATACAGGGCATCCGTATTCAAGTTTAATTTCATTATTAAACCTTAATTGTTGGATGACTGTTTCATCCTCTAGGGATGTTCAGAATAACTGCTTTGATGAAAGTAGGTGTGTTTGTTATTTGTTTTTGGAGTCGTGTAAGGTTGTTTTTTTTGTCTGGCTACAATGGTTAATTTTATCAGGTTTCGTTGTTTTTTATTACTATCTGCTAAAACTAATTGATTGATGTTGTAGTTAACGTCCTTTTCGGTTTTTGTCTTTTTGTATTTTTGTGGTTGATGATTTCTTAAAGGGGCTTTAAGATTATGATTTGGTTACAGTTTTAAACATATTATTTTAATTGAATTTGTTAATAGATTTTACATGTTATTTTGTAATTTTTATATGGTATTGTGGAAATATAATGCTAATTATTTCAGGCGAATATTTGATGGTGTCTGCAAAAAACCGATATTTCATTTCTTTGATTTAATACATTTTCGTTTTTTTAGAAACATAGAATATACTTAGAAACATTTGAATATATTTAGAATTTCTGTGTTGAGATGGAATCCTATTTTTAAAAGGTAATTATATTTTAGGCTCTACTTCTGTATCGAGCACTGCTTTTTTTCTTTTTGAATAAAAACAAAAATACTAAAAAACTTAGAATAATCAATCTAACTGTTCTTTCCTATTATATCAATACATAAACACACACACACGCACGCACACACACACACGCACACACACACACACACACATATATATATATATATATATATATATATATATATATATATATATATATATATAATATTTAATCTTCCCTTTATTTTTTGTTTAGAATTCTGAATTTGAGATTGTTATCTTATCTCTGATTTATTTTGCCTGCAGTTCCTGTCATTTAAAAACCAAGTAAATTCTTCATGAATTCGACTACATGGCTTTCTTTATTGTTACTTTTAATAACACTTCATTTTTCGAAGCAATGATAGAAATAATCGTCAGGAAAAATCAATACACAACCAGCGGCAATAGGTTCCATACAGGCATCAATATTCTACAGAACGCACACGCACACAAACAGAAACGCAGAGATATTTTTTGTCAATTCACCCCAAATAAGGTGATAATACCACTAAGACGCAAAGCTCTACTAGGAAGGAAAGAGAAGGAAAAGTCTTTCGAAGTAACTGGAAAGCCAATCCTAAACACTGAACAAGGGATAAACCTCTACCTCTGTTCAAAAGAACGGAGAGGACTGTAAAACAGACGATACGTCAGCCTATCTACTTCTATACATCCATACACACACACACACACACACACACACAACTATATATATATATATATATATATATATATAGATAGATAGATAGAGAGATAGATAGATGCATAGATAGATATTGTCATCCACGGACGGACTGTTTCGCTGTATCACAGCAAATCACTGTGATTGCTTCAAGCCGGGATCGAAACTTCGGTTGATTTGGTATTAATCGGAGATTCTACCCCGACAGAGAGGAAGATCCATTTTAGCGTTTTTATTTTTAAACATATATATATATATATATATATATATATATATATATATATATATATATATATATATATTATAATAGATTATAATAAAAACATTTTACATCGCTACGTATATATATATATATATATATATATATATATTATTATTATTATTATTATTATTATTATTATTATATACAGAAATGTTACTTAACTGTAAATGTCAATTTATTGGTATTGTTTCCCGACGTCGAAGTTTCTTGGAAGTATTCATTCTTTAAGCGGTTTCTTGATTGAATAAGTTTTATTATAAACGTATTCAAACAACGAACCCGTTGATGAATGATAATTCCAAGAAACTTTGGAGTTTACATTATGTTTCTACTAGTGAAGTGATTTCGACATTAATCTCATTAATATTGCTGATTGATTCTATGTATGATTATTTCTTTATATATAAAATATATGCTGCCTAATATTATGTTTATAAAAAAAACAATTGATCCCGCAGTAGGAAATTTCTGAGAAAAAAAAAAAACTACTAAGACATATCACTATATTAATTGAACTATATTCTTAGTTCATACCATGTTAACTGAAACACACTTGTAAAAAAAGAATTCGTGGAATTACCATATTACAAAATTCATATAAAAATTCTCACTTGAAATATTGAACAGTAGCGTTGCGACTCGCACGTTCCGAGATTGTACAAGCGTCAATAAATAGCACATACTTAAAAAAACATCTTTCGGTCTACAAACAATTATTTCGTCTTCAAGTTTTAACTTTAAAAGAAAAAATTACAGCCTGACGATGGAGACAGGGATCTTCGAAAGTACTTGCTTAACTTAAAAAAATATACACTAGAAACATCTGACAAGAGTTTTATAAATGAGGATCACATCATTCAATGGATTAACAGTATTTTAATGCATACATTATGTTCTACTAGCCATTAATCTATTAATATTGCTGATTGATTCTATGTATGATTAGTATATATATATATATATATATATATATATATATATGACCAGCACAGCTGGAGACGAATCTTCAACTGCAGGATATCTAACAATCTAACTACCTCTCCACGCAGTCAGATGTGACACAAGGCCGAATATAATATGGGGTATCCAAGCCCGTATGCTCGATGCTGGGCAAAAACTTCTGCGTGACCTTGTATAAAACGGGATCGGGTAGGTGTTTCCCGAGACGACATAGTCTCGTCTCGGGATCCTCTCTACCCGGAGACAGAGAGTTTGATCTGAACAGCAGACCAGCGTACAGTATTTTCTACTGTATTTATATGAATGGGGACATACCCATTATCGTCCGTAGGTATGATACAGCACATACTAACACTCGGTCGCGCCTTGTTGGCTTTCTTGCTTGCTTGGGGTGAAATGAGTAAAGAGAGAGAGAGAAAGAGAAAGAAAGAGAGAGAGAGAAAGAGAGAGAGAGAAAGATTGGATTTAACTTTTTGTTATCTTCAGGCGATTTGTGCCAAATGATTTACAAAAGTTTTCTCAATATTTATATTATTCGGACTATTGTTCTCATCTTTGTCGCCATATTTATTAGAACGTTTCGGCAGTTGTAAGTTCCGGCCTTCTTCAGGTGCTTGGAATGTCGAACTGAACCCTTTATTTCGCTCACATATAAAATTTAATTTAATTAAAATTTTAAATTTAATTATAAAATTAATTTTAAAATACATTGCTCCGTTCTATGGATTTTAGATTCAATTTTATAATTGAATTTAAAATTTTACTTTCAGTTTTGAAAGATGGTAATTCCTGTGTAATGATGGAAACACATTATTCATATAAAATTTAATTATAACATATATATATATATATATATATATATATATATATATATATATATATATGTGAAAATTGTGCATATAAATAAATATATATATATATAATTATTTACATATTATATGCGCGGTACTGATTAGAAAGCGCTCAATATCAGAGATAGAGCTTATATATTTGGTTGGATTGATGTGAGTTTGTGACCCTGGGTTTCACGCTTTTGCGATCGTCAGACAAACTCTGACGTTCGCAAAAGCGTGAAACCCAGGGTCACAAACTCACATCAATCCAACAATATATATATATATATATATATATATATATATATATATATATATATATATATATATA
The DNA here is from genome assembly GCA_963932145.1 of Acanthosepion lycidas. Taxonomy (NCBI): domain Eukaryota; kingdom Metazoa; phylum Mollusca; class Cephalopoda; order Sepiida; family Sepiidae; genus Acanthosepion; species Acanthosepion lycidas. The sequence goes on along the minus strand of OZ010603.1, from coordinate 67,799,462 downwards.
TTGAATAAAGTCAAAAGGAAAGTGTTCATCCTCTGATAGAATCCATTAAAGCAAATGGTAGGATTTTATTTTCAAATATATTTATAAATATAATAAAAATATTAACTTTTCAGAATTTTTAAATTTAAGCTTGTTCAGAAATACGCTTACGATTAACTGGAAGTCAAATTTAATTATGGAGGATTGTAAGTGATCTAATTTGATGTTGTTATTGTTGTTGAAATTTTATTATAATGTAATGATTATTTATATTATTATAGGTTAAGAAATTAACATATGCATTCCTATATTTTTAAGAAGCTTTTGAATTAAATTTATTTTTTTTTTAATTTTTGTAGTCATATATGTTTGCTTAAAAAAGATAAATTCCTTTTAAAAAAAGGAGATATTTAAAAAAAATCCAGCTCGCAGCTTTATATTTTAGTAAGATTCGATAACGGCATTCTCATGAATTTTCCGCCAAGGTAATTTTCCTTTTAATAAATATGGCATCATTTACATCGATTTTGTAGATTGATATTATTTAGTGTATGACTTGTATATTTGATAAATCGTTGTGCGATAACAATGGAGGAAATTTATGGAAGTAGACTAAGAGAGAGAAGAAAAGGTTGTATGAAAGACAGAGAGAGAGAGAGAGAGAGAGGGGGGTAGAAATTACCCCCTTTTCTTTTAAATAGCAAGATAGAGCGATAAATCGAAAAATAGATAGACTGATAATTAGAATTAATGAGATAATAATGGAGCAAATTTATGGAAGGGGACGAAGAAACAGTTGTATGAAAGAGAGAGAGAGAGAGAGAGAGAGAGAGAGACAGAAAGACAATGATAGACAGACACAGAGATAGATAGATGGACAGATAGACAGGGAGATAGCAGTTTTATGTAGAATGCTAGATAGATGATAGACAGACAGATAGGTAGATAGAGATAGAGATAGAAATATAGAGTGATAGATATATGGTCAGAAAGAAACAGACATATATATATATATATATATATATATATATAAAAGTGAACATAGAAGTCAACACTTAGAGGCGACAGTCTGTTTCATGCTATATGCAATCGTCAGGCCAGAGGATTGCATATAGCATGAAACAGACTGTCGCCTCTAAGTGTTGACTTCTATGTTCACTTTTATATTTACACACGCTCTATCTCTGATATTGAGCACTTTATTCCATAAATATAGCACACCTTAAGACTATATTTCTTTATATATATATATATATATATATATATATATATATATATATATGATTATTTTTTTTGCAATTTTTGTAAGTTTTCCCAATATACTGTAGAGAACATTTGGGGCAGTTTTGTTTTTTATCTACAGAGTGCGATGGCTACATTGTCGTCTAAATTAAGCAAAAAAGAAAAAAATGACAGATAATCTCATTTTAAGATATATTTATTTTATACAAAAGTATCTTGAAATACTAAAGAGTAGGTTTATTCAATAAAATCGTCATTGGCTTCAACCAAGGCCTCTCGACGACTTCGGAATCTCGTGCATGTCTTCTGGACGGTCTCCTTGTTTAAGTTTTTGAATTCTCCCATAATCATTGCCTTCAGTTCATCTTTGGCGTTACAAGGAGTTTTGTTGGTCTCTCGCTCACATAATAATCAAGAGTGTTACATTCTAGGGAGTTGAGTGGCTAGATGTAAGAGGTGATGTGGTCGCAGAAATTGTCTGACAGACATGATTAGGTTCTCCTACTTGTGAGGCATGGTGCGGAATCCTGTTGCCAGACATGAACTCATCCAGCATCCACCCTCTTGACTAAGGACAGCACTACAGCCTCAAGGGTCTTGATGTAGGAGTCTCTGTTCGTGCTGAGGTCCTCACCAACAATTTCGTGAGTTCTTTTCTCATAAGAATGGTCAGTGTGTGTTTTCCGAGCTGCCGTACCTTTGTAATCACAATTAGACTCATCCAACTCTTCCCAAATCTTCTGCACTGGATTGACACCCAAATCCTCTGAAATGTTCGTATTGGAACTTCCGGTACGAATGTCAAGCAGTACAGCATGCCGTTTCCGAATTTCTGGGAGAGTGAATTGTTTTATGGTGCTCTTTTTCTCACAGACCGTTGTCCAACTGACCCTACTATACTGTAATGTGGACAAAAATAAATAAATGAATAAATAAACAACGCGCATGCGCGAAATTAAAAATATAAAACGGCGACAATTTTCCATTGTATACTGTATACCTGCTTCAGAATTACTATTTTATGGATATGTTTGGTTCTGATCATGTCTATATTATGTTTAGCTGTGGTTATAATTATTTTGATATTATGAAGATTGCATAAATTAGATATTATATTATGAAATGGACAAAATCCGACAATTATTTTCAGATTTTTTTTTTATGATCATACTTTCTCTTTTTTAAATACAATAATATTTTAAGTAAATGCTCTGTTTATAATAAACTATATTAACTACATTTACCGGCCTGAATATCCGAGAAATTATCATAGAAAATATGCTTCCTCCGACAGGATTCGAACCTGTATTCTATACGGAATCGTCATATAGCCTGATGTGCTTTTACCGATTGAGCCACAGAGGAGCGTTTCTGTTAGCAAGGTCGATTTTACTGTTTTTAAACTACAATTTTTCATGATTTTCTCACGTATATTCATATCTGCTCGATGCGTAACCAAATGTAAACAAATGACGTCACACATTATGAAATGGACAAAGTCCGTCAATTATTTTAAGACATTTTTATATAAAAAAAAAGCATGTATAAACATAAAAATGTCATAAAATATTATATATATATATATATATATATAAGATGTTTCTCCAGGACAGAAAGTTAGAAGGATATGTAGCGCATAGATGATCTTGAATAATTTGGAAAATGGACCCAGAATAATATAAGTATATCTTCATCCACAGACAGACTGTTTCGCTGTATCACAGCCCATCAGTGTGTCTAGACATCCCATTGCTTCTAGCCGGGATCGAAACCATTCTTATTTGGCATCAGTCAGAGATTCTACCTTTGGCGCCCAGTAAAGAGGAAGGTGAATTTTTGTATATTTATTTTTAAATAACTAGTGACTGAGAAGACTCAATCCGTTAGGGGAGTCTTGTATTATCAGTAGCCGAAGTCACTGTTTACAAATTCGAGCTTTTTCTCCAAAGTGCTCAACTGAATTATTCGGCGGCATATTATCGTCATCCACAGACAGACTATATATATATATATATATATATATATATATATATATATATATATATATATATATATATATATAAGACATTTTTATGTTTATACATTCTATATAATTTCAATCCTTCATGAACTTTCGATACTTAGCTATGATTAATTAATGTTGAACGCATCATTTTCGATTACGACCGATTTCATCACAATTCTTCTGTTAAGCTTGGAGAGTAATTATACTTTCTTATTTCTCAAAGTAGAATCCAATGGTGTTATAAAAATCTTGGAGAATACCAGTAAGATATCTTTAATCATTTCTAAGATAGAATGGTTCAAAGCTTAATCAAACAATTGAACATTTTTCTCTTTCACGATTTGGACAATTTTGATGTTGTACCCGGTATATATGTAAGGAGATGGCAAGACAGTTTATTTTTTTAGCGGTGATTTCTGTCACTCGGAATTAGAAAGAAATTTGTTTGCTCTGTGGTAAAATATGTCGGAAATTTTGTGGTAACTTCTGACTGCGGCCTGAATTACAAGAGTTTTACTGGGGTGAGGAAAATTCAAAATGGCGGATTTGGGTATTTCCCACCATATGCTAATATTTCTATATCTCCCAATTTGGTCAAGTTGTATATCTTTAGAAAGCTCTTTGAATGCTGAGTAATATTCATATAAGAAGTATGATAATAGAATCATCAGAATTTGTGTTATTTGTGATTAAAGGTTGACCAATTTGGTGGAAAATAAACGACCTTATTTTTCGATTTTTTTCATTTTTATTATACAACAAATAGATTTTTTTTACATGAAAGCGTCACATAATGAAAATAAATATTTTAAAAGTGTCATGAATAAAAGTTTAGCAAACATATGACTGTTTCCAAGGGTGTCGGATTAAAGAGGTCGGACTTTATTCTCGAGTTTCTTCAGCCAAGTTTAAAGAGTTTTTTTTCTTTTAAATATTGCGTGATTACTTTCAGCTTCAAATCAACCTACAAGACAAAGGGGCACTCTGACGTAGTGCAGTCTCGCTAGATCAATTTGTTGTGGAGTTATTTCGCAGTGGAGGCTTGCATTTGTACTAAATCGGTCCTAAAATAGGTTCGACGTACAAAACGTTAGGAACTTGATAATAGGTATTACGCAGAGTAATTATGTTGTGGTCGCTGACTACTTTCGTATTCGACTGTCGACTACTGTCGTCCGACATCGACTCTATTTAGTAACTGCCCCACGCAGTTACATGTGGCACCAGGCCGAATTTAATGTGGGGTTCCCGAGCCCGTAGGCTCGGCCAAAAAATCCCCGTAGACTACGAATAAACGGGATCAGGTCTGTCTACCTCACCGGACGAAACTCTGCCCTTCGGCAGAGCCTCGTCCGGGTTCCCCTCTGCACGAAGGCAGTGAGTTCGACCGTCGTCCGACATCGACTAGTATTTAGTTACCCCCACCCCCACAACGAGTGTATCATGTGGCACAAGGCCGAATTTAATGTGGGGTTCCCGAGCCCGTAGGCTCGACCAAAATATCCCCTTAAACTCCGCATAAACGGGATTGGGTCTGTCTACCTCCCCGGACGAAATTCTGCCCTCCAGCATAGCCTCGTCCGGGTTCCTCTCTGCACGAAGGCAGAGAGTTCAACCGTTTAGCCGGTCGTCCTACATCGATAGGTATTTAGTCACCCCTCCACGAGGGTATCATGTGGCACAAGGCCGGTTTAAAGTGGGATCTCCGAACCTGTGGGCTCGGCCAAAAATATACCCTTTGAACCCGTATAAAAGGGTTCTGGGTAGGTTTACCTTCCCGAACGAGACTCCGCCCTTCGGCGGAGCCTCGTTCGGGTTCCTCCCCGCCCGAAGGTAGAGTGTTCAACCATTCAGCCGGTCGCCCGACATCGAGTGACCGTCATTTCTCTTACTACTCTTATTTATATTAGGTGGGAGAGTCTATTAACTATAGAATAGGTGTGTTTCACCATAACACAATTATGACTGACTAGTAAGTTCGATCCTCACCAGGTGCCCCATACTTTCGGTTTTGTGCCACATCTAAGCTAAGCTTAGAAAATAATGGGGCACTACAACGTGATGTAATGGTTAACAAGCTTGTCTTGCTTGAAAAATTATGACAGTCTAGTGAATTCGATACTCACTGTGTGCTCCCCACTTTCAGCCTTGTGCCACATCTAATCTAACCTTAGGAAGTTATAGGGCGCCTCAACGGGGTATAATGGTTAGCGGGTTTCTCTAACTAGATCAATCACGACTGAGTAGTGAGTTCGATCCTTACTGGGTGCCCATTACTTTTGGACTTGTGCCACGTCTAAGGTACGCTTGGAAAATCAAAAGTAAAATAGGATACTTTGACGTGGCGTAATGATTAGCCAGCCTGTCTCGCTCGGTCTGTTACGACTGAATAGTGAGTTCGATTCACAAAGGGAACTCCATACTGTTGGCCTTGTGTCACATCTAAGCTGCGCCCAGGAAATCATTACGGGTGGTGCAATGGTTAGCAAGCTTGTCTCGCTAGATCGATTACAACGGAATAGTGAGTTCGAACCTCACTGGGTGTTCCACACTTTCGGCCTTGTGCCTCATCTAAGCTACAGTTAGAAAATCATTTAAGCACACCTCGAGGTGGTGTAATGGTTAGCAATCTTGTCTCGCTAGAACAATTAGAGAGTTCGATCCTTACTGGGTGCCTTTACTTTTGGCCTTGTGTTACGCTTAAAAAATCAACATCCTACAAGAGTAGGTATTCTTGAATGCTATAAAATAAAGGAAGCTGTGGATAATCGTGTATACTCCAGTCGTGAATGAATATGAAAGCGACAAAGAGAATGAGCGTCTCTCGTGCAACATGCTCAGTGGCCGATGAACGTCTTTACCAACTGAGCTACGGCTTGCTGCGTGTAGATGTGTGTGTGTGTGTGTGTGGTACTGTTCGTAGTTGGCTTCCCTATAATTTTCTTCAGCCCCCATCATCAGCCAGTGGCGATCAATCCTCAATCAGACTGTAATAACACTTGGGAGCTGGCAGAGGTTGGAAATGTTTACTACGGTAAGCAGGCCTTTTTTCTCCTCTTGTTTGCTCCCCTCCCCCACGCCACCGCTTCTTGTTAGTCGCCTCCTACATTTCAGTTGTTTACTTTCTCCTTTATCCTCCGTTCCTCCGCTCGCCACTAATGGCCACTTTCTTTTATTCCCGCGTCTTTTCAACCCTTTCTTTTTTCCCCTCGTTTTTGTTACTCACCCCGAGGCACTTGCTTCACAATTCTGTCACAATATTATCGCAACTTTTCTCTGATGATTCTATTTGATCTTCACTGTTTCCCTCACAATTTCTCTTGCAATCGACTCAGAACTGCGTACGCTGATATTAAACAGGTGTCCTGAATGGCAAGGCAAATCGTTTTGCTAGATTCTGTTTTGTGGTATAGCTCAGGATTAAGAACGTAAGATAAAATAATTTACGATCTATCTCAAGAGCCATAACTAGACACATATGGGCAGGAGCTACCTATTCTTCACTTTCCAAAGTCGATAGATTCCAAAAACGTCTCCGCGTCCTTTTGGGCGATAAACCATTTTCCAACCTACAACCGTTTTTGCACAGACGAGATGTCGCAAGTCTGTCGCCGCTTTATCGCTATTTCTATGGATATTATTCAGACGAACTACACACCTTAGTTCTACCATTTCTAACCTTCACGGTTAAGACCCGCCATGCCGCAACCATTGTAGCGAACCACCCTCATTCCCTTCGCATTCCATTGGTGAGATGTAAGTTTCTCTCGAGAAGATTCTTCTCACAAACCGCTGCTTTGTGGAAGTGATTCCTAAGAGGATGCTTTCCCGATCCCTATAATCCTAATCTGTCCAAGTGTAGGGTTAACCATTATCTTTCTTACATGTCCGCATAAACTGTTCCTTTTACTCTTTAACCCTGTAACTCGATTGGCTCCCAGGCCTTGTACAAGGTGAACCTCGCTTTAAAAAAACAAACAAAAAATATGTTATTTATTAAGAGAAACAGAACATGCTTCATATCTTGGATAGAGTTCAGGGTAAATTAGGTTTATGACTTTTCCAAAGACATCATTATTAAGCAAACATTACTGCTTATTATTATCATTGATTTCAGCCTCATTCAAAATTCGGATCACTTTGTGGATTTTATTTTCTATTGAGAAACAAAATAGAATAATCCTCCTCATATTATTTTGTGATGTCAACGAACACTCTTTGCAACATTTTTAATGTCTACAAATACTCGTTGTCACTTTCGTAAACATGCTTCATATCTTGGATAGAGTTCAGGGTAAATTAGGTTTATGACTTTTCCAAAGACATCATTATTAAGCAAACATTACTGCTTATTATTATCATTGATTTCAGCCTCATTCAAAATTCGGATCACTTTGTGGATTTTATTTTTTATTGAGAAAAAAAATAGAATAATCCTCCTCATATTATTTTGTGATGTCAACGAACACTCTTTGCAACTTTTTTAATGTCTACAAATACTCGTTGTCACTTTCGTAAACATGCTTCATATCTTGGCTAGAGTTCAGGGTAAATTAGGTTTATGACTTTTCCAAAGACATCATTATTAAGCAAACATTACTGCTTATTATTATCATTGATTTCAGCCTCATTCAAAATTCGGATCACTTTGTGGATTTTATTTTTTATTGAGAAAAAAAATAGAATAATCCTCCTCATATTATTTTGTGATGTCAACGAACACTCTTTGCAACTTTTTTAATGTCTACAAATACTCGTTGTCACTTTCGTAAACATGCTTCATATCTTGGATAGAGTTCAGGGTAAATTAGGTTTATGACTTTTCCAAAGACATCATTATTAAGCAAACATTACTGCTTATTATTATCATTGATTTCAGCCTCATTCAAAATTCGGATCACTTTGTGGATTTTATTTTCTATTGAGAAACAAAATAGAATAATCCTCCTCATATTATTTTGTGATGTCAACGAACACTCTTTGCTACTTTTTTAATGTCTACAAATACTCGTTGTCACTTTCGTAAACATGCTTCATATCTTGGATAGAGTTCAGGGTAAATTAGGTTTATGACTTTTCCAAAGACATCATTATTAAGCAAACATTACTGTTTATTATTATCATTGATTTCAGCCTCATTCAAAATTCGGATCACTTTGTGGATTTTATTTTCTATTGAGAAAAAAAATAGAATAATCCTCCTCATATTATTTTGTGATGTCAACGAACACTCTTTGCAACTTTTTTAATGTCTACAAATACTCGTTGTCACTTTCGTAAACATGCTTCATATCTTGGATAGAGTTCAGGGTAAATTAGGTTTATGACTTTTCCAAAGACATTATTAAGCAAACATTACTGTTTATTATTATCATTGATTTCAGCCTCATTCAAAATTCGGATCACTTTGTGGATTTTATTTTCTATTGAGAAAAAAAATAGAATAATCCTTCTCATATTATTTTGTGATGTCAACGAACACTCTTTGCAACTTTTTTAATGTCTACAAATACTCGTTGTCACTTTCGTAAACATGCTTCATATCTTGGCTAGAGTTCAGGGTAAATTAGGTTTATAACTTTTCCAAAGACATCATTATTAAGCAAACATTACTGTTTATTATTATCATTGATTTCAGCCTCATTCAAAATTCGGATCACTTTGTGGATTTTATTTTCTATTGAGAAAAAAAATAGAATAATCCTCCTCATATTATTTTGTGATGTCAACGAACACTCTTTGTAACTTTTTTAATGTCTACAAATACTCGTTGTCACTTTCGTAAACATGCTTCATATCTTGGCTAGAGTTCAGGGTAAATTAGGTTTATGACTTTTCCAAAGACATCATTATTAAGCAAACATTACTGTTTATTATTATCATTGATTTCAGCCTCATTCAAAATTCGGATCACTTTGTGGATTTTATTTTCTATTGAGAAAAAAAATAGAATAATCCTCCTCATATTATTTTGTGATGTAAACGAACACTCTTTGCAACTTTTTTAATGTCTACAAATACTCGTTGTCACTTTCGTAAATGCTCGTTGTAGTAGAGACTTTGTAATCGCAGATCCAACTATAGTAACGCCGTTGAACAATACTGATGTCAGACGCCTTCGGATGACACACGCCCTAGTAGTACTTGCTCGATAATATTCGCGCGAATAGTAACCACTGTATAGTGATCCGAATAGAGAAATAGTATAGTGAATGGGGTGGAGAAAAACGGTCCGAATAATAGGGGATACAATAGAAATGGTGATCCTTATAGTAATAGAGGATAGCCTAGAAATGACGACCAATTAGACACACGCTACCTCCCATACATGCGTTTCCTCTATGGTCACGTGGTCTACTTAATTCAATAATGGGATCGCCTGTGTTTGCTCACTGGCGATCTATGTTCAAACTCAAGTGTCGGCAGTGACACTTTATTCCTATACAACAGGTTACTTATTCTTGGAAAACGTTTCCACCCAGATCATCTGAGTTACCGATTTGCTACAGAAACCAATTTTTCTTTTATTACCGTTCTTCCTCGCCCCTCTTTCCTTTCTTTTTCTTTTTGTTTTTCAATCAGGACACTTTCTATACAATGTTCTCATGATATTATTGCAACTTTTCCCTGACAATTCATATTCGATCTTCAGCCTTTATTTCAGAGTGTCGCCTGCAATCAACTCAGAATTGCATACAGTAATATTAAACGGGTATCCAGAATGACTAGTTTCTGCTTTCTGAGTACTGCCATACACGTTGATAGACCGGTTCTCATACGAACAGCGAAGTTAAGCAAGTCTGCTCATCATATAGATGGGTAACCTTGTGGAGGTGGTAGCACCATGTAAAGAGGTTCCTGGTAGGACCGAATTCACCTGTAACTTGCGAATGATTGGCTCCAACACAAGAAGGTAGATCAAAGCCGAAAGTAGACAACCTTGGCGAATGAAGCATGACAATACGAAAGTTTCCGATCATACTCCATTCACTTCTACCAACCCAGATGGGGGCGCATACAAAATTCGGATCCAGATACGCAAATATGGCCCGAAACAAGCGGCTGAAAGGACAACCTTCAGAAATTAATGGTCAATCTTATCGAATGCGTTGGACTTGTGTAAATTGATCAGCGTCTTCACTTACGACTTGCTAGAAGATCAAGCATACAAAATTAAAGGTTGTCCTAAATGGTCCTACCCTTCACAGCACGAGGCTTTTCAGAGCCAATCAGCCTAGACAAGACAGCGTGCAAACGGTTGGGTAAGATCTTGGCTAAAATCTTCAATTCTGAAATTTAACATCATCAAAGGCCGAAGATTTTCCAAACTCATTCGCATTGTTCTTGTTTTTACGTAGAAACTTGATCACACCTCTGGTGAAGCGTTTAGGTATAGACCCTGATTGAAGCGTTGAGGCATAGACTCCTGCCGCATCCAATTACTGTACAGTGTAACCCGGATATAAGAGAGTTGTCGGGACCGGAGCAGAAGTCTCTTATATCTTATATCATTAACACAGGCTCTAATTTGGGACCAGATAAAATCTCTCTTATATCCGGGTTTGTCTTATATCAGGGTCTCTTATATCCGGGTTACACTGTATATTGATTTTCTAAACGTAGCTTAGATGCGGCACAAGGCCGAAAGTAGAGGGCACCCAGTGAGGTCGGACTCACTATTCAGTCGTAACTTTTGTAGCGAGACAAACTTGCTGACCATTACACCAAGCCGTGGTGCCAAAAGCATTGGTTAGATGTGGCACAAGGCCAAAAGTAGAGAGCCCTCAGTGAGGACTAAATTCATTATTCAGTCGTAACTTTTTTAGCGAGACAAACTTCCTACCGTTCTACTAAAACCGAGGTGCCCATATTTTTCAAGCATAGCTTAGATGCGGCACAAGGTTGAAAGTAGAGAGCACGCAGTGTTGATCGAACTCACTATTCAGTCGTAACTTTTTTAGCGAGACAAACTTGCTAACCATTACAGCAAGCCGAGGTTCCCAAATAGTGATTTTCCAAGCATAGCTTAGATGTGGCACAAGGCCGAAAGTAGGGGTACCCAGTGAGGATCGAACTCACTACTCAGTCGTAATGCTTCTAACGAGACAAGCTTGCTAACCATTACACCACCTCAAGGTGCCCTCCATTTACTGTATATCAGTTTTCGCAAGGTGTCTTGTGGAGCAACAAATTTTGCTCGAACGCCCGTCGACCACGATTCTTTTATCAACCTTTCGTAATTTTTGAAGGTCTACCAAGAGTCCATTTTTTTTTTTTTGATAAGATGTGCGTAGCTCTTGGCTCTCTCAAGTAATTCAGTCATGTTGAATATGAAATTTGGCCAGGACTTCCAACAAGAGGGCGAGTTGCCGGCCACTACATTTTCGTCTTTGCTTTTGCTGATGTTGTTACTAGAGTTAGTTGCCAACACCTTTTCTTGATTTTGGCTATTCTCGGTCTCCATACCTTTCCTTGTATCTGTTTGATCGTCAGTATTTTTTAATGGCTACATTCTAAGAGTGTTTTTTTTTTCGGGAGTGTATTTCTTTTTTGATCCGAACAGATCTTTTATTTAATTGACCGACGTTTATCGGCCATTTTTGCTTAATTTAAATTAGTCCGTTTTTTCCTTTTTGAAAAATATCAAGGAATTTTTATTTTTAAAATATTTTTAAATAAATAAGCAACTGAAAATCATAAACAGATATACAAAATTGAAAAGCAAATTTGCGAAGAAAAAAGAATCAATCATTGTTATAACGTAAAAAGTTACGTAAATTAAAACAAAGACCTTCTCGAAGAGAAGGAAAACAAATTTAGCAATGGAGAAAAAAGCCAGGCGAAAAAAGAAACATTTGACGTGAAAAATAAAAAAAGGTAAATTTACTGAAACAACACAACTAAAAAGCTTTCTTTAAAAAAAAAACAAAGACAAAAGACATCATAATAAACAAATTATGAAATATATACAAAAGAAAACTTATTAAAAAGAGACATGGGTAAAAAAGAAAATTCAATTTTTACCACTTAAACAAAATGGCCGACGTATCTCGAAAAGAAATAAAAATCAAATAGATTAAACAATGAATAAATGGAAAAGATAAGTTACATTAAAATTAAACTTGGCTTGCAGCTGAGCGGAGACGAGTAAAAATGAAGTTTATGGCACAAAAAAGAAGTAACACGTAGAAAATTAAAACCAAAACGTTTAAGCGAAAAAGAAAAAAATGTTGGCGCAGAAAAGAATAACAGAAACTGAAAATTTAAACACAATATGCAAAAAAGTAAATTAGCAAACTAGTGAAACTAGTCTCTTAATTTACTTTTCTAGCAACAAAAATAAAAAAATAAAAACAAACGACTGAAGTAGGGTGAAAAAATATAAAAACATCCACAAAAAAAAAAAAGAAAAAGTCAGTAAGAAAAAAAAAATGTAAAAGTAAGAAATAAACATAAAATATAAGTTCCAAACGGTTAGCGGCAAAAAAAAAAAAAAAAAAAACATCATCGAGAAACTTTAATGTGTAAACTTTAATGACCTCTCAACTGTCTCTAACGGACATTTTAGTTCTTTATTTCAGGCGTCTTGCCTAATTCAATTGTGTTACCAGGGGTGTGTTATTTAATTCACAACAGAAGGACAACACATTTCACATCCAGGATAGGGCATAGGGAAAAGCGGATCCGTGTGTTTTTCATTGACATTGCTACTAAGTAAACATTAATCAGCCTCAACCAAAACTCGAAATCCGTTTGGTGGGTGATACCATTTTCTATGTTGACAACCATTGCACCCCCCCAAAAAAACGCTCTTTTAATCTTATATGAAAGATATAAGTTCAGATTAGCTCTTCTTTGCCGCTATGCCAATCCTTTATAGCTAGGAAACGCCCTCGTCCATCCACGGTATGATATCACCGACATTCCCCACCAGCCGTATTCCAAATGTAATGAGGAATTTCTCGAGAACTGCTAATTTGAGTAGCAAATATTCACATTGATGTCAATCACTATCACCTTCATCATCAAAAATTTTACTTCATTCAACCTTATTTTATGTTCATATAATAGGAGTAGATAGGTTCGCCTATCACCCGGTTCATACTTCTCCCTAGACTTTTGAACAGAAGGATTTAGGATTGCGTTTCTGGTCCCTTCTAAAGCCTACAAAAACTCTGCATTTCAAACATCTCCGTCTGAACTCTGAAATGGAATTTAATTAACATAATAATTCTTTCCACTCATGAATAACTAGGCTTGCCTATCGTCAGGTTTTAGCTCCTCCCCGACTTTTGAACAAAAGGTGACATTTATCGTTTGTTTCCTGTTTAGGATTGGGGTTCTAGACCCTTCTAAAGTCTACTTCAACTCTGTACTAATGTTTCCATCTGAACTGTGAAATTTTATTTACTAATTTTTCCCCTCAATAGATATAGATAATTTTGCCTATCGCCCGGTTCATACTCCTCCCCGATCTTTTGAAGAGAATTAGACGTTTATCATTTGTTTAGTATAGGGTTTCCTGTTCCTTCTAAAATCTTTCCACTGTCTTTCACTTTTAGTAGCCCCCTTCCGTCTTAGCGGAATTGTTACCTTGCTTGGGGTGAAGCGAAAAAATTAAAATCACCCACCTTATTCAGTAACCCTTTACTAGGCGTGGCAATTGAGCCTTGTATTGGGTGAAATTAGGTAAAAAAAAAAGGATATTAAATTATAACGTTTTATCACAATCGGCCTTTCAAGCGCTATTTATTTCAAACGGTTGTTGAAACGATTGAACTTTTTAAAAAGATTTTTTTTTATCGTTTGTGCATTCAGTCATAGTCATTTTTTTTTCTTAAGTTAGGATTATCAAAACCCTGGAGTCGATCTATCATCTGACCAAGGTATAAAGATGGCTTCTGTCAGTACCTCAAAAACCAAACATATATCTTTTTCTCGAGTTATCTCCAGTCACGATGAACGTTTGCACGGCCAAATGACGTCCGCCATGCTCTGAGCATCTATTGTCTTTCGAATTGTCTCAGTTCTCCAAGAGGAAAAAGTATACAAATTAGATATTTTTTTGATAAGAAGCTGGAAGATATTGCCTGCTTACTAGTTGGCTTTAGAAAGATTCTAGTACCCACTGCCGTTTGCCCCCTCCAAACCTCAAATGAAAATCATATATACGAACAATCGCTAGAGATGCTGGGGAAAAAAATCGGTCGCTTCTTTGCCCCGCTACAGAAATTACGTAACACATCCTGCCAAAAGTTTACAACGGGTTTGGGTTAAAATCCGGAATCTTAAAATCACGAATGTCAAAATCCTGAAATTGAAAATCTCGAATGTATCAATATCCTGAAAGATCAGAAAATCTTTAAAATCCTGAAAGATCAGAATCCCGAAATTTAAAATCCTGAAAGATCAGATTGCCGAAATTTAAAATCCTGAAAGATCAGAATCCCGAAATTTAAAATCCTGAAAGATCAGAATCCCGAAATTTAAAATCCTGAAAGATCAGAATCCCGAAATTTAAAATCCTGAAAGATCAGAATCCCGAATTTTAAAATCCTGAAAGATCAGATTCCCGAAATTTAAAATCCTGAAAGATCAGAATCCCGAAATTTAAAATCCTGAAAGATCAGAATCCCGAAATTTAAAATCCTGAAAGATCAGATTCCCGAAATTTAAAATCCTGAAAGATCAGAATACCCAAATTTAAAATCCTGAAAGATCAGAATCCCGAAATTTAAAATCCTGAAAGATCAGATTCCCGAAATTTAAAATCCTGAAAGATCAGATTCCCGAATTTTAAAATTCTGAAAGATCAGATTCCCGAAATTTAAAATTCGTTTTCTACATGCTGCTGCTCTTTTTGAAACTCTCCAATAAACACTGCCATGAGCATTGTCTGCTAAATTTTCACATCGCCTGGTTTGACAATTTTTAATGAATTTTGAATGTTTCAAATGTATAAACACTATTTAAACGCTATTTTGTGAATGTTTAGATATAAAAGTATTTCCAAAAATTTTTAGTCAAATTTTCTCAAGGATTATTTTATGGGATTCTCATCTTTCAGGATTTAAATTTTGGAATTCTGTTCATTACGGATTTTATAAATCCGGGATTTCAAATGTCGGAATTTTAAATTTCAGGATTTCGGCATTAAGGATTTTAAGATTCGGGGTTATGATCGGCACAAGTTTACAACAGGATCAGGCCAAAAATGATCTATTGCTGCTATATATGGGCAGGAGTTATTGCTGTTATATATGGACAGGAGCTATTGCTGCTATATATGGGCAGGAGCGGAGATCTTGCTGCTATGTATGGGCAGGAGTTATTGCTGCTATATATGGGTAGGAACTATTTCTGCTATATATGGACAGGAGTTATTGATGCTATGTATGGGCAGGAGCTATTGCTGTTATATATGGGCTGGAGCTTTTCAATACTCACTTTCCAGCCCTGATAGAGTTCAAAATCGTTGGGGGATGGCTTATTTTCCCCACAGACGTAACCTCACGAGTTTATCAGAACTCCACCGCTTTTTCCGGGATAATATTCATTCTTCCGTTCCACCAGATCAGTAGATCTTTACCGCTAGGAAACTGTACGCTAAATTCCACAGAGTCGAATCAGTCTTATTTCCCCCATGTTAGAGATGCAATTAGGAAATTTCATTCTGATAGCTTTTTCACAAGAACTAACAGGTTGTGGAACAGACTCCTGTGTAGGTGCTTCCCTGATATCTTAAATAATAACCCATCCCCCGGCGCCTTTAGAGACTATTAGGTCTCATAGTCAATGAAGACATCAGGTGGAACTCGTACAAAACGATCTATCGCTAAGGACGCAATAAAAAAAGGGTCGATTCTGAGTACCGCTCCAGTAAGTATCTGACAACTGGTACTATCCTCTACGTTTACGAGAGCCTGATGAGGGCGAAAATGGAGACTTGCTGTCATATTTGCAGAGGATCTGACTAGTCCTCACTTTCCAGTCTCAAACCCCAAAACGTATCCGCGTCTTTGTTGGTTACAAATTATTTTCTACCCTGTAACCCATCTCTATCAGACGCGACATCACAAGCTTCTCACTACTCTGTGACTATTTTCATGTAAAATGCTCAGACAAACATTTCTTGACTCCACCATTATTAACCTTCACGGCTAGGACCCGCCGTGCTACGCTGTTGTAGCGAGCTACCTGAAGTTCCTTCGTATTCCATTAGTGAGAAGTTCCTCTCGAACAGCTTCTTCCCGCGAACCACTGCTCTGTGGAACCGACTCCCAAGAGGATGCTTTCCCGATCACAACAATCTTAATCTGTTCAAGTATTGCCTTATCCCTTATCTTATCCTCTTATACGCATAATCTCTGCCTCTTACTCTGGAATGCTTTACTTCAAATGGTTCGAGGGCCCTGTACGAGGTGAATCCCACTGTAACACAAATGTTTTGATCGCTAGAACAACCATGGTGCAAACACAAAAGTCTTAGAAACTGAATAAAAATAATTGAACTAGCGGTCTTAACTATTTTTGCGCCACAGAACTGCGTCAGACAGATATTTTCTTGTAAATGATCCGGGGCACGATGCTTGGGGTCCGCTGGACAAGACTACATGCCCAGCCGCGTGTAAAAAAAAAACATTTATAATGAAAAATTATGAACAAGATCAGGCCTAAAATGGAGTACCGATGTCATATTTGAGCAGGAGTTGTCAAGTTCTCATTTTCTAGTTTAGATACTCTAAAAGAGACTCCGAGTTCTTGTGGGTGACAAATTAATTTCCACTCTATAACCTCACTCCACCACAGACAAAATTTGGCTGCTCTATCGCTATTTCCAGGCAAAGTGATCAGACGAACAACATTCCTTAGTTCGACCACATCTAACCTTCACGGTTAAGACTCGGCATACTCGCACACTGTAGCGAATCACACTTATTCTTTCCTTATTCCATTGGTGAGAAAGAACTTTCACTCGAGCAGCTTTTTCCCCGCAAACCATTGCATGGTATAACCGAGTTCTAAGAGAACATTTTCCCGATCAGTAATGGTTAACCGTAATCATCCCCGCATATCCATATTGGAGACCGCTGGGCAAGATTACATGACTATCAACAGTCATGATAAATGAATGTTCCATTAGGTAGGCGCCATGAGTTGAGCCCCTATTGGAACAAACACAATCCAGACATCAAGTGGAACTCGTACATATGATCTATAGCTAAAGATGCAGTTAAAATAGGTTCCTTTATCTTTCCAATATGTACCTGATCCCTGCTGCTCGCGTCCACACATACAAGAGCCAGATCTGCTTTAAAACGGAGTACTGATGTAATATTTGAGCAGGATTTATCAAGTCCTCATTTTCTAGTTTAGAAACTGAATAAAATTGACTGAACTAGCGGTCCTAAATACTTTTGCGCCACAGAACTGCGCCAGACAAATATTTTCTTGTAAATGATTCGTGGCACAATGCTTGGAGACCGCTGGGCACCACTGGGCACCACTGGGCACCACTGCATATCCAGTAACATTTATAATGAAAAATTAGGAGAAAGGTCAGGCCTAAAATGGATTACTGATGTCATATTTGAGCAGGAGTTGTCAAGTCCTCATTTTCTAGTTTAAATAGTCTAAAAGAGACTCCGAGTTCTTGTGGATGACAAATTAATTTCCACCCTACAACCTACTAAAGTGATCAGCCGAACAGCATTCCTTAGTTCGACCAGTGCGAGCGTTCACGTCTAAGACCCGCCATTCTTCGCAGATTGCAGCGAACCACCTTCATTCCCTTCCTTATTCCATTGGCGAGAAATAAGCGCCACTCGAGCAGTTTATTCCTGCGAACCATTGCATGGTGGAACCGACTCTCAAGAGGACATTTTCCCGATTAGTAAACGCTTAACCTGGGGTAACCATAGTCATCTCTACATATTCACATAAACTGTATCCCTTACTCTGTAAATCTCTACCTCGAGTGGCTCCCGGTCAGGGTGGAACTAACTGGGAAAAAAAAAATAAATAAAGGAAAAGAGAACCGGATCATATGTGGCAGAAATTTTCAAAGCATGGTATCCATTACCCGACGCCGAGGCGCCCAAGGCTGATCCTTAGAGGGTAACTAGAAATGTTTTACCTATTAAATTATTTTAAATAAAATAAATCACTAGGACATTTTTTTTATCTTTCCGGTCGTCAACATCTCACTGTGAACTTAAAACATTCTCTTTACTCGTGCATTGCATACACAAACGTTGTTGGCTTCGAGTGGTCGAATTTTAATGGGAAAATCTTCGAGTTGACATTAGGTCCGATAAAAGACGATTATCGCAAAAGGAACATATTTTCTTGGCTGGCTTCTCAATTATGTTTCCTCACATGTTAATCTAAGGATGTTTAACTTCTACCTTTTCAGGTGAATAAAAAATGAAAATAAATAAATGAAGTCTATTGTTTTCCTCTTTTAGCTTTTACTTTTTTTCTTCTGTATAGCGCGCTGACAGACATCAACTGTACAAATACAACAAACGTTTGCATATTTATTGAAACAGACTATAAAACAGACGTAGAAAAAAAAATGTTTCGCCCTTTACTATTGGTTAAAAAGAAAGAAAGAAAGAAGGAAACACCGTCCTACTCTATTGCTTAAAAAAAAAAAAAACAAAAAAAAAAACGAAAAAAAACCCAACTCAATGTCGAAATAAATCCGTGAAGCAGTCAAAACTCACGTTCCCATTCATAAAAAAATATATGCGTATAAAAGTGAACATTATTTTCAGCTATTTTTTTTTTTTTTTTTGTCACTCTCTTTTTTGTGATTATTCAACATCTGTCTCTCAAAAGGAGTTTAATCAATGCAAAATCATTTTCTCAGTGGTGTTGGTAATACTGAGTCTGGCAGACGGGAACAGATGAAGGACAATAGCTTTTTACAGGAGAGTCAGAGTAGGCAGGCATGTCATCTTAACTAGTCGTAGACTTTCCGCCTCCTTTAGCCGCTAAACTGTGACAGAGTCAGCATTCTTTGCCTGTTTAGTTACCTTGGCTTCTGTTCCTTGCTATTCCTCAGTGTTTCCGTATTTGGAGCATTTTTTTTTTTTATTATTTATTTATTTATTTATTTATTTTATTTTTTTGTAGTTGATTGTTTGTCTCTTAAGTTCGGAACTCGCTTCTGCGTGAAGATAGCGTTGTTTACGGAAGTGAAGTCTTCTCAGGCACAAAGATAAGAACCGATACTTGAGCTATACTTGTAAATGGCGCCACTCACTGCTTTGCCTGTGATGTTAGGCCGCTTCTTACAGGCACAAAAGACTTAAGAGCAGTTGGTCTTCTAACTCAAAGGAACAAAGCGTTCACCTCTCAGACAACTGGTCCAATCGCTAGCCTATTTTAACTGTTTACTATTAGGGTGGTGCAAACATAATGTCGCTTTCTCGCATATGTTACTATGTGAGAAAACGACATTATTTTTGCACCAACCTAATACCAGCACAAATGAAGGCCAAACTGAACCAACGAAAACAATTCTAAACTAGTATTTTATTTCTTCTTAATTTCTTTTGCATTTTCATAGCAGTTCTTAGCATTTTTAGACTACTTACATTGTTCGGATCATTGTCCTCATCTTTATTGTCATATTCACGACGTTTCGGTCGTTGCACGCTCCGGTCTTCTTCAGGTGATATACGTTGGAATTTCAACCGAACCATTTGTTTCGTCCATTGCGGACGCATTTAATCATAATCACAAATGGCGAAAGTGGATAAAAGCGTTGGTTGAAGTAATACAGTAACTTGACCCAAAGAGTTTACAGTTCAATACCCGGCCACAGCAGGGGTGAAGAAAAACTTGGAGAGTTGAGTTACTAAAAGGAAATAACTGAAACTGAGATATCCAGAAAAGGCACGGCACGTAGAACTAGAACAATCTACTTCAGTGGACAGAATAAAGGGTTCGATTCGAAATTACAGCGTATCTGAAGATAGCCGCAGCGTACAGCGGCAGAAACGTCGTGAATATGACAATAAAAATGATGATAAGGTAAATAATACTTAGTTCAACTTAAATTAAGTTGTTTTGTTTATATTAGTAGTATAAATTGCATTTTAATTAGACGAAGCATTGTCAGCCATTATTCATTTTTAACTAGGATTACTTTTAAGTATATTTTAACTGCTTTATTTCCACTAGTAATATTACTAATATTATCTTGAACAGGTATTGTTGTTAGACATGATCCGTTTTAAAATCTTTTTCCCTTTCATCTTAATTTTAAGTTTTAAATTTTTCAAATTTAATTTTAAAATAATAAATGCTGACGGTGTTTCATATTGCTTGCATAATGTTTTTAATTGCATTTACTGAAAGCAAGGCAATAAAGTCACCAAGACGCAAGAGGTTAATGAGTGTGAATGAATTAGAAATAA
The DNA here is from genome assembly GCA_963932145.1 of Acanthosepion lycidas. Lineage (NCBI taxonomy): Eukaryota > Metazoa > Mollusca > Cephalopoda > Sepiida > Sepiidae > Acanthosepion > Acanthosepion lycidas. Next base: position 67,778,807 of record OZ010603.1, on the reverse strand, counting down.
AGAAACATTATGAAGGAGCAAGAGTAAAAGAAGAAGAACTGGGAAGACAGCAGATAACGATTGACATTGCATTTAAATTTTTCAATCTCAAAATTAACTGAAAATATGGAGCCGGAATAGAGTTCCACATGCGAGAAGTACAAGAAAAGAAACTGTTAGCATAGAACTTACGGTTACATCTAGCAAAATCAAATGTAAATCGATGAGACCTAGCTGCCAACCTAGTACTGCAATAAGATTCATAAAATCTAGTTACCATAGTGAAGTGCTTATGTAAACAATTACCGTGAATGTTGGTTCAAAAATAATATCGTTTTTTGACGTTAAAAATACGTCAAAAAACGATATTATTTTTGCACCAACCTAATATATACAGAAAAGGTACAGGGAGACGATATTATGGCGGCGGCAAAGTGTCTGAAGCCGACATACCAGGTCAGGACCAATAATATTGCTGATTCATCTTTGAATTTTATCAACAATCTCTAAATATATAGCAGGTGCAACGGACCATTTGTGGCAACAATATTCAAAGCGTGGATGAATAGAAGACTTCTATTAGGTTGGTGCAAAAATAATGACGTAATAATATCGTTTTTGACGTTAAAAAACGACATTATTACATCATTATTTTTGCACCAATCTAATAGATATGCAGAATAAATATGCTGAATTTTCCTTGCCTCTAGCAACGAATGGAGATCTAAATCAGACGTTTACAAGGAAAGTAACATCCTGATGTCTACAGTGAAATCAAAATTATGCAGAAAGCGTTTTCTTAATGCTCTTTTGCATTCTGTACGTATGCAAAATAAATTTCTTCTAAATATATAAAAAAAATAATGGGCCAGAATATGCACCCACGTCAAACAAATAACAACGGGTATTTTGGGCAATCAAAATTTGAGATAATATTCAAATGTCTCCCACGAAGATGCTTCCACGAACACTAAAACTTTAACATCTTCAAGTCTAGTTTGGTTTGATTTTGTTTGTTTTGTTTTCCGATGTATCAAACTCAATGGATTGTTTAATGCCTAAAAGATCTGGTAATATTTTTCGTTTTCAAAAATGTATTTGTTGGTAATATTTTATTTTTTCAAAAATACATTGCTGGTAATATTTTTCGTTTTCAAAAATGTATTTGCTGGTAATATTTTTTTTCCCAAAATACATTGCTGGTAATATTTTTCGTTTTAAAAAATGTATTGCTGGTAATATTTTATTTTTTTTTCAAAAATACATTGCTTGTAATAATTATTCCAAACAAGTATTGCTGGTATTAAAATTTATTCTTATGCTTTCATCATGTTTAGACCCCTTTTGCAGAGTGGGTGGTAACTATTGGCCCATAGCTGGAACCCTAACAGGTGTTACAACACTGGATCAGGGTGGACCCGGAAACACCAGCAATTAAGAGGCGTTTCCATGCGCCCCAAAACCTCCTGATCCAAGGCCTTGCTGTCGGATGTAGTTTATCGACTTGCTCAGGACGGTTCAAGTTTAGTGATAACTTTACCTATCGCACGGATCGCCACTGACTTCTTCCTTACTCTTCCTACGTATATATAACAACTTCATTTCATAATACTTGAATAGGTCTTGGGTCTTGCATTGAGTGAAGTTTATTTTCTTTTTTTTTTTTAAATAAATTGTGTAAAAGTTTGCAAATCTTGATTATTACAAAGAAAGTTAATCACTAAAATAAAAAAAAACAAAACAAAACAAAAAAAAAAAAAACGAGAATTCACAGAATCAAATGAATAGCGTTCGAGATATAATATTGTCAACACTAATTCGCGAAAAATATTAACGATGCAAATTTTTTTTTTGTTGCAGACGCTGGCACTCAACCTTACCAAAGATAAAGGTGAGAATAGCTGACCTAGGATGAAACGTCTTTCGCATGAGACGGGAGGAAGAATAGAAAATAAAAGAAAGAAAAGATAATGTTTTTATAATTTAGCCTCGTGGGATAGGACATCCCCCACCGAAAATAAAAAAAAAACAAAAAAAAAAAAAACAAGCAAACTCGTTTGTCTAGCTATCTAAGCGCGCACGGAGCGAAAGTTTTGTTGTCAATATACGACTATTTGAAAAAAAAAAGAAAAGAATATAGCTAATAAAACATGTTGCTTGTTTCAGTCTTGATGGGGTTTTAAATTCGTTTACGTGGAGTTGTGGAAGATAACTTCCCTACAGTGGCAATGTCACAAGTTTCGTCACAAGTCAATCGCTATTTCCATATAATATTTGACCAAAAAGCTGTTCAACTCTCGCTACCCAGAGTTGATGGAGTTCAAATTCGTTTACGCAGTGTTGTGGAAGATGAATTATGTTCCAGTTAGCAACTTCTTTCCCCACAGTCGGAAAGCCACAAGCCTCGTCACTACTTTATCGATATTTCCATGACAAATTCGACAATAAACCAGTCCAACGCTCACTGTTCAGCCTTGATGGAGTTCAAATTCATTCACGCGATCTTGTAGAGAATGTCTTATTTTCCACTCAGCAATCTCTTTCCCCACAGGCGGAAAAATCACAAGTCGATTACTTGTTGTTAACTATGCTCCCATTTGCAAAATAAAAAAAAAAGACAACTGAAAAGCATATTAAGTTGTATTAAATGCAAAACGAAAAACATGTCAATTGTTAACGGTGTTTATCAAACATATAAATACGAAAGAGTTCCAAAATGTATAGAGAAAGAAGAGAAATGCACAATTGACACGTAAAATAATAACTATTACAGTTAGATGATTAACAGAATGAAACAACCTTCTTGAAAATCATTGCACATAGCTGGTCGCCTCATTCATTTCTCTAAGAAGTACTTCATTATTCTTATTTCTAAATTCTTATAACTTTTACGTACATTGAAGATAAAAGGCTGAAGACCCCCAAATCCCTTCACAGAAGGTAGCCTAATGTCTGACTAAAAGCCGGTTTCTATGCTTAACGTTAATTAACTGGTTTATTTATTTCATAATATGAAAAATTAGCACCGTTGCAGGTTTTTCCAAACGGCAATTGTATTTCGAATAAAAGAATATTCCCTCCTGTATCGCTTTTTCAGATGTAGAACCAAAGGTATTTAGACATATGAGAATGACGGTTGAAACGTTTATTTCAACCGGCACGTTTATTTTGCAATCTACAGAAGGATGCTGAGGATACCATGAACTAAACATGTAAGCAACGACGAAATTTTAGAAGAAAAAAAAAATATGGAAAAATACACCAGTAAGAGGCTGAAATTTGTAGGGCATCTAATGAGGAAATAGCGCTTGGAAAATTGGATACTCACAAGACAGATTAGATGCAAGACAGACAGAAGAAATCAACGGATAAACTTTTTAGTGAGTTTCTTATAAAATGATGGCGGAACAAGTTTTAGGAGAAATAACAAAAAAGACAATATTTATTAAGAGCTACAAATGACAGGAAATTTCGGAGAGCCATGATCGCCAACGTCCTGAAAGTACACGGCACAGAAGAAGATTTATATCAGATTTCAGTTGCGTTTGTCCTAAAAGCGTTTCACCTATATTAAATAAAATAAAATGACTTCAGATATAAAATACATTTAAACATATGATTAACCGGGGTTTCAAGTTGATGTGTCTGTAAGATATGCGTCTTAGTGGCATTATCGCCTTACTTCGGGTGAAATGATTAATTTTTACATTAATACAAATATTATTTGTATTCTGTAACTGTCGCTATTATGTGAAATATTAAAAATCAGATAAAACCGTTTTATTATTTTTATACTGTTAGCTTAAATATCAATTAACTTTTTAGAAGATCTTATGTTTTTTTCTATATTTCTGAGAGGAGGTATTATGTACATTATTATTTTTTTTTTTTAAGCATTTCACTCCAAGCGAGGCGGGAGCCACTAGGACGCAAGGGGTTACAGAAAATTTAAAGCAAGATCAGATAGGAGTGATAGAAGAAAGGATGAGGGTAGTGGATAGATCAAGGCAACTGGAGATATCGATTGACATTACACTTGAATAGCTGGAGATTATAGCTGACAGGGAAACAGGAATAGGGAAGGGAGTTCCACAGGCGAGAGGTGCGATACATGAAGCTATTGAAGTAGAAGAGACGGCTACATTTAAGAGTTTCGACAGTGAAGGGGTTAGAGCGGGATGCCAGCCTCGTAGGGCGCTTGAACTCATGACGTCTGGGAACCAGCGAATGCAGCTCCTCGGAGCAATTTCCATGAAAGTATTTGCATTATTCGGACTGTTGTCCTCATCTTTGTCGCCATATTTATTACAACGTTTCGACCGTTGTACGCTCCGGTCTTCTTCAGGTAGTTAGAATGTCGAAATGAACCCTTTATTTCGCTCACTGGGGTATACTGTTCAAGTTCCACGTGCCATGTTTAATGGATGTCAGTTATCAGTTATCTACTGTTAATTCCCCTCACCAAGTTCTCCACTGCCTTAATCGGGTATTGAACTCACACTCCTCTAACTGGATCTAACTAACGCCTTTATCCACTGTGCCAGGTGTCATGTTTTTCTTTTACATTTAAGCATAAGATTAACCAAGAAAAAGTTGATTTTATTTTGCAGGCTCACAAAAGTCTATTTTAAATAGTATAAATCGACTTGAGATTTAAATAAAATAGATTTCTTATTCACAACAGGAGTAGCCATATTCGTCTATCGCCCGATTCACATCACTGCTCTGTCTTTTTAAACATGTCTTGAGGTTTTATCCCTTCTTCCCTGTTTGGGATTGACTTTCTGGTTCCTTCTAAACTCTTATCCATCTCTTTCACTTTGAGCAGTCGAATTCAAATTTTTAAAACTCTAACGTCTCCGCCTAAACACTGAAACTTGATTTATAAATTATTTATTTATTTTTGTCCTCAATAGGAGTAGATAGTTTCACCTATCGCCGCGTTTCTCACTTCTCCTTCATCTTTTTGAATAGGTGTAGAAGTTTATCTTTCATTTCCTGTTCAGGATTGGCTTTTCGGTCCCTTCTAGGTTCTACTTCAACCCTGAATTTCTAACGTTTCTGTTAACTGGGTTTCTTGTCTCTTTCATTTCCAATAGTCCATTTGTATCTTAGTGGTATTATCGCCTTACTTGAGATGAATTGATGAAAGATATGTAAAAGAACCTCCCACCAAGAAGTAGAAACGGCTTTTAAGTCGGGACGCTTATTTTATGAGTTGAAAATATACAGGGAAATTTCTACACCAGATGGCAATTCTATTTAACAAAAATTCCATTTTAAATAGTAGAATCGATTTTAAGATATAAAAACAAGGATAAAAGCCATATACGTATTCCTGGGGAAAAGTTTATTTTAATCGGCAAAAATATCTATTTTAAATTGTATAAATCGGCTTAAGATATGAGAATAAACATATTTAAACATATTAGGTTGGTGCAAAAAATAATGTCGGTTTTTGACGTTAAAAAATACGTCAAAAACCGACATTTTTGCACCGACCTAATATAATAATTCCAGACAATACTATTTTATAATTTGACAATTTCGTCCAGGAGTGACTTTTCCGGAGAGCACTTGTATTTATCACAAAAAGTGTGTTTTCTCTCTCTGAAATCGCATAAGGAGACTTCTGATAAAAACAAAGCAAACATGTTTAAATATATATGATTTCCTGGTAAAGCCTTTACTGGGACCGGCACGCCTATTTTTATTTGCAAATTCGCACCGGAACGACTATTCCGGACAGCCCTTGTATCCAGCTCAAAATTGTATTCCTCTGTTTTAGATAGTATAACACTTCAGATATAAAAGTAATGATATTTAAGGTATTTATCAAGCACCCTAACATCTGTGAATTCATTAACGCTCTTCGAGAACAAGAAGAATTTACACAAGAAATATCTCTGAATATAAAAGTAAAGAATACATAGAATCAAGTGATAATACGAAATAATTTTAATATTTTCAATAAAGATTTAACAGTCTTCCATTAATTCTTTTTTTTTTTTTTTTTTAAAATCATTTCACTCCAAGTAAGGGAACAAAGCCACTAAGAGGCAAGAGGTTACGGAGAGTGAAAAAATACAGTGTAACCCGGATATAACAGAGTTGTCGGGACCGGAGAAGAAGTATCTTATATCCGGGTTTCTCTTATATCCCGGTTTGGTCTATTTTGTTTAGGTAAGTATGGCTCTAATTTGGGACCAGAGATAATCTCTCTTATATCCGGGTTTCTCTTATATCAGGGTCTCTTATATCCGGGTTACACTGTATATGAAAACGAAAAACATTATTAAGAAGAGAGAACAAAAGTTAAGCAGACAGAAGATGACGACTGAGATTGCATTTAAATTTTTGAAAAGGTGACGGGAAAACAACAATCCGCAAGAGAATTCCACAAGCGAGAAGTGCGAGAGAAGAAACTGTTAGCATAGAACTTACGGTCACATTTAACCATTTCAACTATTAAAATGAATGATTCTTGAAATTATTCTCATCCTGGAAGAAATCTCCAAATATTCTAATCGCTAGCAATTTCCTCGGAAAATGCTCTGACATTGAATAACTGAAAAGAATTTCACCGTAAATAGGAGTAGATAGGTTCGTCCACCGCCCAGTTCAAACTCCTCCCTAGTCTTTTGAACAGGACAAGAAGCTTATCTCTTTCCCTGCTTTGGATTTGACTTCCAGGTTTTTCTAAAGTCTACTTCAACTCAATACTCCTAAATTCTCTGCTGGAACACATGAAATTATTTACTAAATATTTATTTTCAGCTATCGCCCTGTTCACACACCTCCTCGGTCTTTTGAACATGAGTAGAGGTTTATCCGTTGGAATTTCGAACCGACATCATTATTTAGTCCTCGAGGGTAGATTGATCTAATTCCATGTGCCATAATCCTTTTTTTTTTTTTTTTTTGGTGGGGGTGAATATCTCAGATTCAGTTAATTCCCATTAGTAACTCAAGTCTCCAATTTTTTGTTCTTTCTGCTGTGGCCACGTTTTGAACTCAAAATATATTTAAATACTTTCCCTAAGTCCGACCCTTGAGTTCAATGTCGTCTTCGGATTGAAAAATCTGTTGAAAGAACTAACGAAAACGATGATTTAAAGTCATTTTTACATTATTGCAAATATTATTTGCATTTTGGAAGATTATCGCTATTATGTGAAATATTAAAAATCAGATAAAACCATTTTATTATTTTTATACTGTTAGCTTAAATATCAATTAACCTTTTAGAAGCCTTTATTTTTTTCTTCTTTTAAAGGAAGGGTGAAATGCTTAGTGAAGTTGTCAAAATGGTTCATGGAGAGAGGTTAGGCTGATCACAATCTAAAGAGTTGTCTTTTAAACTTTGTTTTCCTTGCATTGTTTACTCTACGATCAAAATGCTATGAACTGGCTATATGCAAATATCAAACTTCTGTCCCCAAGCAGGTCTCAGTCATTTCGACATTTAATTACATCACCTTCATTGTGATTTCGTATCAGTTGTCATACTCTAGCCATTTTTTTTCAGTTCAAACAAGTGGAGCTTAACTTGTTAAGCGTAAGGCTTCTTATTTTGATCCCATCAAGAACTTACCCCCAAAATAATCCTCTTCTTAGAGGCTTGTTTTCCTCGTCTTCTCGACCATTTTGGGCCTGTCTGATTTGATACCTCAATTCAGACCTAGAGAAGAGAAGGTTTGAAAAGGCCGCTGGACAAAGACAAGGACATGCATAAACACACGAATTCACACCGAGGAGAAAGGGAAGGATTTTCGGGAGCTATAAAAAGAATGAGAAGGAACCCCATAAAATCAAGTCCCATTATGACTCTTTTGACAGATCTGTTAAGTAAAGACGGGTGAACAAATTTGTTTTGTGACTACGTTTCCTCCAGTTGTTTTTTATTTCTCCTCTAAATCAAAAAAAAAAAAAGCTCCCCAGTCGTCAATGTCCGCGTAAAGGGATGATGGTCAGTAAAAAAATGTTATTTAGTTGCTTGGTAAAGCAAGAAAAGAAAAAAAAAAAAAAAAGAAAAAAATAAACAAACAAACGAAAGGAGTGAAATATATTGGTCACCCTTGTTACATTAAAAACATTAACACTTTCGTTATAATAACTTTTACTACGTTTCAACCATTTTCTTTTTTTTTTTTCGTTTTGGCTTACGGCCATATCACGTTGAAACTCCGGTTCTCATTTGATTGCCGAAGTCGAGCTTGATCGGTACCTAGATGGGTGACAGTTTGGTAATACGAAAGTTCTCTAAGCATGGACGTGCGGTGGTTCAATAGATAACGTCTGGAAGTAGGAACCTAAAGTAGCGAATTCAATTCTAGTTACGTTCGTTGCATTTACCTGGAAAGTTATCGATCCACCTCCTATCCCTCCAGCAGTAGGTTACCGTATATACTTATATATAAGCTGATTTCATAAAAGCGACTTCTGAAATGTTTGCCATCACCCCCAGAAAAATATTATCTGTTTAAAAAAATTAGCTCCCTCCTGGCTTCTTGTTTCTCAGTCAACTTTGATCTTCAACGATTTAAATGCAATGTCAATCGTTATCTTCTGTCTTCTTAATTCTTGTTCTTTTATTTTTTCTCTCTCCTTAATAATGTTTTTCTTTTTCTCATATTCTCTCACAGTCAATAATCCTTCACGTCTTACTGGCTTTATTGCCTTGCGTGAGGTGAAACATTAAACAAATATGTATACAGTGCAAAAAAAACAAACTATATTTTGCTTTAAAAAATGTTCATAAAAAACTCATCTTATACACGAGTATATACGGTAATTAGAATAGCGATTTTCTAAGAGAAGATTAGGTCGAAATTATAGGCACCCAGTGAGGTTCAAATTCACTATTCAGTCATAATTGATCCAGCGAGACAAGCTTGCTAACCCTTACACTACGTAGAATTGCTCTAATGATTCTCTTCACAGAAACTGAAGAAGAATCACCCTAGTTTTATAAATAGGGGTGATTCAATTTCCCTGTACGACAACCCACGCTTCCCAATCAAATGTCCAAATGCTGTTTAACCTGAATTATGAAAATTTGCTTCATCCTCCATATTCAGCTAATATCATTCCTAATCACTTATTTAAGCATATTGAGCTTGTCATCATAATTATAAAACCCAGGTTTTTTTTGTTTTTTGTTTTTTTTGTGTGTGTATGACTGTTCGTTTGTATATTGGATCGGATTTCCTATATTTTTCAAGCGATTTCAACAAAACTTCACAGGACTACGTAAAATTACCTTGCGGTGGTTCTGACAGCACCAAAAAATGGAAAAACACAATCGTTTTGGCAAGAAATCAATTTGAAAACACGATTAAGAGGCATCGCTGTCGCCAGACTGAAAAGGGGACAATTCATATGGAGTTATACTTATTATAAAACCCAGGTTGTTTGTATGTGTGTGTGTTCGTTTATATATGGGATCGGATTTCCTACATTTTTCAACCGATTTCTACAAAACTTAACTTTTTTTTTTGGCAGGTAGTGTTTCTTATTGTCTTGCGCACTTTTTTTCTTTATTTCTACATTCAGAATGCTTTAAAAATTCCATTTACAAGGCAATTGTTTATAATAAAATTCTATTCAATAGGTAGTCTCATAATGATTGAAAGCAATGTTTTTGTTTGGGTTTGGGTTTCACCAATTCGTAAAGAAAAAAAAAACTAATTAAGACATGCGTGTCCGTTAACCTTAAACAATAATCTTTCTCAATTTTATTTTTCAGTCTTTATGATGGTCGATACTTGATCTATCTCTTACTGTTACATCCCCCGGGCAACGCCAGGTTCTACTGTTAGTACGCAATAAAGCATTCTCCAATAAGGAAGATATAATCGAAGCATTTGAACTGTTTAACATATCAAAGGATAATATTTTTTTTAAAGATGGAATCAAGAATTTAATGGTACGTTAAAGGACATTCATTCATCGACATGGTGCCTGTTTCAACTAACTCAATTAATTATTTAACATAAAGTGCGTCATTTCATGTGTGACAAACTAATAAATTAGTTCTTGAACATTTCAGAAGCCTTTATTCATTTCCTGTAAAGTACGTCATTTCCTGTGTGACAACCTAGTAACATTTCAGAAAGATTTTATTCATTTCCTATAAAGTACGTCATTTCCTGTGTGACAACCCAATAACATTTCAGAAGGATTTTATTCATTTCCTATAAAGTACGTCATTTCCTGTGTGACAACCTAACAACATTTCAGAAGGCTTATATTCATTTCCTATAAAGTACGTCATTTCCTGTGTGACAACCTAATAACATTTCAGAAGGATTTTATTCATTTCCTATAAAGTACCTCATTTCATGTATAACAATCTAATAAATCAGTTCTTTAGCCTTTATTCATTTCCTATTATATGCGTCATTTCATGTGTGGCAACTTAAAAAGATAGTTCTTATACATTTCAGAAGCGTTTTATTCATTTTTTTATAAAGTGCGTCATTTCATGTGTGACAATCTAATAAATTAGTTCTTGAACATTTCAGAAAAATCGAAACAAAAACGATACTTGCACCAAGCACCAGTAAGCGACACATAATGAGAAAGACGGCTTGGAGAATTTGACTCTCACAGAGCATATTGAAAGAATTGAAGAAAACCAAAGATATAGCAAACAGACAAATTTTACAAAGAGCTACAAATGACTGGAAATTGTGGAGAGCCATGATCGCTTACGTCCTGAAAGGACACGGCACATGTAATAATAAAAAAGAAAGTGATTACGTAACTTGTTAGAAGAACAGGGCTCAGGAGAGATAGCAAACACTCTAAATTTACTAAGAGCTACAGAGGAAAGGAAATAGTGGAGAGCTCTAATCGTTAATTTTTTGAAGGACCACGGCTCATAAAGGATCAGTAATTTTCCTGCCTTTTTTTTAAATTTGCTTTTCTTTTATTTTCAAACTTCCTCTTTCTGTATTCTTGTAATTTTTAGACTCGTAAAAGTGCTGGTTCCAATAAACTTGATGCTAGATATTTTTTCTAATTTCTCGAAGAAAATAATCGGCCGACGGAGAAACTTATTTGAAAATATTAAGCTTTCCTTAATAAATCGACTCAGTTCCGCGTAGGGGTTAGATAATTGCAAGAAATAATTTAGTCTTGTCTGCAATACAAAAAAATACCTTGAAACAACCACTCAAAAGCAATCAACTTCAAGAATCCAGTTAGAGTTTCTTTGAATGAAACAGTTGTTGTCAAACGCATCTAGAAGACCTTATAGCTTCAGGCTAATTGTACAGCTTTGTTCAGCAAAGCTTGCCAACTTTATCATCGAATCGGGGACCGCTTTCTTGAACGCTTCTGAAGTGATAGCCTTGACGGTTGATTCCTATTTAGTTGGTTGATGAGCATAAAAAGCGAAGCAGATAATTGAGATTCATTTTCCTCTCTCACTTTTTGATTCTCCGAGTGTGAAACAAGGAACGAGGGTACTTTAATGTCATCCCTGCAGTCTTTTAAAAGTTGGATAAGGTTTCCCATCAATGGAGTTTACGTTTCGGCTCACAGACTTCGACCAGGATAATTATTCTGTCGACAGTGTCCCGCTGAAAACGATCTCTTCCTGAATTTAAACGAAAGTAAAAAAAAAAAACGGGCTTTTACTTCCTTTTTTTATCTAGCATATATTCCCATCTTTACTTAATAGCCTCTTATATATATATATATATATATATATATATATATATATATATATATATATATATATATATTAGGTTGGTGCAAAAATAATGAGGTAATAATGTCGTTTTTTGACGTTAAAAAATACGTCAAAAAACGACATTATTACCTCATTATTTTTGCACCAACCTAATATATATACTCGACTTTCCCGTCGATTGAGGGTCAAGCAGATCAGTTCTTAGGCAACCGACAACCCGACACCAGCACATGAGATTTTCTTATAGGGGTGAAGGTTTCATGCCGGACCATCCACACTTTTTGAAGGGTAGAATACAGAGACCTGGTGCATTACATGCCACAGGGTCGCCAAACGATCCTCCGTAGGTTTTGAATTCAGAGTTGTCATTCTCCTAGACCAGTTGCCATCCAAGGCTATAGAACCCAGTCTGTCCTGCTATTTACCTATAGCTGGAGGAAGAAGACGAGGATTCATACCTTTCCCAAGGATATTAGCACGTAAGTGAATGTTATTCGAACACGGCTCTCTAATTACTCAATCGAAGCCGTTATCTATTACTCCACCATTATTTGACGGCATATAAGACGCACTGGTGTATAAGACGTACCCCAGCAATTTCAGCAGGGCAAATCAAGAAAAAATTAGTAATGAGTAGAATTAATCAAAATTATTATGGCAAAGCCTAGGCTATATTTATGAGGTATTATTTTGGTTAAACAAGTGATGATTATACTTAAATGAAAAATAATAGAAAAAAAACACGAGCCTATAAAATCTTTATTATATCCAAAGGTAAAAAAAAAACAAATCAAAATCAAGCAATTATTACAATTTAGCAAAACTACATTTACCATTAAAATTTTAAATCTATAAAATTCGTTGTCTTCAATATCAAAACTCTGATACTCATTTTCAATGCAACTATCATTGTCGTTAAGTGATGCATCATAGAATTTCGGCCAACTGTCGCGATTTTTAAACATACACATGGTATATAAGATAGAAGGGAATTTTAAAAGATATATTTAGTAAAAAAAAAAAAAAAGTGCGACATATTTTCCGTCAAATACGGTAGTTGTTTGTTATGTTTCGAGATGTTTCACCCATGTATATCATTGGGCATTCTTTACAATATATACTGTATATTACTGATCCACCCCGTTGATGTTATTATCTCGTTTGTTAATTAACACTTATTGTTTTTGTTGTGGCACAAGAGAAGAATTGAGTTAAACAAATATATTAAAAGAAACAGTAATACAAACATATATAAACGAGAGTGTTACAGCAAGAATGTTCGGTCCGACTGGCAGAGCTGACTGCTGGAAACTTCCCTCTCCAAAAGGCAGTACCTGCTCCAATTTGAAGCTAGGATAGTCCATGCGTGCGTGGGTAAATTACCATAACAGCTAGCTAGCAAGCTAACTAGATAGATAGATAGATAGATAGATAGATAGATAGATAGTTCTGTGGCTTTGGTCAGAAATAAAGACACAAGATAGGAATTGAGTTAAACAAATATATTAACAGAAACAGTAATACAAACATCTATAAACGAGAGGGTTACAGCAAGAATGTTCGGTCCGACTCTCAGAGTAAATAGAGAAAAGTGCCAGTCCTTCTATATGACAGTAAATATTGGAGAATCTCATCATAAATAGAGAGAAACATGATAAATAGAGAAATGGGGCTGTCATACTTATGGCACTAAATGTCGGAGAATGTCACCATAAATAGAGAGAAACATGTTAAATACTGAAAAGGACCGGTCATTCTATATGGCAGTAAATGTTAGACAATGTCATCATAAATAGAGAGAAACATGTTAATAGAGAAAAGGGCCGGTCATTCTATATGGCCGTAAATGTTGGACAATGTCACCATAAATAGAGAGAAACATGTAAATAGCGAAAAGGTCCGGTCATTCTATATGGCAATAAATGTTGGACAATGTCATCATAAATAGAGAGAAGCATGATAAATATAGAAAAGGCTGGTCCTTCTATATGGCAGTAAATGTTGGACAATGTCACCATAAATAGAAAGAAACATGTAAATAGAGAAAAGGGCCGGTCATTCTATATGGCAGTAAATGTTGGACAATGTCATCATAAATAGAGTGAAATCTGATAAATAGAGAAAAGGCCGGTCCTTCTATATGGCAGTAAATGTTGGACAATCTGATCATAAATAGAGAGAAACATGTAAATAGAGAAAAGGGCCGGTCATTCTATATGGCAGTAAATGTTGGACAATGTCATCATAAATAGAGAGAAACATGTAAATAGAGAAATGGGCCGGTCATTCTATATGGCAGTAAATGTTGGACAATGTCACCATAAATAGAGAGAAACATGATAAATATAGAAAAGGTTCGGTCCTTCTATATGGCAGTAAATGTTGGACAATCTCATCAAAGATCAAACCAAACGTGAAGCAACAAAAATATAAAACAGTCCAACATGCGAATTACAATTTGGAAATATGAAAATCAAATAAATAAAATGATTCAAATAACTTGTAATTTTTTTTTAGCAGAGGACGGAAAGTACGACATAGAAATCCAAAGGCGGGATGGGATAAGGAAATGCGCCTTCAAAAAGCTAAGCAGATTATTAAGAAACAGAAATATTTTTTTTCTAAACAAAAAAAAAAGCCAATGAACTGTTTTGTAATATTGGTCCGCTTATATGGCAGTAAATACTAAACAATTTTCTCAGAGGTGAAGAAGAAACTTGAAGCAACAGAAATGTGTCTCTACAGAAGGATGCTGAGAATGCAATTGAAAGATTATGTAAGCAGCGACGAAGTGTTAGAGAAAATGTAAACAAAAAGTACACTTATATTTGACATTAGAAAGAGACAACAGAAATTTCTGAGGAAAGAGGGCGTAGAAAATTTATCACTCGCAAGACATACTGACAATAAGAGGCATAGAGGAAATCAGCGAATAACCTACCTAGCAATTGGAGGGTATAACAAGGTTTAGGGGAGATAGCAAAAAAACAAAATTTATTAATATTTAGTGATTTTATTGACCCGCGTAAGGTGAAGCGATTAAAAATCTAAGACTTCCAAAGGCTAAGCAGAGTATTAAGAAAAAGGAAAAGTGAACTGTTATGTAATATCGATTCTCCTATATATCAGTGAATGCTGGACAATCTTCACACTGGTGAAGAATGTAAGTAAACAACAGAAATGTGGTTCTACAGAGGGATGATGAGAATATTATTGACAGCTTATGTGAGTAACAATGAAGGTTTCGGAAAAAAGTCGGAACAAAAAAGATACTTATACATAACATCAGTAAGAGACACAGAATGAATAAAGAGCGCTTAGAAAATTTGACACCCACAGAACATACTGAAAGTAAGTGAGACTGACGAAAACAAGAGATATAGCAAACAGTAAAATTTTACTAACAGCTACAAAAGAGAGGAAATTGTGGGGAGCCTTGATCACCAATGTCCTGAAGGGACACGGCACATATAATAATAAAAAGAACTTGCTTGTGTAAATTGTTACTAGAACAGGGTTTAAAAGAGAGAGAGACAGAGAGAGAGAGACAGAGAGAGACAGAGACAGAGAGAGACAGAGAGAGAGAGAGAGCAAGGAGACAAAATTTAGTAAGAGCTACAAAGGAAAAGGAAATTGTGGAGAGCCATGGTCGCCCATGCCATGAAGGGACACTGTACATATAGTAATAAAAAGAATGTGTTTGTGCAAATTGTTAGCAGAACAGGTTTAGCGGAGATAGCAAATAGACAAAATTTAGTATGTGCTACAAGGGAAATGGAATTGTGGAGAGCCATGATCGCTTATGCCCTGAAGAGGCATGTCATATAATAGAAAGAATGTGCTTGCGCAAATTGTTAGGAGGACACGAATAACAAACGGACAAAAGAGCTAAAAAGGAAAAAGAGCTAAAAAGGAAAAAGGAAATTGTGGAGAGCCATAATCGACTATGCCCTGAAGAGACACAGCACATATAATAATAAAAATAACGTGCTTGTGGAAATTGTTAGTAGAACAGGAATAGCAAACAGACTAAATTTAGTAAGAGCTACAAAAGAAAAGGAAATTGTGGAGAGCCATGATCGCCAACGTTCTGAAAGGTTCAGGGCTCATAAAGAATATATATTTTTTTTCTGTCTGTTTTATTTTTCTTTTATTTTACAATGAATCCTTTTTTCCGCTTCAAACATCTCACCACTAAGTCGGGTACCATGTCTCTGCCGATCCATTCCGGACACGAGCGACTCCTATTTCATAGCCGATTTGTTTTTTGATCCGAGCACTTGTTACACGCTTCGGAGAATATATTCCCTCAGCGATCTTGTTTGTATTTCTTGTTTGTTTTCGTCGTTTCTTTATTTTATTTTTATTTTTTTTTACTATCTAATTTTTTTGTCCTTTTCTTTCTTTTAATCTACGTTTAAAAATATAGACCTTTTACGTCTGTGGTTCGGAACCTCATCCAGATGTGTAGGGGTAGTAAAATGAACGCGAGCGGAACACAGGCACGCATGAGTTCATGCCTTCATTCGTCGCTCGCTGATTGAACGTTTTATTCAACTTCCGACTCAGAAAAAAAACAAAAAAAAACAAAAAAACACCACCTATTTTAAGAGGATTTTTTCTCAGATCTGTTAGTAAAATGTTCTACGAATGAATCTTGAATTACATCCTTTACAATATAGAGTAAAAGGATATATCTGTCGAATTTAATGGGATAAGTTTGGCCCTTCACACACAAATGTATGCACACACTAACAAACACACATACACACACGCATATATATATATATATATATATATATATATATATATATATATATATATATATATATATTTGTGTATTTAGACAGCAATGCTTGTTTCATGCACATTTTATTGAATACGACAGGCATGTTTTAACTGTTAAATGAGAAATAGTTTGTCGCATGTATGTTTTATAAAATGTTTCCTTTTTTTCAGAACACAGTCAAGATATTGTGTCCATGTTCATCTTAGTTATTATAAAGCGCAGATTGTGTGTGTATCTGTACGTTTATATATTGGATCGGATTTCCTACATTTTTTAACCGATTTCAACTTCACAGGACAACGTAAAATTACCTTACGGTGGTTCTAACAGCGCCAAAAATTGGAAAAACACAATTGTTTTTGCACAAAATCAATTTGAAAGCACGATTAAGGCATTAATGAAAGGGGAACAACTCATATCGAGTTATACTTATTAATATCGAGTTATCGAGTTATACTTATTATAAAACCCAGGTTGGTTGTGTGTGTGTGTGTGTGTTTGTTTATATATAGGATCGAATTTCCAACATTTTTCAACCGATTTCAATAAAACTTCACTTTTTGGGGGGTGGGGGGCAGGTAGTGTTTCTTATTGTCTTGCACACTTTTTTCTTTATTTTTATATTCAGAATGCTTTAAAAATTCCATTTACAAGACAATTGTTTATAATAAAATTCTATGCAATCGGTAGACTCATTGAAAACAATGTTTTTGTTTGAGTTTGGGTTTGACCAATTCGTAAAAAAAATAAAAAATAAAATAAAAAATAAATAAATAAAATAAAACTAATTAAAACACGCGTATCCGTCAACCTTAAACAATAATCTTTGTCAATTTTATTTTTCAGTCTTTATGATGGTCGATACTTGATCTGTTACTTACTGTTACATCCCCGGGCAACGCCGGGCTCTACTGCTAGTTGTTAATATTATTAGGCGTTGTCTTTTTGTTTTGTTAATAAGGCTTCCATTATTTTTAGCCTTTTTTGCATGTAGATGATGCTATTATATTAGTGTTGTCAACAAGTATCTATACAGTTAGAATATTTAGTCCTTGAAAATGGCTAAACGCATAGCCGAAAGCGCTCGGATAAAAAGTACATTCGGACAGTTTTTGTATAATTTATCATTTAAAAAGAAAAAAAATTATTATATCGCATGAGAAATTGTATAAAAAAACTAAATAAAAGCACCTTGTCTGTCGTATTCAATGACATATGCATATATATATATATATATATATATATATATATATATATATATATATATATATATATATATATATATATAATTAAAGACGAGTGCCAAGGTACTATGATTAAGCTTTTTATTCAATACACAACCCCAGTCAACTAGAAAATAAAATTAATTATCCCCCATAAAAATTAAAACAAACCTTATCGTCAGCGATAACAAAAACTCCAAATTACAGAAAAACAATATTATCGTGCGTTCCTGATCAAGCCAAATTCATGTATAATTATATTGGATATACACTACATTCCTATCAAGAAGACTCACGTTACATCCCTCTGAATAAAAAAACATATCGAGAATATTTAACATCGAAAAACATAAAGAAAAATAATTAATTAATGTTAATAATATGTGGAAATCTTCACCCTCTGCCTGATGACGGTCGCGAGACCAGAAACACGTGTATCCAAATTATGGAAAATAAAGCATAATATTTAAAAAAAAAATCCACATTACACCCAAAAACGTTTGTGGTACTTCTCTTCTTTTTAATATACACACTTTTCTCTTGTTGGAACTACCTCTTCCTTATATATATATATATATATATATATATATATATATATATATATATATATGTATATGTGTGTGTGTGTGTGTGTGTGTGTGTGTGTGTAAGCAAATATATGGATATAGATCCGACAGTATGAAGAAAATATACGGAAAAAAACAAACAAAAATCCTTATATGCAATTATGCTGTTTTAATGTTAATATAATGTCAACGTCGGACGTTTCGGTCTAATAAACCATCTTCAGGACCTATTCATAAAATATAATTAACATTATCAATTCAACATGACAAAGACGATGGACATAAGAACAAGACTTATCCAAACAGATAACTGAAAGTTTTATATGATCAGCGTTCCGTTTAAACATGGTCACGTTATCTGTTTGGATAAGTCTAGTTCTTATGTCTATCGTCTTTGTCATGTTGAATTGATAATGTTAATTATATTTTATGAATAGGTCCTGAAGATGGTTTATTAGACCGAAACGTCCGACGTTGACATATTAACATTAAAACAGCATAATTGCATATAAGGAGTTTTGTTTGTTTTTTCCGTATATTTTCTTCATATATATATATATATATATATATATATATACATATATATATATATATATATATATATATATATATATAAAAGTGATCATAGAAGTCAACACTTAGAGGCACCAGGATGTTTCATGCTAGATACAATCCTCTAGCATGAAATAGACTGTCGCCTCTAAGTGTTGACTTCTATGCTCACTTTTATATTTACACACGCTCTATCCCAGATATTGAGCACTTTATTCCATAAATATAGCACAACTTAAGACTATATTTCTTCATATATATATATATATATATATATATATATATATATATATATATATATATATATATATATATATATATATATATATATCAGGTGTAACAGTAAAATTGTTATATATATATATATATATATATATATATATATATTAAGAAATGGACAAAGTCCGACAATTTATTTATTAAAGACATATTTATGTTTAACGTTCTTTTTATAGATACAAGTATTTAAGTAAATGCTCTGTTTATAATAAACAGTATTAAACAACATTTACCGGCCTGAATGTCCGAGAAATTTTCATAGAAAATATTCGTCCTTTGATTCGTATAGGATGCATGTTCGAATCCTGTCAAAGGACGAATATTTTCTATGAAAATTTCTCGGACATTCAGGCCGGTAAATGTTATTTAATACTGTTTATTATAAACAGAGCATTTATTTAAATACTAAAAAAAAAAAAGAACGTTAAACATAAAAATGTCTTTAATAAATATATCAGGTGTAACAGCAAAATTGTCTGAATCGTGTAACAACATGGGATATTTGTCTCTCCCACTAAATGTTTAATATCTAAAAGTCCACTAAACGAATTCATTTTTTTCCAAAGTTTTCACATAAGACATTAGCCATCTTGACAACATTTGTAAGAATCACTTAAAAACCCTTTGAGTTGTTCAGCTAGAAAGAGAACAGGTTAAAATCGTTTTGCGTTATCGCCACTATGTCTTCCGAACTGAGCAAAGGTGAGAGGAACAGGTTCCTTTGCCCTTCAGTAATCGACCCAACATTCATACTCTGGCTTTCATA
The DNA here is from genome assembly GCA_963932145.1 of Acanthosepion lycidas. Lineage (NCBI taxonomy): Eukaryota > Metazoa > Mollusca > Cephalopoda > Sepiida > Sepiidae > Acanthosepion > Acanthosepion lycidas. The sequence goes on along the minus strand of OZ010603.1, from coordinate 67,758,952 downwards.
TTCAAATTCCATTCAAGAACCATCAAGTGAGCGATGACTAACTCTAAAAAAGAGGGTACAGTAGAGAGGAAAACTGGATCAAGAGGTCACAGCAGAAAGAGGGATTATCATTACAACTTAGAGCTAAAGAGATCAATTAGAAAAGATCCAACTCAATCCATAAGACGTTTGGGACGTGAGAGAGGAGTTTAACCTATGACAGTCAAGAAAACAGTGAAAAAAGATTTGATAATGAAACCGCGAATCGTGAGAGGCATCTTGTTACTCCAGGATAAAAAGTTAGATAGTTAGAGAGAGCGAAGATCATCTTGAATTAGTTGGAAAATGATCCTGGAATATATATATATGTATATATATATATATATATATATATATATATATATATATATATATATATATTTCAAATTAATTTTAATCCTTCGTGTGCTTTCGATCAATAACTATGATTAATTAATCATAAATATGTCATTTTATTTTATGATCGATTTGATCACAATTCTTCTGTTAAGCTTGGACAATAATGATACATTATTACTGTTCAGTTTACAGTCCAATATTGTTATAAAAAAAAAAAAAATTCCAGTAAGATATCTTTAATCATTTCTAAGATACAGCGACTCAGATCTTAATCTAATAGTTGGACAATTTTGCTGTTACACGATTTGGATTATTTTGGATTTACACCCAGTATATATATTTCATTTTCGTTGCCGGTCCTCATAAATATTTATAAGGATTTAAAAAGTTGGATAAAGAGACTCTACTGTGACAATCATGCACACATTCAGACATTCTTAAAGGGCTACGCATGATTTATACCGTCTTTAGAATTGTTGATTTTAATTACTCATTCATTCCTTGACTTGTTTTTGTTTATTTCTTTTTATATCCTTTTAATGTGTAGTCGCTATATAAAATAAGTTAGTGAGCGAGAGCGAGAGAGAGAGAGAGAGAGTGAGAGAGAGAAAGAGAGAGAGATTATCGAGTTCTTTTCTACACGAGACTATTACTGAGGAAAGCCGTTTTTCTAGACGATCACGCGAGAAGTAGTGAAATCTCAATCCCACGCGTCCTGGGTATGACGATAAACTACGTCCAACAAGGCCTCAGATAATGTTTTCGGAAAAATAATGTTGCCAGCTATACGTTTTTTGGAAAAAATAATGTTGCCAGCTATGCGTTTTTGAAACAATAATGTTGCCAGCTATACGTTTTTGGAAAAAATAATGTTGCCAGCTATGCGTTTTTGAAACAATAATGTTGCCAGCTATACGTTTTTGGAAAAAATAATGTTGCCAGCTGTACGTTTTGCGTCCTGGGTATGACGATAAACTACATCCGCGTCCTGGGTAAGACGATAAACTACATCCGCGTCCTGGGTATGACGATAAACTGCGTCCAACAACAAGGCTTCAGATAATTCTTTTCGGAAAAATAATGTTGCCAGCTATATGTTTTTGAAAAAATAATGTTGCCAGCTATAAGCTTTTGAAAAAATAATGTTGCCAGCTATGTGTTTTTGAAACAATGTTGCCAGCTATATGTTTAATAGTATTGTGCATTTAATATATGTATAGGTTTGTGTGTGTATGTGTGTGTGTATATGTATATATATATATATATATATATATATACCTTAATTTGGCATTAAATGACCCACAGTGGTTGATATGCCATAAAACCAAACCAACCAACCTCATTCCCACTATCAAAATGCGGATCGTGAAATGCCTCAGAGCAGAAGCTTTCTTTTTACAGATCAACCTTTTCTTCTTTGCAACCTAAAGACGATATTTTTGAGACAACCTTTACATCCATCCGCGAGAACTGACCTATTTACACATTTACCCCCCCCCCCAAAAAAAAAGAAAAGAAATAAAATACAAAATATTGGTTGGTTCTACGGCTTCGAGATCGGGAGCTAAAGACGGCTTACAGCCAAGAGGTCTGAAAGTATATTCTCAATTAAGTCTCGTTTCCCTCCGGGACGTAGGCGATCATGGAACTCCACAACATCCTGACATTTGTAGATCATTGTTAATGTTGTCTTTTTTTGCTATTTCTCCTAATCTCTGTTCTGACACCTATTTTCATAAGTTCGATCGGTGGGTTATACGCTGATTACCTCTGTTTAACTTTCCTGCAATATCTCCTGTGAGTGTCAAATTATCTAGGCCCACTTTCCTCATTATGTTCCCTAGAGATTCCATGTCTCTGACGCTAAGTCAACGTTTCATTTTGTTTCCATTTCCTTTAAAACTTCGTCGTTACTCACATGTTCAGTCAATGATATTCTCAGCATCCTTCTCTAGAAGAACATTTCTGTTGCTTCAAGTCTCTTCTTCAACTAGGAGAAGATATATCAGCATGACGAACATGAATGGATCACCCAGATATCCATAATACCTTACCAAGGACTTTAAAAACAAAAATGTGCCATCATTTTGGACGGCCTGGGTAAACTAGTATATTTATATATTTAAAGACTCACATGGGAAAACCTTCTAATAATAGTAAGGACATAACAAAATATGCCATCATTTTGGACGACCTGGGTAAACTAATATATTTATATATTTAAAGATTCACATGGGAAAACCTTCTAAAAATAGTAAGGACTTTACAAATTATGCCATCATTTTGGACGGCTTAGGTAAACTAGTATATTTATATATTTAAAGACTCACATGTGAAAACCGTCTGATAATAGTAAAGACTGAAGAAAATATGCTATCATTTTGGACGGCCTGGGTAAACTAGTATATTTATATATTTAAAGATTCACATGGGAAAACTTTCTAATAATAGTAAGGACTTAACAAAATATGCCATCATTTTGGACGGCCTGGGTAAACTAGTATATTTATATATTTAAAGACTCACATGTGAAAACCTTCTAATAATAGTAAGGTCTTAACAAAATATGCCATCATTTTGGACGGCCTAGGTAAACTAGTATATTTATATATTTAAAGAATCACATGTGAAAACCGTCTGATAATAGTAAAGACTGAAGAAAATATGCCATCATTTTGGACGGCCTGGGTAAACTAGTATATTTATATATTTAAAGACTCACATGTGAAAACCGTCTGATAATAGTAAGGACTGAAGAAAATATACCATCATTTGGGATGGCCTGGGTAAACTAGTATATTTATATATTTAAAGACTCAGATGTGAAAACCTTCTAATAATAGTAAGGACTGAACAAAATATGCCACCATTTGGGACGGCCTTGGTAAACTAGTATATTTATATATTTAAAGACTCACATGTGAAAACCGTCTGATAATAGTAAAGACTGAAGAAAATATGCCATCATTTTGGACGGCCTGGGTAAACTAGTATATTTATATATTTAAAGATTCACATGGGAAAACTTTCTAATAATAGTAAGGACTTAACAAAATATGCCATCATTTTGGACGGCCTGGGTAAACTAGTATATTTATATATTTAAAGACTCACATGGGAAAACCTTCTAATAATAGTAAGGACTTAACAGAATATGCCATCATTTTGGACGGCCTGGGTAAACTAGTATATTTATATATTTAAAGACTCACATGTGAAAACCTTCTAATAATAGTAAGGACTTAACAAAATATGCCATCATTTTGGACGGCCTGGGTAAACTAGTATATTTATATATTTAAAGACTCACATGTGAAAACCTTCTAATAATAGTAAGGTCTTAACAAAATATGCCATCATTTTGGACGGCCTGGGTAAACTAGTATATTTATATATTTAAAGACTCACATGTGAAAACCTTCTAATAATAGTAAGGTCTTAACAAAATATGCCATCATTTTGGACGGCCTGGTTAAACTAGTATATTTATATATTTAAAGACTCACATGTGAAAACCTTCTAATAATAGTAAGGACTTAACAAAATATGCCATCATTTTGGACGGCCTAGGTAAACTAGTATATTTATATATTTAAAGAATCACATGTGAAAACCGTCTGATAATAGTAAAGACTGAAGAAAATATGCCATCATTTTGGACGGCCTGGGTAAACTAGTATATTTATATATTTAAAGACTCACATGTGAAAACCTTCTAATAATAGTAAGGACTTAACAAAATATGCCATCATTTTGGACGGCCTAGGTAAACTAGTATATTTATATATTTAAAGACTCACATGTGAAAACCGTCTGATAATAGTAAGGACTGAAGAAAATATACCATCATTTGGGATGGCCTGGGTAAACTAGTATATTTATATATTTAAAGACTCAGATGTGAAAACCTTCTAATAATAGTAAGGACTGAACAAAATATGCCACCATTTGGGACGGCCTTGGTAAACTAGTATATTTATATATTTAAAGACTCACATGTGAAAACTGTCTGATAATTGTAAGGACTGAAGAAAATATGCCATCATTTTGGAAGGCCTGCGTAAACTAGTATATTTATATATTTAAAGACTCACATGTGAAAACCTTCTAATAATATTAAGGACTGAACAAAATATGCCATCATTTTGGACGGCCTGGGTAAACTAGTATATTTATATATTTAAAGACTCACATGTGAAAACCGTCTGATAATAGTAAGGACTGAAGAAAATATACCATCATTTGGGATGGCCTGGGTAAACTAGTATATTTATATATTTAAAGACTCAGATGTGAAAACCTTCTAATAATAGTAAGGACTGAACAAAATATGCCACCATTTGGGACGGCCTTGGTAAACTAGTATATTTATATATTTAAAGACTCACATGTGAAAACTGTCTGATAATTGTAAGGACTGAAGAAAATATGCCATCATTTTGGAAGGCCTGCGTAAACTAGTATATTTATATATTTAAAGACTCACATGTGAAAACCTTCTAATAATATTAAGGACTGAACAAAATATGCCATCATTTTGGACGGCCTGGGTAAACTAGTATATTTATATATTTAAAGACTCACATGGGAAAACCTTCTAATAATAGTAAGGACTGAACAAAATATGCCACCATTTGGGACGGCCTTGGTAAACTAGTATATTTATATATTTAAAGACTCACATGTGAAAACCGTCTGATAATAGTAAAGACTGAAGAAAATATGCCATCATTTTGGACGGCCTGGGTAAACTAGTATATTTATATATTTAAAGATTCACATGGGAAAACTTTCTAATAATAGTAAGGACTTAACAAAATATGCCATCATTTTGGACGGCCTGGGTAAACTAGTATATTTATATATTTAAAGACTCATATGTGAAAACCTTCTAATAATAGTAAGGACTTAACAAAATATGCCATCATTTTGGACGGCCTGGGTAAACTAGTATATTTATATATTTAAAGATTCACATGTGAAAACCTTCTAATAATAGTAAGGACTTCACAAAATATGCCATCATTTTGGACGGCCTGGGTAAACTAGTATATTTATATATTTAAAGACTCACATGGGAAAACCTTCTAATAATAGTAAGGACTGAACAAAATATGCCACCATTTGGGACGGCCTTGGTAAACTAGTATATTTATATATTTAAAGACTCACATGTGAAAACCGTCTGATAATAGTAAAGACTGAAGAAAATATGCCATCATTTTGGACGGCCTGGGTAAACTAGTATATTTATATATTTAAAGATTCACATGGGAAAACTTTCTAATAATAGTAAGGACTTAACAAAATATGCCATCATTTTGGACGGCCTGGGTAAACTAGTATATTTATATATTTAAAGACTCATATGTGAAAACCTTCTAATAATAGTAAGGACTTAACAAAATATGCCATCATTTTGGACGGCCTGGGTAAACTAGTATATTTATATATTTAAAGACTCACATGTGAAAACCTTCTAATAATAGTAAGGACTTAACAAAATATGCCATCATTGTTACCTACTTTATTGCACAATTATCTTTAAAGCTTCACATAAATTAATCTTGTAATAATTGAATGGGCAAAACGGTAACTATCAAATGCAGAAGATGTTGTGCCATAATCAAGTACCTCCTGAAGATAAATGAGACAGGACAAAGAGCGTGAGAAAGTGATAGAAAGAGGAGTTAGACTGAATAGAGTTTGTGAGTGAGAAAGAGAGGATAAAAAGAGTAAGTGAGAAAAGAGAATGAGAGAGAGAAGCTGAAAAGGAAAGAAAGAGTGAGTGGGTGTTAAAGAGACAGAGAGATATTTAGATAGATCAAGATAGTGTGCGTGAGCGATAACGAGAGAGAGAGAGAGAGAGAGAGAGAGAGAGCGAGAGAGAGTCAGTGAGCTGCTATGAATGAATCCTATGAGTCAAAACGTAAGTTTTTCGCTAAAATGTCGCACGGCGTATCCGATCTTCAATCAAAAACCACTCTTTTGTCATCTGGTCTCTGTTGGGCTTCCAAGAATAATAAACGTAAGAAAAAATGCCGAATACATTGCCGTTACCTCAGTAATCACCGCCAGCATCAACCTATGTTTATCTGATCTACATCGTTGACTGATAAGAACATTTTTTTACGCTAGCATCTGTGCAATGTTAGGGAAATCTTGAAAGTGTCGTTAAAGAATATTTACTTCTTTTTTGCTTGTTCGTCCAACATTTGTGGAGAAACAATATCTTCATTTAGTATATAATAAATCATTTCCGCTATTATTTCTCAATTGCAGTTTTGAAAAAAATAAAAAAATAAACAATTACACATTCTTCACGGCTTGCAATGACACGTTGTCAATAATCAATAATCAATAATCAATAATAATCTTCGATACCATTTGAATAATTCCAGAATAATGACTTTCTCGATTATCAATATTTCAAAGTTGGTTAATTCCTATTTAAAAATGTATAAATACCTCCAATTGCATATAGAGATTTTGCCACGAGGATATTTAAAGTTTGAACACATATACGCATATTATATATATATATATATATATATATATATATATATATATATATATATATATATATATATATAGATAGATAGATAGATATATGTGTGTGTGTTTGTGTGTGTGAAATGTGTGTATATATATATACATGAAATGTATATATATATATATGTATATATATATATATATATATATATATATATATATATATATACATTTCACACACACACATATATATATGTGTGTGCGTGTGAAATGTGTGTATATATTTACATGAAATGTATATATATATATATATATATATATATATATATATACATTTCACACACACACATATATATATTTTTTCTCTCTCTCAGTGGCGAAATAAAGTTTGATGCAAACAGTTCACTCAGAGATACGATTTATTTCTATTTACAAATATGCCTTCAATATCGTTCATATATATATATATATATATATATATATATATATATATATATATATATACATTTCATGTATGTGTGTGAAATGTGTATATATATATAGAGATGAAATGTATATATATATATATATATATATATATATATATATATACATTTCACACATACACACACACACATATATATATATATATATTCTCTCTCTCAGAGGGGAAATAAAGAAAGAAACAATTATACAGTTCACTCAGAGATACGATTTATTTCTATTTACAAATATGGCTTCAATATCATTTATATATATATATATATATATATATATATATATATATATATATATATATGCATATAGATATATATATATATATATATATATATATATATATATATATATATATATATATATATATATATATAAACTGTTTCTGTTGCTGCTGCCATTGCAATGAGTTACGGAGCAAAACAACAGAAATGAAGAGGAAAAGAAAAAAGGCACGAGTTTTTGAAATGTTAACAAGTGTGAACTTTACAATCAAAAGAAGGAAAAGAGAAACATATATATATATATATATATATATATATATATATATATATATATATATATATATACGCAATCGTCAGCGTGGCCTGACGATTGCGTCCAGCATATCGCCACTTAGTGTTAACTTCAATGTTCACTTTTACATTAATATTTACACACGCTCTATCTCTGATATTGAGCACTTTATCCCTTAAATATCGCACACATTAAAACTATATTTATTCTCATATATATATATATATATATATATGTGTGTGTGTGAATAAAGACAAAAGGAAATACTTATCTCAACCGAAACGTTTCGTCCTAAGAGAGACATGAAGGCAAATGCAGCGAAAGAAACTCGTAGGTTGAGATAAGTTTTCCTTTTGTCTTTATTTACATTGTCCTTTTGCATATATGATCTATATGAAATTTACACACACACACACAAGCACGAACACACATACTCACACACACACACAGACACACACACACACATACATATATATATATATATATATATATATATATGTATAGAGGTAGGTAAAGGAAATACCTAGATATTAGCAACCGTGTATGCAAACGCTAGCATGCATACACAGGTAAGCAAATAAATATTTACCAAATTTACTTTAAGGTGTAAACATAACAGAGCTCAATGTTGTTAGTCAGAGTTACGAAATATATATTCATAATTTTATTTTTTTTTTTCCTATTTTATTTTTTATTTTTTTGCTATTTTTCAGCCAATGTGCGTGTTGATTTTTCTACCAGGTCTCCTTGGGTGTCTCCTCGAAATGGCATTCTGTCTCCCCACCCTATTAATAATGTGATATACCGAATTTGATGTAGTTGCGGAGCCGACTACATAGGTGCGGTTAGACGTACGGATAGATTAGCACGTAACCGGAAGAATTAATATGGTACGTTCCAATCTGTTGACAAGGTCAGGAACACATACAGCTCCGTCATTGCTGAGCACCTTCTAAACATCCCAAGTTGTGTCACAAATTTCAGCATTGACTCATTTTTCATTCTTAGTCATGCTCATTCTGTATTTAAAGGTATTGGAAACGATGTATGTCAAGTCCGAGCAGCCCTCCCTCTGTAAACAAAGGGGATGTCTGTTAGGGCTTGACATTATTTCCATCTGATTGTTCTGCCTTTATTTCATTACATGTTTCTTATGTTTTTATATTTTATATTGTAATATTTAGTCTTCTTTCGATGTCAGCTCTGTTGAGGGAGGGCGAAACCAGTCGGCTGGTCAATTTTTTTTTTCTCTTTTTTTTTAATCATGAAAGGTAAAGCTCGTTTTGCTGTTTTTATTTCCACAATAAAATTTTGTACCCCTAAGAAAATAATGAAATAATAATAAATATACATATAACACGTTTGGAGTGTAACAAAGTTTCGATTTTTACCAACTCATCAGACACTTGATATGTACTGGGTCTCATGGGAGGAATGCTAACTTATACGCAGATTCACAGCAACATCACCCCCCACCCATTTTTATCACTTTCTTGCGGTTTTTTTTCGCCATGTCATTCACTGATAAAGCTTTAATAAAAATGAAATATTTTAGATTGATATACGTCTCCTACTTTATCTTCATCTTATCATACTGTCGGATTCCGATCCATATTTGATCTGTATTTGATCCCAATTCCCTATGATCTTTATACGTGTCATCTCTCCTTGATTTCAGAACGCCATCAATTATACACACGAACGCTACTTGACAAGTCAAATGTACATGAAACCTGCTTAACCAATGAAAATCAAGAAACACAAAAATAAAGATACAAGGATTTTCTTTTTTTCTCTACATCTAAATTATTAAAATATTCAAACCGACTATCAGGAAATCCTCTATTTACCATTTTCTAAATTTCGAATCAATTTGCCAACCGCTCCAATAAACAATGTAATAAACAGTGTAAATAAACAATCTAATAAAAAATAATAATAATAATAAGCGGAAACTGAAGGTTTTATCCTTGCTGCGCAGGACCAATGCTTGCTAACTAGGAATTATCAAGCACATATACTAAAATATTGTGTTAGCCCAAAATGCAGATTCTGTGATAAATATCCAGAAACGATTGATCATCTTGTATCAGGTTGCACGATGTTGGCACCCACTGAATATAAAACCCGACATGACAGAGTGGGCCAATATCTGCACTGGAAAATCTGCAACTTCTACGGGAAGGAAACTGAAAGAAACTGGTACCAACACCACCCAGACCAGGTTACGGAGATAGGACCTGTTACAATTCTATGGGACTACACAATTCACACTGACAGAACAATCAAGGCCAACCGCCCAGATATTGTTATTAAAGACCACAAACAAAAACGGTGCCTCCTTATTGATATGGCAGTTCCTGCTGACTGCAATGTATCTTTGAAGATATTCAAAAAGCTGTCAAAATACAAGGACCTTGAAATAGAGGTCTCGAAAATGTGGCATATGGGAACATCAACAATCCCTGTTGTAGTTGGAGCCCTAGGACTGGTTGGAAAAGATTGCAGTAGACTAATTTCAGGGATTCCTGGAAGCCCATGCCTCAAGGAGATACAAAAAATTGTTCTGACAAGTACAGCCCACACTTTACGAAGGGCTTTATCTATGTAATTTTTTTTTTTTTTTGTCAGTGAAAAGTGTCATGATGCCATTTCTAACCTTAGGTCCCTGGGTGGGACCCGGAAAGAAATGTGTAAACGCCAGAAAGCAAAGAAAATAAAAATAATAATTATAATAATATCAATCTAATAAATAATAATGTTTATTATTTTTGTTGGCAATTCTCAGACACAAGGAAAATGTATCTATATCCATTCCGATCCATATTTGATCTACGGTTGTCGCAAAGTAGGCCGCTAGGCGTAGAGTTTGTGTTGTATGCATTGCCGCATAGAAGTACTGTATTTTTTATTACTGTTTTACTATTCCAAATCTCTCATATGCTTAAACATAGCATATCATCAACATAGCCCAATCCTCATCAATATTTTTTGTGTTGAAAGCTCCTAGTCAGTGTCTGTCACTGAGGTAAAGTCACCTTAACAGCGTGGGGCACTGGCTCTCACTCTGTTTTAGCCTTAAAGAATTTGCCAATGCAGACAAATACAAATTATGGATCATCTTATACTCTGCCCAAATTTTGAAGATCTAAGCGCACTTAACGGCATTTAAACCATGCGAACACAAGCAAGGATCTGTGTGCAAGACTGGATGTGTGAGGTGTAGCTACTCGATAAGAAGATGATGTGATTAATCCTGTTCTTCATTCAACATTTTGTTCCAGTGTTTACTTAAAGTATTGTTAACCAGGCGATACGTACTGTATAACAAGTACATAGGCCTTGGAGTTGGAATCAGGATCATTGTTTTTTTATTGGTAGAATCGTTTCGGATGTTGTATGTTTAAGTGATATGTACCATTCTCTTCATATCTGTGTTTGTAATTGCACAGTCTATAGTCTAGGAAAAGATTAAATAGACAGAGGGTTTAATTTTTCCGTATTGGGGTCCTCGCTAGAAATATTTTTTCGGGAAGTGATGAATTTTGTCTCTTAGAACGATGCGTTCAATAGATTCGGAATTTGTAAGGTGGTTTCCAGTGGAGCAGGAGAATACATGTTACTGATCTGGTCATATGCTGATGTGCAATAGAAAAATGGTCTCTGTCTATATTCCTGAGATGAGGTATTATATACACTATTTACATTATTCGCACTATTGTCCTCATCTTTGTCGCCATATTTATTACAACGTTTCAGCCTTTCAGTATCTGTCTATATTTCTGAGATGATGTAATATGTACACTATTTACATTATTCGGACTATTGTCCTCATCTTTGTCGCCATATTTATCACAAAGTTTCGGGCCTTCAGTATCTGTCTATATTTCTGAGATGAGGTATTATGTACACTATTTACATTATTCGGACTATTTTCCTCATCTTTGTTGCCATATTTATCACAAGGTTTCGGACCTTCAGTATCTGTCTATATTTATGAGATTAGGTATTGTATACACTATTTACATTATTCGATCTATTGTCCTCATCTTTGTCGCCATATTTATTACAACGTTTCGGCCCTTGAGTATCTGTCTATATTTCTGAGATGAGTTATTATGTACACTATTTACATTATTCGGACTATTGTTCTCATCTTTGTCTCCATATTTATTACAATGTTTCAGTCGTTGTACGCTCCGGCCTTCTTCAAGGACACATGGCAGAGTGGATAAAGGCGTTAGTTAGATCCAATGACAGGACCCAAAGTGTTCAATATCCGTTAAAGCAGTGGAGAAATTAGCAGGAGATAACTGACATCTGACATCCATTAAACATGTCACATGGAACTAGAACAGTCTACCCCAGTGAGCGAAATAAAGGGTTCAGTTCGAAATTCCAACTACCTGATGAAGGCCGGAGCGTACAAGGGCCGGAACGTTCTAATAAGCATGGCAAGAAAAATGAGGACAATAATCCGAATAATGTAAATAGTGTTAAAAGGTGAAATAAAAAACAACAACTAATTAATCAATAATGTATTCTGCCTTGTTGTTTAGAACTTCTTCCCAACGTTAAACAAGATTTTCAATAACTCCTTGGTAGAAATCACACTGTTTCGACGCGAAAAATTCATCAAACCAAGCTTTTAATTCTACATCAGTATTGAACGAAATTCTGCGTATAGCATTTGAAAGGTATCGAAAAAGGTGGTAATCCGTTGGTGCCTAATCGGATGAGTACGATGGGTGTGGCAGCCCTTCCCAGCTATTCGTTTGAATGGTTTCCTTGGTCATATTGGCGATATGAGGGCGGGCGTTGTCGTGCAGCAAAAGAACTCAATGCTTGCCGATTAGGTCGTTTCCCTTGAATAGCCGTGTTGAGTCGTTCCATAGAGTTCCGCGTTAATCGTTTGGTTCCTTTCAAGCAATTCGTAATGAAGAGGGGAATTCTCAATTCTGCATCAGTATTGAACCACACTCTGTGCATAGCATTTGAAAGAGATCGAAACTCTCTATATAGTCACAATCTGAGTCGAAAAATGCTTAATGTAGTAACGTCTGGTTGAAATAACTATACTTATGAGGTCATTTTGGATTTCTCTTTATGTAACATACACACACACACACACACACACACACACACACACATATATATATATATATATATATATATATATATATATATATATATATATATATTGTTGTCAAATCGGGAGTGGGGTTTGGCAACCCTTCCCTGTCATGCGTTTGAATGGCTTCCTTGCTCATATTGGTAATATGAGGGCGGGTGTTGTGCGGCAAAAGAACTCCATGCTGCCGATTTGGTCTTTTCTCTTGTTAAGTCGAAGATTGTAAATAGTGTAGAAAAATGGTCGGATAGCATTCAAAACCTTTTTTTTTCCTTCTTTAAAGTTTCTTCTGTTTACAGTACAGCTTAAATCGACCAAGGTTCTTACCAATTCCCGTCTTTCAAATTAGATTCAATCTTCGTGATACTTTCTCCGATAAATGTTCAGTTTCTTTAATTTGTCACACACACACCAACACACACGTGTACTTTTACTGTTCATAATTTATGCGAAGGACTCGACATCGAGAACTGAACAACATTAATCAGTCTGAAGACCGTCATATTGTCAACAGTTTTAGTAAGAGAGAAAAACAGTAAAGAAAAAAAAAAAAGAAAAAAAGACATATAACATTGGAAGTTGTAGAAAATAGACACAGATGCACCAAAAGTAATGCCTCCTATTCGTTTCCATAGGAACATTCAAAAGACAGGGAGTGCACAGTAACAATGACCCGCAGAGCAAGTTTTAAGCTAAAAATACACTATTTACAAATAGTTACAATTGTTGGTCATACATTTTCTAAAGGATCATTTATCTGTCTGTATGTCTCTTTATTCATCTATTTCAGTCAGTTCATATCTATCTATCTATTAGGTTGGTGCAAAAATAATGACGTAATAATGTCGTTTTTTGACATATTTTTTAACGTCAAAAAACGACATTATTACGTCATTATATTTGCACCAACCTAATATCTATCTCTCTCAGCCTGTTCATATCTATATATCTATCTATCTATCTATTCTCCTTTCCTTCTTTCATTTTCTTTCTTTCTTTTTTTCTTCCTTTCTGCTGTATTTTCATTTACAGTATTATTGTTATCTATGATATATGAATGGTAGAGGACCATTGTAGGAATCTTTTTACAAAACAATACATTCAGTGTATTTTCCTTTCTTCGTAATGGAACTGAATATAGTAATCTTATCTATAGATCAAGGAAAAGGACAACGCTAAATTCAAAACCCCCAACAATGGGTTAAATAGCTTCACCAGACCGCCATAGGTCAGCGTGCTAAGTACGGCTACACTCCTGAAGACATGGTCAATGTAGTGAACTTTCATCGCTGGTGTCTTGTTCAGAGGCCTAAATTTAAGTTTAAATGTTAAACCATAAAGTTTCTATGTAATCAGCAACAAGGTTTTCTTGTGTTTCACCCTTCATGACATTTTCTATTTATTCGAGATATAAGATTAAATTAATTGTAAACTGTTTCTTTTCTTGAACTTCAATATTAAATTCAATGTAAACAGTTTCTTTTCTTGCTCTTCAAGATTAAATTCAATGTAAACAGTTTCTTTTCTTGCTCTTCAAGATTAAATTCAATGTAAACAGTTTCTTTTCTTGCACTTCAAGATTAAATTCTATGTAAACTGTTTCTTTCCTAGCCCTTTAAGATTAAATTCTATGTAAACAGTTGCTTTTCTTGCGCTTCAATATTAAATTCTATGTAAACAGTTTCTTTTCTTGCACTTCAAGATTAAATTCTATGTAAACAGTTTCTTTTCATGCACTTCAAGATTAAATTCTATGTAAACAGTTTCTTTCCTTGCCCTTCAAGATTAAATTCCATGTAAACAGTTTCTTTTCTTGCACTTCAATATTAAATTCCATGTAAACATTTTCTTTTCTTGCACTTCAATATTAAATTCTATGTAAACTGTTTCTTTTCTTGCACTTCAAGATTAAATTCTATGTAAACTGTTTCTTTTCTTGCACTTCAAGATTAAATTCTATGTAAACTGTTTCTTTCCTAGCCCTTTAAGATTAAATTCTATGTAAACAGTTGCTTTTCTTGCACTTCAATATTAAATTCTATGTAAACTGTTTCTTTTCTTGCACTTCAAGATTAAATTCTATGTAAACAGTTTCTTTTCATGCACTTCAATATTAAATTCTATGTAAACAGTTTCTTTCCTTGCCCTTCAAGATTAAATTCCATGTAAACAGTTTCTTTTCTTGCACTTCAATATTAAATTCCATGTAAACATTTTCTTTTCTTGCACTTCAATATTAAATTCTATGTAAACTGTTTCTTTTCTTGCACTTCAAGATTAAATTCTATGTAAACAGTTTCTTTTCTTGCACTTCAAGATTAAATTCTATGTAAACTGTTTCTTTCCTAGCCCTTTAAGATTAAATTCTATGTAAACAGTTGCTTTTCTTGCGCTTCAATATTAAATTCTATGTAAACAGTTTCGTTTCTTGCACTTCAATATTAAATTCTATGTAAACTGTTTCTTTTCTTGCACTTCAAGATTAAATTCTATGTAAACTGTTTCTTTTCTTGCACTTCAAGATAAAATTCCATGTAAACAGTTTCTTATCTTGCACTTCAATATTAAATTCTATGTAAACTGTTTCTTTTCTTGCCCTTCAAGATTAAATTCTATGTAAACAGTTTCTTTTCTTGTACTTCAATATTAAATTCACTGTAAACAGTTTCTTTTCTTGTACTTCAATATTAAATTCAATGTAAACAGTTTCTTTTCTTGCACTTCAAGATGAAATTCTATGTAAACTGTTTGTTTTCTTGCACTTCAATATTAAATTCTATGTAAACTGTTTCTTTTCTTGCACTTCAAGATTAAATTCTATGTAAACTGTTTCTTTTCTTGCACTTCAAGATTAAATTCTATGTAAACTGTTTCTTTTCTTGCACTTCAAGATTAAATTCTATGTAAACTGTTTCTTTTCTTGCACGTCAAGATGAAATTCTATGTAAACTGTTTGTTTTCTTGCACTTCAATATT
This sequence comes from Acanthosepion lycidas, assembly GCA_963932145.1. Classification (NCBI taxonomy): domain Eukaryota; kingdom Metazoa; phylum Mollusca; class Cephalopoda; order Sepiida; family Sepiidae; genus Acanthosepion; species Acanthosepion lycidas. The sequence goes on along the minus strand of OZ010603.1, from coordinate 67,743,006 downwards.
AAATTCTATGTAAACTGTTTCTTTTCTTGCACTTCAAGATTAAATTCTATGTAAACATTTTCTTTTCTTTCACTTCAAGTTTAAATTCTATGTAAACTGTTTCTTTCCTAGCCCTTTAAGATTAAATTTTATGTAAACAGTTGCTTTTCTTGCGCTTCAATATTAATTTCTATGTAAACTGTTTCTTTTCTTGCACTTCAAGATTAAATTCTATGTAAACATTTTCTTTTCTTTCACTTCAAGTTTAAATTCTATGTAAACTCTTTCTTTTCTTGCTCTTCTTATTTGAAGAACTTTCTTCCTGTTCATTCCTTTACTATCAGATTTGATCATCATCAACATATATGGAATGACAATGGTTGTCGTTTACCTTCTTAATTCTGGTTTTTTCTTTGTTCTCTCTCTCTTATAATGTTTATTTTTTCATTTATTGTCTCTCACTCACACTTGCCTTACTTGGGGTGAATTGATAAAACGAAAATTAATAATTAATGATTGAAACACTCTCACAAGCCATTCCTGTGTATAAGGCTGATTTCTTCAAGAAAATTTTTATCAGTCTAAAGACATTCTTTAGACTTTCTCGGAAGGAAACGTGAACTGTTTCTATTCGGTTAAACATTTATCTGTCACTCGTATATATATATATATATATATATATATATATATATATATATATATAATTTTCCCTCGCATGCATATATATATATATATATATATATATAATCTTTCCCTCGCATGCATATATATATATATATATATATATATGTATAGGTATAGGTTTATAAAAATAAAATAACTAAATATAAGCAAACATATACGCGCGTGCTGTCTTGTATACACAGGTAAGCAAATAAATAATTACCCAATTTTGCCAAGCGGTGTATGCATAATAATGCTGGATGTGGTTAGACAGAGCCAGGAAATATATACTAATACCTATACATATAGCTACGTTTAGTGTACGACCCAAATTCCACGATTTGGGTAACCAACGAAACCTAGCTGGCACACCAAACGTAGGTATGTGTAAATTTGTTAATATATATATATATATATATATAATTATTTATTTTTAAAGAAAAAAAATTTATAACATAAATATGTTATAAAATCACTACAAAAATAGTCATTTTGTTTCAACACCTTCGGTGTCTTATCAAGTGATGTCTTGATAAGACACCGAAGGTGTTGAAACAAAATGGCTATTTTTGTAGTGATTTTATAACATATTTATGTTATAATTTTTTTTTCTTTAAAAATAAATAATTATATCTGCTCTACTTTGTATTGAGCACTCTTTTAAGAATAGTAATTGTTGGTTATTGGAATTCATTCCATATACACCAATCATATACTTGTATATATATATATATATATATATATATATATATATATATATATATATTAGTAAAAAGAAAGAACAGTGAGATTTATAATCCAGTGTTCTTATTGATATTTTTATTTTTACAAAATAGTGATCAATGTTAATTTAGAGAGCATAAATATTATAAATTAACTGATTTAAAATAAGGTTCCTCCGCTTCACATTTTACCATATTTTAAATCTTTTCATTTATAATATATATATATATATATATATATATATATATATATATATATATATATATATCATATCATATTTTAAACCAGTTAATTTATAATAGATATACCATATATTAAATCAGTTTATATATATACACACACACACACACACATATATATATATATATATATATATATACTATGATTTTATCATATAGACAGAACCAGTTTACTCACTACAAAGATGCAACTTCGTTTCAGTGCATTTCAACTGCTCCTCAACGGTTGAAAATCGAAAATCTCGTCAAAGTGCAGTTGGAATGCACTGAAACGAAGTTGATCTTTGTAGTGAATAAAATGGTTTTGTCTATATGATAAAATTATAATAAATAAATAATTATCGCTCTACTATAGGTCTCGAGCCCGCTTTTGGATTAATGCTGTGAACGTTGGAATTTATATATTACGTTCGTTCTCATCGCATGAGAATATATATATATATATATATATAGGTGCTCACGAAGAAAACCTTAAATATTCATTTAGTTATAATTTATTTCGTGAATATCTTCAGACCAATGTCTCTTACTAAATGGAGACAATACCCCGAACGGATATATTACTTTGACAGGGAGAAGGGAAAGCAAGAGGGAAGATATGAGAAAAGGGGGAGGGGAAGGAGAAAATGGAAAGGCACTTTTAAAACGATGAGATAGAGGAAAGTATGGATGGTTAGTAGTAAACAGATTCACCGGTTATATATATATATATATATATATATATATATATATATATATATATATATAGAGAGAGAGAGAGAGAGAGAGAGGAAAGTATAGTTAGGCAGTGGACAACCTAAACAGACTGACCCGGCCAAAATTTTTTTCATTTAAAGTTTGGAATGTTGTACATTTATTTATAAAGCAAAATGATCGATATGTCCCGTTTTTTAGGGAACGCAAGCCCGACGCAATTATGAATTAGTTAGTCTAATAAAAGGTTCTTATATATATAT
>OZ010603.1:67702946-67735446 GCA_963932145.1 Acanthosepion lycidas | reverse complement strand
TCGAAGAGAAACGAGTGAGAGTAAATGACGGAGGCCGGGTACCCCTTAGGACGGCGATAACAATAGTAACAATCACAGATCCCGGCGCAATACCCCTACACCTCATTCCTGGCCCCGCCCAGTGTCTTGCCCTTTTTACCCCTTTGGCTGGATTTCACAAACAGACATTTTGAATTCTCTTCTTAATAGGGACATTAACGGACGATTACAAGACCATCTGGCATTGAAGTATAGAATCAAAGAGGGAGAAACGTTTTATACAATAGACCGGTGGGAGGGAGGAGAGCGGGTGTGTGGGGGTGGAGAAGAAAACAATAAATGGGGCGAAACCAATGCCTTAAACAAACAATAGACAAAAATAAAAGCACAATATTCTCGAATAAACAAGACCAAGTCAAAAGCGCGGAAAAGGGCGGGGGAGTACGTGGAGGGAGAGAGGGTGTTTCTTCTTACGAAGGAGAAGAAAGGGAGGGGGAAGAAATGTGAGAGAAATGAAGGGAGTCGTAGCAAAGACCAACGAACAAAAGAAAGAAAGAAAGAAAGAAAGAAAGACGTCTAAGTAAGAAAAAAAGAAGGAAGGTAGCGCAAGAAAGATGTGAAAGTACAAAATAACAAAGAAAACGAAAAAGTCAGAAAGAAAGAAGCGAAAGAAAGAAAGAAAAAATGAAAATAAGAAGGAAATAAAAGAAAGAAAGAAAGAAAGGAAGAAAGAAAGAAGCGAAAGTAAGAAAGAATAAAAGAAAGAAAGACGGGAAAGAAAGAAAAGAAGTAAAAGAAAGAAAGAAAGAAAGAAAGAAAGAAAGAAAGAAACACGTGAAAATAGGAAAGAAAGAAAGAAAGAAAGAAAGGAGGGAGCGAAAGAAAGAAAGAAAGGAGGGAGCGAAAGAAAGAAAGAAAGAAAGAAAGGGGGAGCGAAAGAAAGAAAGGAAGTAAAACGTCTAAGTAAGAAATAAAGAAGGGAAGGAGCGAAAGAAAGAAATGAAATTAAAAAAGAAAAAAAAGAAAGAAAAAAGACAGAAAGAAAGAAGCGAAAGAAAGAAAGAAAGACCTGGAAAGAAAGAAAGAAAGAAAGAAAGAAAGAAAGAAAGAAAGACGGAGGCAAAAGAAAGAAGGAAACGAAGTGATAAATATATGCCAAAAGGAAAAATTAGAAAGTTAATGAAAATAGAGTAATATATAGAAAGAAATAAAAAACGAAGAAAGAAAGAAAGAAAGAAAGAAAGAAAAAAAAAAGAAACGATAAATACATTGCAAAAAGAATTTAGAAAGGTATTGGGAAAGTTGAACAAAAATGAAAGAAAACTTTTTAAAAAGACAGAGAGAGAGAGTGAGAGAGAGAGAGAGAGAGAGAGTAAGCATAAAATTTAGATTTTCAAAGAATATGGCGAGTGTCTAACCTAGAAGAACTAGACGGGTAGATAGGAAAACGTCGTTTATAAAAAAAAAAAAAAAAAAAAAAAAAAAAATGAGGGTGCTGACGGCAGTGATAGACAATGAACAGTTGGCGCAAGAGGTCCATTCTAAAAGCCATGTCCAGATGATGCCGATCCAATGCTGGAAGATGAGATTGGAGATAAGAAAAAATTCTTACACAAATTCCCGCCGCTAATTATACGACAAAAGCTCGCCTTTTAATGAACGTTTTAATATTCCATGTCAACGCCACCCCGACCACGAATTGACGAATCTTTTTATCATAACTTGATGTTTTATAAATTAGAAATTATCTATACAAAACAAAAGAAAAAAAACAAAAACAAAAAAAAAAACTAACTCTTGTTTCTTTCATCTGTCTTTATCTTTCTTTCTTTTCTTTTCTTTTTATCCTATCGTCTGTCAGACATTTTGATTTGATCAAATCACGTTTATGGATTTGATATTCTTTTATTTATTTTCTTTTAGGTTTTATCTAGAATTGTTTATCCTTTCATCAACATTAAATAACTTTTAATTTGTCAGCTTTGTACCTTCCTTAACTCTTTCAAATTCTTTTCTTCTTTGACTCTAAATGGTTTATTCATTTTATTTGTTTATTTATCACTTTAGTTCAGGTTTTATTCATGTGACTTTATCGCATCATTGGGCGAAATACTTTCTCGAGTTCTTGACTTTTAATAATGGGTTCACAAGAAAGATACAAGCATAAGCATATGAAATGGCTTCCGTAGAGCAGCAGGGCTTCATCTAACAGACCGATGCTACCATATTGAGTTAGATCGTCGCAGAGCGTCGCACTTAGACCCAAATGAAATACAGAATTAAAACAGGCTTAGTAATCATGCAGATGACACAGTACCGATAACAGACACGGAAAAGAAAAAAACCTCTGAATGTTATCAGAAAGAGCGTTAGAGATGAAGAAAGACGTGTACCTATGTTTCATAGACTACGCAAAGGCCTTCAACAAAGTACGCCACAAGGATCTGATGGAACTACTCAGCAACCTCGGTATATTCGGGAAAGATATCAGAATAATCAAGAACCTATACTGGCAGCAAACAGCACGCATGCGCAAAGGAAACGAGTTCAGTGAATATACAAAAATAGAAAGGGGCGTAAAGCAAGGATGCGTCTTCTCACCCGACCTGTTCATCCTATACAGCGAGGCAATTCTGATAGAACTGGAAACCCTATCGGGATTTAGCATTGGCGGCTATAATCTTAACATCAAATACACAGATGACAGAGTATTGATAGCAGACACTGAAAAGAAATGACAAAATCTCTTACAGAAGGTAGCAACGGAGAGTGAGAAGAAAGGACTAAGCATAATCTACAAGAAGACAGAATGAATGGTCATCAGTAAAAGGAGAAGATCGAAATGCGATTGTCAAAAACACTAGAATCAAGCAGACGCGAAAGTTTAGATATCTGGGAATCATCTTGACAGAAGACGGTAAGTGCGACTCTGAGATCCGTAGACGTATTGAGATGGCTAAAGACACATTCTAAAAGCTGGGCAGAGTATTGAAAGACTGGAGGATTTCTTTGGTAACAAAAAAAGTACATAGATGGGAGACCGCTTAGAAATACCAGCTGAGATCCAAAACATATAAGGCCTACAAATAATCATCTACAAACTATATATCTATAAAACTTGCACATACCAGATGCTGTAGGATTGGATGTACGGATGGTGTAATGGATAATGGCACGGAATTGTTAATCGAAGAGCCGAGTTCCAATTCCGGTTGGGTTCGTTATATTTACTTACGTGCTAATAATATTGGGAAAAGTATAAATCCCCCTCTTCTTTCCCTAGCTATGAAAAACTTCGGAAATACGCACTTTTATTGCGCAGGAGGGTGTCGTCAGTGATGTGATTACTCAGGTCATTGGGTAGTTCCGGACCTTGCAACATCATACCATCCTCGCTGAGTCTACCTCGTCAGAACTGATCAGGCTCCGACGCACCCTCCTTCTGTACCACGCTATGCGACAATGATTTTTATAATTGTCTCAGCCGACCTGTACTCGATACTAGCAGTATACACATAAGGAAAGTCCACAGCGCTCGGGTAAGTTGGGTTATTCAAAAAGTTGGAAGGAAGAAATGTTTGTTAATTTGTTGCTAGTTTTTAAGTTTATATATTAAAAACAGTAATAATAATAATATGCCCCATCCAGAATGACTGTAGGTTAACCGATTAAAATAAATGTACTTATAAAAATTTGAGTACAATAAACTACATCTGTATGCATTTATACAAGTTTTCCGGTTTACAGTTGAAATGTCACTATTATGTTATCCCAATCCCCCCCACCCTAAAAAAAAAATGTTCATGTATTATAATTTAATATGATTTTCGGTTTAAAATTATGTACAAGACAGTAATTCCCTAATCCACTGAAAGAATGAGTTTTTGCGAAAACTTAGAACCACGAAAGTAAAAAAAAAAAAAAAACATCGACGTGTGCGCATATATACATACACACACACATATATATATATATATATATATATATATAAATATATACATATATACACATAAATACACATATACACACATACATATACACACACATAAGTGTTGTTCTTAAAGTTAAAATTCCAGTAAACTACCCTACGAAAGATAAATAACTAATATAAATAATAATGATATACCCCGCCCCAAAAGACTGAAAGTTTGACGTGTAAAAACTAATAGGAAAGAAGTTATACGAGCAAAAAAAAAAAAAAAAATGTACGCATAAAAAAAATTACAACGATATGCGTATGTACAGAATTGTCGTTTTTAAAATTGAAAATTCACCAATTACCCCCCCCCGAAAAGATAAAATGAAAAAAATAAAATAAGTAAAAAGGGTTGGTAGTAATGATAAACCCCACCCCGAACGACTAGCGCTTAAACGATTAAAATAAATGAATATGTCAATTTTAGTTAAATTACATCGGTATATGAATATACAAATTTGTTGCTTATATACATATATACATTTTACTTTCGTTGAAGTGGCAAATTTGGGATTTATGTACAATTTGATCAATGCAAACGCATAGTTTAGATTAAAAAACAAAAGATAATAAAACAAAAAAAAAATGAATAGCACAAGCAAAGGAAATTCAGCAGTAGTAAAATCTTCGAAAAGAAGAAAACTCTTACAAACGCTTAGCGTGTGTTAATAAGTATTTTCTCCAAGTAATAATTTAAATTTTGCTTTGGTTTTACTTTTATGATTGGTCATTCCTAGATTTTATGGAACCATGTACTATTTCGCTTAATCCACAGCCATTTGGCAGTTCGCTCAGCGGTGTCGGTAATGGTTTTAATGGCTTTTCGTTTCTTTAAACCCACCAATCCGATATCTGTTAAGGCTCTGCAGAGCGACCGTGCTGCAAAGCCTCTGGTTCTCACTTTGATTGGCATACAGCTCACCTTCCAGCCATTTATCCTGCATGCCTCTAATAGTTCCTCATACTTGAATTTCTTCCTTTCATTAGCCTCTTCAATGTGCTCTTCCCAAGGAACCGTTAATTCCCACAAAATTATGATTTTTAGATTATTGGAGAAGAACACTATGTCTGGACGTAATTGAGTGTGAACTATGTACTCTGGGAACATCAGTCTAGACCCTAAATCGGTCTTTACGACCCAGTCTGTATCATAGGTTTATTTTTGAGGGCTTTTTCTTCTGAGGTTTGGAACCGGCTTTTAAAAACTCTATGGAACTTTGGTGGGGATTTAATACATTTACTTGTATCGCTAGTCGTAAAATTTCAGCGATTTCTTTTAATATCTCATCGTGCCGCCATTTGTACCGACCATCCGCTAGTGCTGATGGACAGCTGCTGAGGATGTGTTTTAACGTTCCTATCTGTCCGCACAATTGGCAATTAGGCGAATCTGATTTGTTCCATAATTTTAGATTAGCGGGGCTGGGTAGGGTGTCGTACACGGCATTGATTAAGAATTTTAACCCCATGTTGTAATACCAAATATCTGCCCATTTCACTTTTCGGTGGATGATGGACTCCCATTTTGTCCAGGCGCCTTGCTTGCTCATCCCTACCATTTTGGTTACCCTTGATTCTTCTTCGCTTTTCCGCACTTCTTCCTGCAACAGAGCGTATTTTCCTTTCCCTGCTACTTTATCGTATCGAATTCAAGGAAAATACCCCAGGCCAGCACGACCTTTTGCTACAGTACCTAATATAGTTTTTGCGCGGAGCCTTTATTCTGCCATATTTAATTCGTTCCCAGCTTTCCATTTCCTTCCTGTGTAGACTTCGATACCTGCTCCAGCCACTTTGGGGTCATCGGAGAAATTATATTGTATGGTAGATCTCACCTTGGCAACTTTATATTCCTCCACCAGGCTTGTAAATGGAAGATGCAGTGAATTGGAGTTTCCATACAAAGCAATACTAGACAGTGATTTAGGTAAACCAAGCCATCTGCGTAGTCTAGCTGTTATGCCTCTCTCCATGATTTCTATTGTGGAAGTTGTAAAATTATATATGGTTATTGGCCAGAGTAATTTGGGAAGGATCGCGTGTTGGTATATCCATGCTTTGAAACCCCCGGGTAAACCAGACTTGTCCACCTTGTTTAGCCAGTTCTTCAAGTTGACTTTAGTTTGGTGTATTGCTACAGAGTCTTTTAGGGAGGCATGAAATCTCTTCCCTAGGCACTTCACTGGATTTTGCCGAATCGCCTGGTAATTTAAAATGTTCTTCTGTTAATATTCTTTTTTTTTTAATACAAAAGATCTAGATTTCGAGGCGTTAAAGCTCATTCTCGCCCATGGGATAAGCTTTTCAATTCCCTTTAGCAGCCATCTTGCTCCTACGACAGACGTGGTTGTTAATGACATGTCGTCCATGTACGCACGTATAGGGGGGGGGGGGCTGTCTTAGGCCAGATCTTGTAATGGGCCCTCTGAATTCAGTTTCTGCCGCTTTGATCAGCATATTCATTGCCAAAGCGAAGAGAGTTGCTGAAATCGTGCATCTAGTTATTAGGTTGGTGCAAAAATAATGACGTAATAATGTCGTTTTTTGACGTATTTTTTAACGTCAAAAAACGACATTATTACGTCATTATTTTTGCACCAACCTAATATTATCCCACTTTCTAGAACGTGCCAATCCGACGTTGATTTATCTGCTACTGCTCTCATTTTGAAATTATTATAATAGTCTGAAATGAGCTCCGTAACTTTGGGCGGCATGTGGTGTCGCACCAGCGCGGCTTTGACTAATTCGTGCGGGATCGAACCAAAAGCTAGGTCCAACCAAAGGACTGCGATGTCTCCTTTACTTCTTTTCGTGTCTTTCAACAACTGCGATATGACACCTGTGTGTTCGACCCAACTTGGTACGCCTGGAACCCCTCCTTTCTGAACCGATGTATCGATATAATCATTTCGAATTAGGAATCTTGATAGACGTTGATTTAGGATACTAAAGAGTTTCCCTTCAACGTTCAATAAGTAGATGCATCTGAATTGATTAATATTACTGGCTCCATCCTCTTTGGGGATCCATATGCCTTCCGAGTGTCGCCATTGTTCTGTTATGCGTCCTCGCCTCCAAATTGTTATTATTAGCTTCCAGAAAATTCGAAGGATTTGGGGGCATCGTTTATAAACGATGTACGGAACTCCATTAGGCCCCGGTGCTGAGCTTGTTCTCGCTTTTCTCAAAACCTCTTGGATTTCGTTCCATTTTGGATCGCTTAGGTCAAATTCTGGTGAGGGTTTATCAGGCGTCATCAAAAAGGGGTTGTCGGCAAGTTCTTGGTGTTTAAGGGGGTCACTTAACATGTTTTTAAGGAATGCATTGATTTCTTCCGGGTTGCTATTCATTTTGCCATTATGTTTATCACCTAACAGATTCTTCGTAAAACCATATGGGTTAGAGATAAATGCTGCTCTTTTTTGAGCTCTTTCTTTCCTCCTCTTCCTGTGCCATTCTGCCCTGCGTATAGACTTTAATTTGCCTCTAATAATTTCCCTAAGTTCTCGAAGCGGTTCTTTTCCTTCTGGGGGAGCGGATTTGTAGGACTTTTTAAGGATTTTTAGCTCTTGTCTTAATTCCTTGATTCTTATTTCTCTCCGATTTTCTTTCCTAATAACGCTCTTTCTTTTGTGTACCCAAAACGCTCTACACCGTAAGTGAAAATAATTTTTGACATTGTCTAGAGTCGTCGGTCTACTGATCCTTTACTTACGGTGTTAATAACATCACAGATGTCCGTATCGAATTCTTGCCAGGCTTGTTTTTCTGCGGCTGCTGGCCATTTTATTTTCTTGTGGAACGCCGAGCTTCTTGTTATGAGGGTTGATATCATTACTAGCATGGAGAGACTGGGCACTGTGGTGAGCTTCCTGGCCCTGCTCTTCCTCCGTCTGACCAGGAGAAGTTCCTGTGCGTTGCGTTGATGTTATCTCCCTCTGACATTTCATTCTGGCCTGGTGAATTCGCAAACCGCGTATATTTTTGCAGCTTCTTCCGCATGGGCATGTCAAACTCATGGTCCGAATATTCGTATCGTAAGTCGTTTCCGGGCGAGCCGTCCTGGTAGGGGTTTCATCCTCTCGGGACCCCTTGGGAGTATTGATTCGTGTCATCGTTTTTAGCAGGGTTTTTAGATCCACATGGCGGGGTGCTAAAAGAGTTATTAAAAAAAAAATATCTTCATTACCTTGCAAAACGTTGATAAGCCATAAAAATAAAAAAAAAGATCCAATCAATTGTATGTATATTTTTATGTAGTTTATTGCGACATTAATTGTTAGAAGCTAGCGACGGAGAGTGAGAAGAAAGGACGAAGCATAAACTACATGAATGCATGGTCGTCAGAAAGAGGAGGAGACCGAAATGCGATCTGAAGGTCGGCAACACTAGAATCAAGCAGACGTGGAAGTTTAAATATCTGGGAAGCGTCTTGACAAAAGACGGTAAGTGCGACACTGAGATCTGTTGACGTACTTGGATTGCCAAGGACGCATTCCAAAAGCTGGGTAGAGTATTGCAAGACAGAAGGATTTCTTTGGTAAGAAAAAAAAAAAAAAAGAAAAGAATACTGAGCTGTTACGTGACGATTTTCCTCAAAGAAGAAGAAACGACCCAAAGCAACGAAGATGTGGTTCTACAGAAGGATGCTAAGGATATCATGGACGATGGAGTTTTTTCGTTTCCATTTGATTAATTTGTACACATTATTATGATCCTCAGCATCTGTCCATCAGCACTAGCGGATGGTCGGTAGAAATGGTGGCACGATGAGATATTAAAAGAAATCGCAGAAATTTTACGACTAGCGATACAGTGAGGTCTTGGAGACGATGCAAACAAGGAGGAAGCTTATACCTAACATCAGGAAGAGGCATCTGAATTTTCTGGGACGCATAATAAGGAAGGAGGGCCTAGAGATTCTGATACTCGCGGGTCGAATAGAGGGAAAGAGATACAAGAGGAAATCAACTCGTGTAATACCTGACGGGCTTAAGCAAGTGAATGACAGAACGTGGTCTGGAGGAAGAAGCAGAGGGAAGGGACTTGTTGAGAGCTGCAAGGGATAGAAGGAGGTGGAGAGCCATGATCGCCTACGTCCTGAAAGGACATGACACATAAAAAAAAAAGAATCATCTTAATTGGAAGGGAGACGTCCTACTTGTAGGATAAGGAAGCCACAAACAAAACGTTTATAAATTCATCTGTTACACTTTTATTTAAGTTTCAGCATTAATTAAACTTTGACCGTCGCAAAGAAACTTTTCTGTCAAAAATTCCCCACTAACAAACATAGAGGAAGCGATGGATAAATTGTCTTTTAAAAAAATAAAAATCAACATAACACTGACATCTTATTTTAACAGATATATTTACCAAAATCACAAAAAAAATATCTTGAAATGCTAGAGTAATTTTATTTAATATAATCGCCATTGGCTTAAACTAGGTACCTCCACTTTTTCGCGGGAAAACAGCATAGCGTAATAAACAAATGCCACAAACTTACCGAAAATAAATTTTTATCGTCAAAACGCTTATGTTATTATTAAGATGAAAGACCAAAGTGTATTTTAATTATTTTTTGATATTTTTTAATATTTTTTAACACGTTCGAAATTTTGGTTAATTTTTTCTTTTTTTTACGTCATCGCGGTGCTGTAAAAATAACATTGTTTTTTTTTGCGCTTTTTTCCCGTTGAAAACCCATTGATTTGGAAATTCTTGTAAAATTAAAGTAATTGTCCGATTTTAATGAAATTTTCAGGACTTATTTCACCAATGAATGAAATTATTTTTGAAATATTTCTTTTTAGTAAATTTTAGTAAAAAATATTTTTTTTTTTAATATGTTACACCCCACTTACTTATTTTCCCGAAATTTTTTTCAATTCTTTTTATTTCCTTACAATTTTTTTTTGTTTAAAGTAAGAGTCATTGGAGATGGTAAATCACCTACTTTTTTTTTTCTAATTTGTTCCAACTTTTGTAAAATGAGCTTTGAATAGAAAAATAATGAATCCAATAAAACTATGATATTACTTAATTAGAAAAGCTTTTAATTGCTTTTGTAAATAAGTAATATTAAGGTCATTATTGCCTGAAGAAATAAATTTTTTCTGATGAATAATTAAATTTTACAAGAATTTTTTATTTGTTTTACATTTTGATTATAATAATTTATAATAGTTTAAAAATCGTGCAAAACTCTGTATTAGCTTATTTCCTTTTGATAATTAGTAATTAAGTAGAAACAAAATTTACGAGTTCAAAATTGCCAAGTTTAATAAATTTAGTGATTCCACTTTTTTTTCAAATAATTTTTTATGTTGTATTTTTCTACTTAATACATTCCTTATTTCCATGTACGGTACACTGAAATTGCCATTATTATAAAAAGAGTTTTGTCCCTTTATTCTAATAAATAGACATAACAGTAAAACTAAAAATAAAAGGGTTCACTCAGATTTCTAGTAATTTTCATTTATGGTCATCCGTCGTAAGCTGTCATCACTTGTCAATCAACACGTGGATCAAGTATCGGATCAAAATTACGGTACCAATCGTTAATAATTCGTTGTATATTTCTTTTTTATGCTATAATTAAGTAATATTTTTTTTAAATCAGATTAATTTAACATTAAATTTTCTAATTTTACTAAAATGACGTGTCAGAAATTTTTTTAAATATTTTTAAAATCGATAAATTTGTGTTTGTTTACAAATTTCTTAAAATTAAGAAAATGGCGGGTTTTTTGAAAATTTAAAAATTTAAAATTAAATTTGACATTCCAATGTATATAGTTTCTATCTGAAATATACCAGAATTGTTTACTTAATGGAAATAATAAATTTAATGATTCAACTTTCAAGTAAAACTAAAATGAAATATTCAAGCATATTTTTTCATTTTAAAAAATGCATTTTAAACTTAGGTATCGATAATTTATGCCGAAAAAGTGGAGGTACCTAGCTTAAACCAGAGACTCTAGACGACTACGGACTCTCTTGCATCTCTTTTGGACTGTCTACTTGATTAATTTGATGAATGCTGCCATAATCCTTGCCTTCAATTCATCTTTGGTGTTACAAGGAGTTTTGTTAGTTTCTCGTCCAAATACGCCCCACACATAATAATTAAGGAGGGTTGCATTCTGGGGAGTTAGGTGACCAGATGTAAGGTGTGATATCTTCGCAAAAATTATCTGCGTTCTCCTGCTTATGTAGTATGGTACAGAATCGTGTTGCCAGGCATAGGATCTTCCAGCAGCCACACTCTTGACCCAGGGCATCACTACTATAATATTCCAATGACTAACATATCTAAATATTTGAGCTTCTATCAAATCCACAGGGTCTGGATATCGCGTTGAAACAGACTCTCGCCACTAGGTCTTGAATTAATTAGAGTATTTTGACTATCCCATGTTTTTTCGTTTCCATTTGATTAATTGGTACACATAACAGTGAAATGTCAGACGACAACAATGTTTATTATGAACGTTGTAGATTTTCTAACCTGCAACTGAGCTTTGTTCCATACAAACACGTTGAACCAGAAACACTTTTATGTTGTTTTTTTTTTCGTTTTCCTAATCAATTTAGACCAATCAAGGCAATAACGCCACTAAGATGCAAAGGTCTATTGAAAATGAAAGAAAGAGAAAAGACTTTAGAAGAAACCGGAAACTCAATTTTAAACAGGAAACAAGGGATAAACCTATACTCCTGTTCAAAAAACTGGGGAGCAGTGTGAACAGGACGATAAGCGAACCTATCCTATAAATAAACGTGGAAATGTAAAAATTAAAAATATGGAAGAAATATTTATTGAAATATGTTTTTAAAATCTAATGCAACTTAAATATAACAGCGTATGTTATAAAAAATAATTTGTTAGTAAAATACAGGTTGATTGAAAAGTAACGCCCCGTTTATGTGTAATGGACTCTCCCGTATTGTAAAAATTATAGCGAGACGGGAGAGTCCATCGTGCATGAAATAGGGATTTACTTTTCAATCACCCTGTATATTTAATGCTGATGTCAACCGTATGCATTTAATGGTTTTTCTTCGTATTGGTTGGGTGCCATACAGGAACACTACACACAAGAGACGAAAGTAGCCGGAACACCGGAAACAAGCAAGGACGAACAAATTTCACGTAACGTCAACACGTCATACGCTCAGCACGGCAATCACGCCACACGTTCAGCACGCCAACACGTCATATGCTCACTACGACACATTACCCACCTGCTGCTTCTTAGGAAATGTGTCTGCTTTGATTGAGCCCAAAACATTAACGGTTTGCTAGCAAAACGAATCATTTTCATAGTTATCACCGCTTAGCTCACTGTCCCAAATATTTCGTGGCGGAGAGTTCGTAGATATTTTATTTCTTCCTAGCCAGACGTCCCGGGGTTCGCCTCGCCTTTGTTCTAGCAAGGCAGACATTTGCTTCCTTTTTACAGAGACAGCACACTAGACATCGTCTCTTTGAATGACGTGGGGCGGGTACCGTTATCAGTAGCAATAGGCAGTTCAGTCTTCATCTCGTTTCCGGCACAGTATTGCTTCTTTTTTTTTCTGATATAAACTGGGGGTAAAAACTTAGCCCTATCTGAATATATAATAGTAAATCCTGTGGCGGACTTCACCACATTAATTTAGTTTTTAAACAGGGAAGACGCAGAAAAAGGATAAGCCAAAGACATTGTTACACATAAAATATGTATTTAACAAGAGGTACAATATCAAACAACGATGTGAAAGAAAGCATGCCTTTAAGTAAGAAAAGGTTGAAATAAACAAGAGTTGTCTCTCTTTAACTGTTATTTTAGTATTTCAAAGTTCACTGGAATATTGTTCATGAGAGTCTCTTTTAATGACTGTTCATAAAAAATTTACCGTGTTAGAAAAGATTATGTAAGTATATACAAGGTATGTTCAGCATGTGAGTGAGTGAGAAGGTTGGCGCATGGTTTCCACTCTCGTGGATTCGTTTGGCAGTTGAATTCTCATTAATTAGTTAAGAAAAATTTTTGCTTAAATAAGTGACTATAGGCTCCAGATCGCTACGTGGGAAGAATTATTCTTCACGTACAGACAATCTGATTGGTTGGCATTGACCAATCAGCGAGCGAGCTTTGGGGAGACTTAAGAAAGCTTCTGTGATCCGTTTCTCCCAAAAGTGCACAAAACTGACTACATGAAAATAGAGCGATTACAAAATTGTCGCATTGCTGCGATTTGTAAATTGTCTATAATAACCTAGTGGTGATTAATTAACCAATGAATGCTTGGCGTTGTATGTGATTTGTATTTGTATGTATGTATGTATGTATGTATGTTCGTGCGTGATAGACTCGCACATTCCCATATTCCCAATATTGCAATTATGCCAATACCGGCCAAGGAATAATGTGTTCTGATATCTTTGTTTAATAATGGTTACCCTATACAAGGCCCAAGAAATACACACTTCTTATTTAATCGGCGCGAGAAACTGGTTTTCTGAACAGGTCGATCAGTATGTGAGTTCAAACCTCCGCTTCTTAAATCGGGAAAACCATTTCTGCGCCATTTTGTCTGTAATTTAAGTCATCTCCGTACGCAACACAAATTAAATGGGTTGATGTAACCATAAGTTCTATGCTAACAGTTTCTTAATCTGATAAGTATGTTCATGGTAATTATTCTGATGAGCTATCCTCTTTGGTACCTAGACTTTATGAATTTAAGTGCAGTACTAGATTGGCAGATAGGTCTCATCATTTTACAGTTGAAATGGCGAGATGTAACCATAAGTTCTATGCTAACAGTTTCTTCTCTCGGACATCTCAATTGTTAAACTCTGTTCAGGATTTTTGCTTCCACCCATATTTGATCTTCAAAAATTTAATTAGAATATCAAACGTTATATTCTGTCTTCTTAATTCTTCTTTTATTGTCCTCTCAATAAGAGTGTTTTTCTTTTTCTCCCTTTCCGCAAACTCAATAATCCCCCTTGCATTTTAGTGGCCTTATTGCCATTCTTAGGATGAAATGATTTAAAAAATGTGCAGCACACCATTTCCTTGCAATTATTCAGTAAATATAGGGTCCAAGAGCCACTCAAGGTAGAGGCCTACTGAATGCGGTTTTTTTCGGGGCTGTAAGAGGAGGAGTTAAGAAGGGCAGATTGTGAGGGCATGTAGGGCAGATAATGGTTGGGCATAAACTCCAAGAGGTTCAAGATGTAAAAGTCGAGAAGCATTCTCTCGGGAGTCTGTTCCAGCGGTTTTTACTTTAGAAGCCAGAAAAGGGAAGAAAGAGAATAGGGAATCGGGGTGGTTTGTCCAACTGTACATTGTATGGTGGGTACCAGTTGTGAATTTCAGAAGTGGGGGAACTAAGGAATGGACATCTTCAGAATATTTGACCTGAATCTTTAAACACCGAGATTCCCCGGTGATTGTAAACCTAACAGCATTTATTTTATCCTCCCTTCACCAGTGTTATTTTGTGATCTTGGGGGTTTTGTGTCCTTCTTACAACCCCTGACGCACCTTTCGATCAGCTGCTCTATTGTGCTAATCCAGAATGCATATGTTTTGAGCCTTTTTACAAACGACACTAAACGCGTTTTAAATTCGTATAACTTAACCCGTATCAGTCTCTCACTATATTTTTTCGTCCTGGGTATGGTGATAAACTACATCCGCGTCCTGGGTAAGAGGATAAACTACACCGTCCTGGGTAAGACGATAAACTACATCCGGGTCCTGGGTATGACGATAAACTACATCAGTGTACTGGGTAAGACGTCAAACTACACCGTCCTGGGTAAGACGATAAACTACACACGACAGCAACGCCTCTGATTAGCAGGTTTTCAGGATCGTGGAACTAGCTCTTAAATGCAGGTGTTCCCAAGTTCACCTTGACCCGGGGTGGTAACACCTGTCAGAGTCCCAGCTATTGGCAAGTAGTTAATCCGCAAACTGAAGTCAAAACCTGTAAAAATATATTGAATTACCAGGAATATATTTTTGCAATGAATTTTTGAATAAAAAATTATCAGCAATACATATTTTGAAAAAAAAAAAAATTACCAGCAATACATTTTTAAAAAAACTATCAACATACATTTTTGAAAAAATTATCAACATACATTTTTGGAAAAATTATCAACATACATTTTTGAAAAAATTATCAACATACATTTTTGGAAAAATTATCAACATATATTTTTGAAAAAATTATCAACATACATTTTTGGAAAAAAAATTACCAGCAATACATTTTTGGAAAAAAGTTACAAGCAATATATTTTTGGAAAAAATTACCAACAATACATTTTGGGAAAAAATTACCAACAATACAATTTTTGAAAAAAAATTACCTGCAATACATTTTTGGAAAAAATTACCAAAAATACATTTTGGGAAAAAATTACAAACAATATATTTTTGAAAAAAAAATACCAGCAATACATTTTTTGAAACAATTGCCAGCAATACATATTGGAAAAAAATGACCAGTAATACAGTTTTGGAAAAAAATATTACCAGTGATATATTTTGAAACAAATATTACCAACAATAAAAAGCTTGTAGGCATTAAATAACCTATTGAGGTTGATATACCAAACTATCTTTTTTCATTTCTTTTATTTTACAAACGTAGAATTATTATTATTTGTTTGTTGTCATTACAGCCTTTTCCCCTTTCGCGGTAAAATCGAAACTCCGGTGTGTTTCCCTGCTTCATGCAAACCAAGACGGTTAAGCCTGCTGTTCGTTGGTCGCTAAGCATGTTAGAGCAAAAATTCGTCGTTGAGCCGAACATCTTCAAAGACAATTACGCACGTGCCCTCGGTTCGACAATTAATTGCGGCCGGTATCGAAAGTCGTCCTGTTTTCCACTGACGGCAGCCAACGATCAGTGCTTTCGTCGTATATCACGTGACCCCCTACCGCCTGCGCATTGACGAAGCGCATGCGTAACCAGACAAATGTATTTTTATATGACACCTGCATATCCCTTGCGCAAACGTCGGTAAAAAAACAAAAAAACAAAAAAATGAAGTGGGCGGACTTCGGGGTTTTGATTTTTCTTCGCCGTCAAGTGTAAATTGAACGGCGTTGGGGCGGTGTCAGATAGACTGGGTCGCGGGAGAGTGGCGGTTGTCAACAGGAAAGGCAGACTGGGTGTAGTGTTCGAATTTCACCAAAGTCTACGTTCCTTTCACCCACATGCCATCGAGAAAGCACGTTTCTTGTGGTTTGTCTGGGCGCCACACAGTTGGCGGAAAACCTGTACGAATGTAGCAATAAAAAAAAAATTACAATCACTGTCAACCTTGACAGTCTGCAAGGATGAAATATATTTTTAAAGAAAGACGAAATCAACATTCATTGCTAAAATAGCATTAAAAAAATATATTTTATAACTTCGAATTGAATGATAAATTAAAAAAAAGAAGGTATATATTACACTAAGACAATACATCTTAATTTCCTTCTTGTTTCACTAGTACCCCCAGAACTATTACAATGTGGAAAAAACTCCCGAGGGGATGCTTCCGTGATAACTACAATGTTAAACTCTTGAAGTCGAGAGTCAATTGTTATCTATCTTACATATCTACATATATTCCCTCCCAATATATCCTTTCAACATCTTCCTTAACACATTGTCCTTGTGTTGGGTGAAACTTAGTAAAGTATATAAATAAAATAAAAAATAAATAAAATAAAATAAAAATAAATAAAAACGTTTCTTCCTTCAAAAAGAACTTCTTCAGACTAATATTTTTATTGATAGGATCACATGCCAGCAAGCGGAAGGAAAGAAAATGCGAACAAATTTAATGTATTTTTTTTTTATTTAACTAATATATTTTTTAATTTATTAAAAGTTATTTTTTTTTTAAGTCTTGCCCGACTGTACACTATTTAAGAACGGATTTAGTTCAATTTAATATTTTAAGTAAGTTAGAACAATTCATACAGAAACAATATTACGTAATTCAACAATGTTTGCATAATACAAAGCCCAAGAGCTACTCAAGGTATAGGTTGTTGTGTAGTGTTGTCTCAGCGTAAGAGAGGACAAGAAATGAACTTCTTGAAAGCTATGCAGGACAGATAACATCTAACTGTAGAGTTGAATGCAACTGGTTAATTTCAGAGTTCGGTAAAGTGAAATCCGTCTGTCTTTTATATAAGTATATGGCAATTATTTTGATGAGATTTTCCCCTTAGTGCCTCAACCACATGGATTTAAGCGTACTACTGGGTTGGAAATTAGGTCTCACCGTTTTACTGTAGAACTATCTAGATTTCACTGTATGTTCTTTTCTAATAGTTTCTTTCCCGCATTTGACGGTTGTGGAACTCCTTTCCAATTTCTTGCTTCCCTGCCAACTACAACATTCAAAATGTTAAATGCAGCGTTGAAATGAACCATTTTCTGTTTTACTGAAACCTGTTCCTTTATTGTCCTTTTCCTCACATCTTCTCACTAAAGTTTTATATATATATATACGTCCTGGGTATGACGGTAAACTACATCCGCGTCCTGGGTATGGCGATAAACTACATCCAACAGCAAGGCCTCAGATAATGTTTTCGGAACAATAATGTTGCCAGCTATACGTTTTTGAAACAATAATGTTACCATCTATACTTTTTTGAAACAATAATATTGCCAGCTATACGTTTTTGAACGTCCTGGGTATGACGATAAACTACATTCGCGTCCTGGGTATGACGATAAACTACATCCAACAGCAAGGCCTCAGATAATGTTTTCGGAAAAACAATGTTGCCAGCTATACGTTTTTGAAACAATAATGTTGCCAGCTATACGTTTTTTGTTAAAAATAATGTTGCCAGTTGTACGTTTTTGAAACGATGTTGCCAGCTATCCGTTTTTGGAACCATAATGTTGCCAGCCATATGTTTTTGAAACAATGTTGCCAGCTATAAGTTTTTTGTAAGAAATAATGTTGCTTGCTATACGTTTTTTGTAAAAAAAATAATGTTGCCAGCTATACGTTTTTGTAAGAAATAATGTTGCCAGATATACGTTTTTTGTAAAGAGTAATGTTGCCAGCTATACGTTTTTTATTCCATACAAAATAGGCATTTAAAATTCATATAAACTGGATTTGGCATTAAATAACCCACAGTGGTTGATATGCCATAAAATCCAAACAAATAAAGTTTTATAATTCTCTTTCATTGTCTTAGTGGATTTATCGCCTTGCTTTTGGTTAAACGATTAAAAAAACAAACATTGCGAATTCTGAACTAAAGATAAACTTTTCGTTTTACCTTAATGGATGTCAGTTATCTCCTGTTAATTCCCCTCTGAAAGTTCTCCACTACCCGAGTATTGAGCTCACACTCTTTGGGTCCTGTCACTGGATCAATATCCGGTTAAGGCAGTGGAGAACTTGGAGAGGGAAATTGAGCAGGAGATAACTGATAACTGACATCCATTAAACATGGCACGTAGAACTAGAACAGTCTACCCCAGTGAGCGAAATAAAGGGTTCAGTTCGACATTCCAACCACGTGAGGAAGGTCGGAGCGTACGTTTTAATCAATATGGCGACTAAGATGAGGACCATAGTCCGAATAATGTAAATAATGTAGATTCTTTTCTACTGGGATACAAGCCTTATTGGACTTCATGGGAATTAAAAAGCTGATGTAGCAGCCAGAGCAGCAATAAATCAAGAATCTGAAAATGTGAAAATCTTTTATTCAGACTTCAAACCTAAAATAAACAAGCATATAACCAGAGAATGGCAAAACGAATGGTAAAAGTAAATTAGACATGATCAAACCAACCATTAAATAACCCCAAATCCCCGAAGAACAGGGAAGTAAGGAAAGACGAACAGGTCCGGCCCAGGTAGGAATTGGCCACGCCCGTCTCACATATAGTTATTTATTTAAAAATTAACCATCTCCAATATAAAACAAATGCCACAAAACACATATTATAGACTGTGAAAGCACAGACAAACACGATTAACATATAAAATACAGAGCAAAAAAGGCCTCTATGAAACCAGTCAATCAGTTACGCGCCATGTGTGATACACGTCTAGGCGATCATTTATCTTTCGATACGTGACTGACGAGGCAGATTTTTTCCTGTTGTAGATCGCCATTTCTTTCTCGGTTGACCAGTTGTCATCCAAGTGATATTTAGCTACCTCCCCCCCCCACGAGGGTTACATGTGACACAAGGCCGGGTTGAATATGGGATTTCCGAGCCCGTAGGCTCGGCCAAAAATATTCCCTCTTTGAACCTGCATAAACGGGTTCAAGGGCAGTCAACCA
This sequence comes from Acanthosepion lycidas, assembly GCA_963932145.1. Classification (NCBI taxonomy): domain Eukaryota; kingdom Metazoa; phylum Mollusca; class Cephalopoda; order Sepiida; family Sepiidae; genus Acanthosepion; species Acanthosepion lycidas. Next base: position 67,716,144 of record OZ010603.1, on the reverse strand, counting down.
CTCCGAACGAAATTCTACCCTTCGGCGGAGCCTCGTCCGGGTTCCTCTCCGCCCTAAGGCAAGGCTATAGAACCCGGTCTGTCTTGCTATTTAGCCATATCTGAGGGTTGGGGAGAAGAAGAGGATTCATACCTTTCCCAAGGGTTTTAGCACGTAATTGAATGTAATGGATTCGACTGGAATTTGAACTCAGCTCTCCGATTCAGTTATGTGCCATGCGTGATACACGCTTAGGCGATCATGTATCTTTCGAGGCAGATTTTCTTCCCGCAGTAGGTTGCCATTTCTTTCTGCGGTAGACCAGTTGCCATCGACGTAAGTGAATATAATGGATTCAACCGGATTTCGAACTCCGCTCTCTGATTTCTCAATCCGAGCCGCTATCCATTACTCCACAGAATAAATAAATAAATAAATAATAATAATAATAATAATAATAATAATAATAATAATAATAATAATAATAATAATAATAATAATAAAGCACAATACACCGGCTGAAGCTGCAAAATACTTAAAAAAGAAAGCAAAGACAAATGCAATCGACCAGATACAGAAACAATGGCAAGAGAAACCGCTTCATGGCCAATACTCTGCCCGTACCAAATAAGCTGACGTAGACAAAACCCGTACCCATCAGTGGCTACGTAGTGCAGGGTTGAAAGCTGAAACTGAAGGTTTTATCCTTGCTGCACAGGACCAATGCTTGCTAACTAGGAATTATCAAGCATATATACTAAAATGTTGTATCAGCCCAAAAAGTAGATTCTGTGATAAATATCCAGAAACAATTGATCATCTTGTATCAGGTTGCACGATGTTGGCACCCACTGAATATAAAACCCGACATGACAGAGTGGGCCAATATCTGCACTGGAAAATCTGCAACTTCTACGGGAAGGAAACTGAAAGAAACTGGTATGAACACCACCCAGATCCGGTTACGGAGATAGGACCTGTTACAATTCTATAGGACTACACAATTCACACTGACAGAACAATGAAAGCCAACCGCCCAGATATTGTTATTAAAGACCACAAACAAAAACGGTGCCTTCTTATTGATATGGCAGTCCCTGCTGACTGCAATGTATCTTTGAAGATATTCAAAAAGCTGTCAAAATACAAGGACATTGAAATAGAAATCCCAAAAATGTGGCACATGGGAACATCAACAATCCCTGTTGTAGTTGGAACCCTAGGATTGGTTGGAAAAGATTCCAGTAGACTTGTTGAAGGGATTCTTGGAAGTCCATGCCTCAAAGAAATACGAAAAAAATTTTCTTACAAGTACTGCCCACACTTTACGAAGGGCTTTATCTATGTAATTTTTTTTGCCAGTGGAGAGTGTAATGATGGCATTTAACCGTAGGTCTCTGGGCGGGACCCGGAAAGAAATGTGTAAACGTCAGAAATCAAAGGAAATAATAATAATAATAATAATAATAATAATAATAATAATAATAAACCGTTATACCAAAATATAAAATAAAAGAGCAACTAATACTCGTATAATCCAAATAGCATCCCCCAACCGTGCTTTGCCTTTCGAGCAAGACTAAATGTAAATACAACCAACTTAAATTGGATCTGAATAACCCACGAATGTTTGAAAATCCGTTAACCATGGGTTATTCCCCTCGCGTTTCAAAAAAAAAAATAAAGTAGGTACCAACATGAGATCGCTGGAAAATGAGCATAGCAGGATAATAGCCTTAAACTTGACGAAAACAAAATTTTATCGTCAAAATGTTTATGTTTTTATTAAGTGGAAAGAACAAAGTAATTTTTAATTATTTTTCAAAATTTTTCTGTCTTTATTAGAGCATTCTAACTTTTGATTGAAAAACCTCGTTTCTCTTCATCAGCCTATGTCCTACCAATGTCGGATTTTTTGTGCATTTTTTTAATGGTAGCATTAATTTTGAAAATCTTGCCAAAATAAAAATAATTGTCGGATTGTAATGAAGCTTTCAGAAACTATTCATAAATGATGGAAATTATTATAAATATGTTTATTTTTTTTATAAAGTCATGGTAATTTTTTTTCTTTTTTGTATCTATTACCCCACAATAACTAATTTTATGAAAACTCTTGAAATTTAAATGTGTACATTTTTAGTTAAAAGCACAAGGCTTTGAGGAAAGAAAATCATATTTTTTTAATTGACACCCTCCGATCTTAAAATCAGCTCTGAATTGTAACATACAAAACTCAATAAAACAAAGATATTATTTAATTTCAAAAGCTTTTAGTTGCTTTTACTTGTTTTATGAATATGGATAATATTTTCTGAAAGCAAAAAACGTTTCCTATATATATATAATAACAGAAAGAACAGTAAGATGTAAGATATATAATCCGGTGTTCTTATTAAGATTTTTTATTTTTACAAGACATTGCTCAATCAAAAAAAAAAAAATTATTGGATTTCTCTGTATCCTTGGAAACAAATATTATGAATGTATGTCCTTATAAAACTCACTAAATCTCAAAATGAGTTATTCTAAAATTTCGCTTGAAAATGAAACAAAACTAGGGCCTATATTTTAATTATATAATTGAATTTGAAGTTGTTAGTTTCTATTTTTGAACCATGGTAATTCATGTGTAGCGATGGAACCTATATTTAAATCAGATAATTTATAATATTATAATATATATATATATATATATATATATATATATATATATATATATATATATATATAATGTAATGAAAAACAAACCACTTTAAGGTACCATTACGATAATTTATTTCACCTAAATCCTTTTTTAAGGATTCAGGATCATCAGGTAAAACTTTATATATATATATATATATATATATATATATATATATATATATATATATATATATATATAAATCTTTGTATATATATATACATATAAATCTTAGGGCGCTGTTTGAACATATATATATATATATATATATATATATATATATATATATATATATAATTATTTATTTAAAAATTATAACATAAATATGTTATAAAATCACTATATATATATATATATATATATATATATATATATATATATGTATATATATTATGGGAGCTTCATAACTTCATGAACTGCGCCTCTTGTCTTTTCTTACGCTCACACACCGCAGGGTACGGCTCTACCTTGAGTGTCTCTTAGGTCTTGTATTAGTTGAAAATTAGTATAAAAGATACTTTCTGGAGCGGTAAATCATAAATGTCTGTAAAAAAAACAAAAAAAATTTCCGTTTTCAAACAAAATAAGTTTCTGATTAATAAGAAAGAAATTTCTTTTTTTAGACACAGGAAGTCGTCCTAATTATGATCTATCGGCGCGTCAAAATGACGAAGAATAGGCTTTTAAAAAAAAGATGGTTCCCAGTTTGGCAGAGGAGAGTCAGGAACAGATGTAGGTCAACACAGTCAAGTTTGGGAGTTAAAATAAATGGATAATGAAGGGAGAAAAAAATAAAGGGCAACTTTTGTTGAGAATAACTTACAAGGATGTGTTTACAATATGGTTTGGGAGCCGCAAGGCATATCATTTCTATGACGGTACAGAATTTAGACTTATATTTCAAGTGCACTCCAGCAACCAGCTATATTTCGTTCGCATTTCGCTTGAGAAAATTCTCTAGGTTAACAAGGCTTAAATGAAGCGATAACAAAACTGTACCATTAACAAGAATTCTGACGGAGTCTATGGCTTACGGTAATGTTATGACGCGACCTAACAGCAGTAATAGGAAGAAAAACATGGAAACGGCGGATACCGGTGTTTTTAATCAACCCATACTTGGTGACTTGAAGCCGCAAGGAATAGAGAACGCTCTCGGAATAAAATCATTGGCCGTCCGTATCTCAGGCTATCAGCCCTTTCGCTGCCGGCAATTGGTCATGAAACTATATTATTTCTTTGTAAAGAAGACCATAGGTTTCTTCTAGACAGTGAACAGAGCGATGCTCACTCTATATGAGGCTCAGGAGCCACTCTAGGTAGAGAATTACAGTTTAAGAGGCAGTGATTATGCGAATATGAGTTATGTTTAAGGCCCAGTAGACGCTCGATGTTTGTCGATGTATGATGAAAGTTTTTTGTATGGAAACTGTTCCTTTCGATATTACCATATATATACATATATATATATATATATATGTGTGTGTGTGTGTGTGTGTGTATATACGTATGTATGTATATATATATATATATATATATATATATATATATGTATGTGTATATAAATATGAATAAATATATATATATATATAATTATTTATATATATTTATATATAATTATTTATATATTATATATTATATATTATATTTATATATTATATTATTAGAAAGCGCTCAATATCAGAGATAGAGCTAACATATTTGGTTGGATTGATGTGAGTTTGTGATACTGGGTTTCACGTTTGTTTGACGATCGCAAAAGCGTAAAACCCAGGGTCACAAACTCACATCAATCGAACCAAATATATACACACACACACACACACACACACACACATATATATATATATATATATATATATATATATATATATATATATATATATATATGTATATATATATATATATATATATATATATATATATATATATATATATATGTATATATATATAATAAATAAGAAGTAGGAAAAGATTAATGCTTCGTTAGAGATAGGGAATAGGAAAAAATGTTACATCATTATATAATTATATTTTCCAAATTGTAAATAATAATAATAATAATAATAATAACAATAATAATAATAATAATAATTATTAGGTTGGTGCAAAAATAATGTCGTTTTCTCACATGTTACTATGTGAGAAAACGACATTATTTTTGCTCTTACTTCTTAAAACAACAACAAGCATTCATATTTATGATTGGCATTTTGTTAAAGTTGTTAAGCTCAAATATTTAACAATGTGACAGGGGAATTTCTACGGATATTTTATTGTCATAGAACTCGCTATGAACTTATTCAATCGTTAACTGAAGTATTAAGATTCATCAGAAATTTAATATAGGAAAACTGAAATTTTCTTTGCTCTTTCTAGTATTTATTATATATATATATATATATATATATATATATATATATATATATATATATATATATATATATATAAGGCTCCATCACTAATGATAGTCCGTGGTTATAATTTATGACATTGAAATCAATCCAATTCAGCAGAAAGGATACGAAAGGAATACGAGAAAGAAAAGAAAGTAAGATAAAAAAAGAAATCAAGAATGTGAAGATAGAAGTGGGGAGAGACAGAGTAAGATTAAGCTGATAAGAACAGATCCTACACTGTGATCTTAGTGAAAAGGCCTAGAAGATGAAAGAAAGAAGGAAAGATAGAAGTGGAGAGAGAGAATCAGATTAAGCTGATAAGAACAGATACTACACTTTGATCTTAGTGAAAAGGCCTAGAAGATGAAAGAAAGAAGGAAAGATAGAAGTGAATAGAGAGAATCAGATTAAGCTGATAAGAACAGATACTACACTTTGATCTTAGTGAAAAGGCCTAGAAGATGAAAGAAAGAAGGAAAGATAGAAGTGAAGAGAGAGAATCAGATTAAACTGATAAGAACAGATCCTACACTTTGATCTTAGTGAAAAGGCCTAGAAGATGAAAGAAAGAAGGAAAGATAGAAGTGAAGAGAGAGAATCAGATTAAGCTGATAAGAACAGATACTACACTTTGATCTTAGTGAAAAGGCCTAGAAGATGAAAGAAAGAAGGAAAGATAGAAGTGAAGATAGAGAATCAGATTAAACTGATAAGAACAGATCCTACACTTTGATCTTAGTGAAAAGGCCTAGAAGATGAAAGAAAGAAGGAAAGATAGAAGTGAAAAGAGAGATTCAGATTAAGCTTATAAGAACAGATACTACACTTTGATCTTACTGAAAAGGCCTAGAAGATGAAAGAAAGAAGGAAAGATAGAAATGGAGAGAGAGAATCAGATTAAGTTGATAAGAACAGATACTACACTTTGTTCTTAGTGAAAAGGCCTAGAAGATGAAAGAAAGAAGGAAAGATAGAAGTGAAGAGGGAATCAGATTAAGCTAAGAACAGATCCTACACTTTGATCTTAGTTAAAAGGCCAAAAAGAGAAGGACAAGTACAATTATAATACAATGATTGTTATTGCAATATTTTGTTAAAGTTGTTAAGCTCAAATATGTAACGAAGCGATAGGGGAAATTCTACGGATATTTTATTCACGTAGAACTCGCCATGAGCTTATTCTATCATTAACTGAAGAATTAAGATTGATCAGAAATTTAAAATAGGAATACTGTTAAATATTTACGGGTCTTTCGCCATATATAATAACTGCTTGTCCGTTCATTCGTTATTTCACACAATTGGTATGCCCTGCCAATAAATCTTACGTTTTGATCGCAAGGAAATAGGAGGAAAGACACTACTTGGTTTCACTGAGAAAATGAAATCAGGAAAGAAAGAAAGAAGGGGAGAGTAAAATGGGGAAAGTTAATCAAATTAAGCTGATAAGAACAGGTACTATACTTTGTTCTTATCCAAAAGGCTGAGAAGAGAAGGACAAGAACAATTATAATAGAATGATTGTTATTGCAATATTTGTTAAAGCTGTTAAACTCAAATATTTAACGATGCGATGGGGGGTTTCTACGAACATTTTATAGTCGCAGAACTCACCATGTGTGCTTTCAATCATTTACTAGAGATTTAAGATTCATCAGAAACAAAGAAAGGAAAGATAGAAGTAGGGAGATAGAGAATCAAATTAAGCTGATAAGAACAGGTACTATACTTTGATCTTATCCAAAAGGCCGAGAAGAGAATGACAAGAACAATTATAATAGAATAATTGTTATTGCAATATTTGTTAAAGCTGTTAAGCTCAAATATTTAACGATACGAATATTTCAGTATAGTAATAATAATAATAATAATAATAATAATAAGAAGAAGAAGAAGAAGAAGAAGAAGAAGAAGAAGATAAAGAAGAAGAAGAATGTTTGAAAATACGTTGACCAGTATATTACTGAAGGATAGCGCTTGCAGGGCAAGCAGATTTTGTAAATAGAACACACAGTATGAAAAAAAGATCTAGTAATAATAAATAAATAAAATATTTTCTCCCCCAGCTATGGGTAAATAGCAGCAGAGACTAGACCCTAGCATCTTGGGAGACAGCCGATCTAGAAGCAATATAAATCTAAATTCAACAATTGAGGGTCTACTGTACTGACCGAGGTCGACTCACATCATATTCCGTGGTCGTCGGCTGTCGAATGACGGCTTGGAGCTTGGGTGGGTGTTGCCAAGCTATCTGAAAGTCCACTGAAAGAACCATGACGAAGAGAAATCTTCTATCCTCAGGTCCTGCCGAAGATTTAAACTGTCGACGGACTGTTGATCATAATTTTATTTTCGATTTTCTTTTAGTACCGTGTGTACAAGCTTCACCATGTTTTCCTTTTGATAATCATACATTCTGCCTCCTTACATTGGATAGTTAGTCCTTTCCTCTTGCTTTCCTCTACTAGTTTAAGAGGTATTTCTATTTTCTTTCTCTTTCTGCCATCAAGTATGTCATCTGCGTATCTTATATGGTCAAGATTGTAACTCTCGATAATAAATCCTGGTTGGGTCTCGACATGACGCATCCTTGTCTTACTCTAATTTCTATTTGCGTGTAGCTACTCAATTTATATCCGTATTCAGGTGGTTTGCACCCAGTATTATCCTAACATCTTTCCTGAAATATATCTTAAAATGTTTTTATCAGACGGAATAGGCTATATAAGGCAGAGTTGAATTACAATGTCGTTCAAGTAAGAGAAAGTTTCCTAAAAAAAAAATATATTCCTCTCGTCTTAGAATTTTGGCTATTTTCGGTCATTTTATCGTCGTTCCAGCTTTTCCCTAATTTCTGCTTACTTGAGTCTTTCTACTATGTAATTTTTGGACTGTTCCCAGTCTGCAGATAATGACTGGCATGACTGTCACCTTCATATTTCACAATTTCCCCAGCTCTCTGACAAATTCGATTTACTTACCTATCATAGTTTATTTCACTTATTATTTGTTTTTTACAGTAAAGTTTACCAGGGCCACGCGAGATAGAAAATTATGGTAAGGGGTATATTTACCTCCAGTAGCCTTAATGAAGGGGAAAATAACCCATGAAAGTCAGGTGAGATACTCCGAGTGTATGTGTCTCGTCCGCCTAAAGGTCAGGGCAACAGAACTTCTTGGGTCAGAAACATCGTACCGGACAGAGACCAAGACAAATTCGCTCATGTACATGAGGACTAAAAGTCCCATTGGGAGAAGGGAGAGTTGACAAAGGTTACTTTGGTGTTCATGCACATCCCTACTCATATTGTCCAGTGGGATCAGAGATTTCGGAAAACCTCTATTTCTGTTGATGGGAAAATAAAAGGGTAAATAAAAGTGAAGGAACCAGAAAATAACAAGGTCTATGAACAGGGTGATAGGTGTGTTATATAGGAATAAAGTGTCACTGCCGACACTTGAGTTTGAACGTAGATCGCCAGTGAGCAAACACTGGCGATCCCATTATTGAATCAAGTAGACCACGTGACCATAGAGGAAACGCATATATAGAAGCTGGTGTGTGTCTAATTGACTGCAATTCTAGTCTATCCTCTATACTATACGGATCGCTATTTCTCCTCTATCCTCTATACTATACAGATCACCATTTCTATTCTATCCTCTATTAATATAGGGACCGCTATTCAATATACTATTTTTCTATTCGGATCACAATACGGTGAAGATTACTATTCGAGCGAGTATCATCGAGCAAGTGCTATTAGTGGGAGTGATATTCAAAGGCGTCTATCGTTCAACGGGGTTATCATAGTTGTATCTGCGATTACAAAGTCTCTACTACAACGAGCATTACGAAAGTGGCAACAAGTGTTCGGTGACATCATACAAGTGGCAACGAGTGTTCGTGGAAATCACAAATAAGTTAACATATCTAAACGTAATACCCGACCGTCTTTCCTCATTATGTGTCCTAAAAACGAGGAATAAACCCCTACACTTGCTCAAAAGAACCTAGAGGATTGTGAAGCTATCTACTTCCGTTACCCAACCGTCTTTTCTCATTATGTGTCCTAGAAAGTTTCTTTCTGACTATAGGTTTTTTTTTAACGATACTGAGGGTGGCTCCGTCGGCCCGTATCCAAAATGATGTTTAATTTGTTGCGCTAAATGTCGCACTAATGCACTTGGAAATGGGATGAATATATATTTCCTTCCTACCATTCTGATATGCCATGTGTGATGCACTGTTGGGCAACTATGTCTCTTTTCTATTCATAATTTATTTGCCAGAAAAATTACCATTACTGCCGTTACTTTCTGCGGTAGACTGGATGCCAAACAAGGCTATAGAAACCAGTGCTATTTCACAGCCGTCATTCTAAAGGAATATGCTCCAGAGTTCTATCCAAACTTTCCAAATATTGCCTCTCTGCTTCCTGCTATTCTGCTTGTTGGAAGTTCTCATCTGTAGTCCCTGTCTTTTAGAACTCTGGAGAACCTTCTGACCCCTCTATTAGTCGCTTACCGCATTTCAGTAAATAATTCGAGGCTTTAGTCAATGCTGAAGAGTTTAATCATCTTACATCTCACGTCCTACTCTTCGAGAGACAATATGGATTCCGTTTTGTCCGGTCTACCACTGACATGCTTACGGCCATCACCGAATATGTATATCAAGCTCTTGATAATAACGGTGAAGTTCGATCTGTGGCTCTAGATATCTCAAAGGCGTTTGACAGGGTGTGGGATGCTGGTCTTCTACGCAACCTTCAGGGCTACGGTATTACGGGACGCTTGTTTGATTTAATCCAATCATTCCTATCAAATCTGGAAATGAAGGTCGTTCTGAACGAGCTCGCTTTCAGATACTTTCAAACGAACACGGGAGTACCCCAAGTCTCTATCCTGAATCAGTGATCTTCCTGATGTCATCATTTCTAAAGTAGGCATTTATGCAGGTGACACTACCATTTCTACTGTCTCAATAGCAAATAGGCCAGAGCAGACAAAGTTAACCTATCCACAGCGCTTGAAAAGACATCCAATCGGTGGTAAACCGGGGCAGGAAATGGCTTGTAAATTTTAATGCCTTCAAAACGAAACCACAGAGAAACTTCCCTAGCCGCGATCAGAATGGTTGACGCTCGACTCCAGGAGAGCGCCTCACTGCGGTTTCTTGATCTCACGTTCTCAACTGACTTGAAGTTGAAAAACTACATTGAAGCAACAGCTGCATCCACTGCAAGGAAAGTTGGTTCATTGTTTCGCGCCAGAAAGTTTTTTCTTGTCAGAATCCATCTTGTACATTTACAAATCTACCATTCGCCCGTGCATTGAATACTGCTGCCATATCTAGTCTGGTGACCCAGCTATTCATCTCGAAGTTCTTGACATGAATCCAAAGAAGGATCTGCAATGTAATCGATCCTGACAAGGAATCTGGACTTCAGTCACTTTCTCACCAACATGACAGGCTTCCCTCTGCCAGTTCTACAAATATTTTCATGGTAACTGCTTTGGCGAGCTTTTTTTTCCCTGGTGCCAGACGACAAGAATTTAAGCGTGCTACTAGATTGGCATCTAGTTTCCACACTTTTATTGTTTAAATAGTTAAATATAACCTCTACTTCTACTCCAACAGTTTCTTTCCTCGACAGTGGAACTCTTTTCCGTTTACTTGCTTCCCTGATAACTACAATCTCCAAAAATTTAAATGCAACGTGAATCGCCATCTTCTGTTGTCTTGAAACCCGTTCATCTTTTATCCTTTCCTCAATTTCCCTACAAACAATCTTTTCTCTCACTTTTACTCTCTGTAAAACCTGCGTACTAATAGCACTCCCGGCTTGCTTGGGGTGAAATGATTAAAAAAGAAAATGATGGGTGGAAGAGGTGGGTTTATGCTTTACTCAAGAATATTTGCGCGTAAATCAATGTAACGAACTCGACTGGAATTCGAACTCGGCTATCTGATTTCTAGCTATCTTATCTATCTTCGATCTTTTTTCTTGCCGAAACCATGAAATTTAGGGTTAGTTTTTCTTTTCGATTTTCTTTACTATCTTGTCTTGTGTCATCCGCATATCCATGCTTAGAGCTCTTGTTTATTCCCAATCGATGCCCCGTCTAGGTAATGATAAGGTTCAAGTTTGCTTAACTTGTTTGATCGGACAAAAATCTGTTTCTAAATGATATAGCCGTGGGCATCATCAATCATCAAGTAATTATTATTATTATTATTATTATTATTATTATTATTATTGTTATTATTATTTCAACGCAAGCAAGACAACAGACCCACTAAGATGCATGAGGTTACTGAGTGTGAAAGAACACAATGAAAGAATATGAAGCAGAGAGACCAATAAAAGAACAGGAATTACTGAGTTTCAAAGATTAAGGAGTGAGAAAAATAGAAGAGTAATCAAGAAGACAGTAGATAAAGAACAGGAAATGGTGGAGAGACATGATGACCAACGACTAGAAGGGACACGGCAAATACGTCTTTTGTTGCTTTTATTTGAATCATATCACCCCGTGGAAGGAAATAAAGCCACTAAGACACAAGGGGTCACAGAGCGTGAAAGAATAAGAAAAAAAAGAAAAAGAGAAACATTTATTAAGGAACGAGAACAATAGAAGAGTAAACAGGAAGACAGTAGATAACTATTGACATTGCATTTAGATTTTTGAAGATCAAAGTTTGCTGATAAGCATGGAGCCGGAAGGAAGTTCACAAGTGAGAAGTGCGAGGGAAGAAACTATTATCATATAAATTACGGCTACATTTAGCCAATTCACTTGTAAAACGAGGAGTCCTTTTTTCAAATCTAGTATTGCGTTTAAATTCATAAAATCTCTGTAGAGGAGACTTCACCCGAACAATCAACATGAAAGATATAGATAAGATACAGGGTAGCAACTTTATGGCCGTTGGAAAGTGATTGAATCCGAGTAGCTAGGTCAGGATCAATAATATTACTGATTCTTCTTTGGCTCTGATCAAGAATTTCTAAACATATAGCAGAAGCTACGGACCATATGTGGCAGTAATATTCAGAACATGGACGAATGCTAAACTTATAACTATATAAGATAGATGTTATTCGTTTTTCTACGGGTTAACAACCTTTTTGCAAGTTATTTAAAGCCAGAATATCTTTTTAGATTGTAAGAATTTTTTTTTAATATATTAAAATTTTTCAAGTCAATATTGATAACGCCATTAAACCTTCTATTTTTTATCGTTATTTTTATCGTTATCACATAATTGAAATTTTTAGTCATATCACACCAGGCAAGGTAATAAAGTCACTAAGACGCAAGGACTTACTGAGCATGAAAGATTATTAAGGCTCGAGAATAAAGCAGTAATCAAGAAGACAGAAGAAAACGATTGACATTGCAGTTAAATTTTTGAAGATCAAATTTGTCAGGAAATAATGAAGTCGGAAGAATGTTTCACAGACGAAAAGTGTGAGAGAAAAGACTCTTATAGTCAGACTAGCAGCATGGCCCAGCGTTGCCCAGCGTTGCCCAGCGTTGCCCGTGCTTCATTCAAAAATCGTACGACTCATACAGCAATCTCTGTCACTTGACTTAAAATATTTTCCCGTTCCTTGCCTTTAAAGGAGTGCCCTTTGCCGTGCTGATGTTGCTACAAGCTTTACTTCTTGCCTATCACACACTAAAAATTTTTTCTAAGCTCTATACTAAACATTAAATCTGTTACTAAAAAAGAACTAAACAAAATGAACACAAAACGATCAGCTTTAAAAAAAGGACTCGTAACTGGAAAAACCGAATGAAAAAAGAATGTTAACAACAAATACTTTTTCAGACCCAACCCAGATCTGCGGAATCAGAATCAACGTTGAGTTTAAGCAAGCGAATGAGCCACTTGGTGTAAAGTGCCATGCAGATTTAAATTTTTCCCACTTGTGACGAATGCAGCTATCGATCTTTTTTGCATGCTAGCATGCTAGTTAACATTCGTGTCAGTCAGCTGTTGGCTCTCACGCTGACCAATAGCATCTTCCTGCCTATTCATGGCAGCCAGCTATAGGCTCTCACTCTGGCCAGTAGAAAATGGCCGCAAACTACATGAAAACTGCCGTAGAAGCATGAAAAA
>OZ010603.1:67630446-67695446 GCA_963932145.1 Acanthosepion lycidas | reverse complement strand
GGGAGGATGTCGAACAAGGCCAATGGATAAATACTAAAGCATTAAAACCTCTCTGGAGGTTACCGTAGGAGTTGAAATCTAAGGACTATTAATATAAATGTAGATCATTTTAATCAGAAGTACAGGGTTTAAGTTAAAATTTGATTAAAGTTTAAAATTTTAACTTTGTTTAAATGAAAAAAGAAAGAAGCAAGAATTTCTATTTACATTATTCGGACTTTTATCCTCATCTTCATTGCCATATTCTCCACATTTCGGCCGTTGTACGCTCTGGGTTTCATCAAGTGATTGGAATTTCGAACCGAACCCTTTATTTCGTACACTGGGGTAGATTATTCTAGTTCCATGTGCCATGCCTCTTCTGGATGTCTCAGTTATTTCCCTTTATCTTAACTCACCAAGTTTTTTTTATATTGAACTCACAACTCGTTGGGTCTAGTCAGCGGATCTAATCAACGTCTTTATCCAGTGGTCCATGTGTTCTTTAGAACATATGCGTATGAACTTCTGTGACTTATAAACCTAATGTCTCATCAAACAATTTTTTTACCAGTGCTCATATTGCATTTTTTTAAGGATGAGGATAAGAGTCCGAATAATGTAAATAATATAAGTAATCATATTACCTCATCTCAGAGAGAGAGAGAGAGAGAGAGACCGAAGAATTTCTCTTTTCATTAAAAGATTGTCTAATTTTTATTTTCATTAAAAGATTATCTAATTTCTATTTTTATTAAAAACAAATTTTTTTTTTTTTAAAAGACTTAATGTCTTCAAAACGAAGTCCGACTTTTGGCAAGGTTGATTTGGTATAATATACAATATTTAATCCATTATATATATATATATATATATATATATATATATATATATATATATATATATATATATATTTAAAAATAAATGCATTTATTTAATGCATGTAAACTCATCTTATCGCACGTGTAACCGTGTGTGTGCGTCTGATCTATTTAGGAGAAATCCGTTTACGTTCGAAGAACACTTAAATTTTTTTATGATGAGTCAATAGCTATTAGCGAATTTTTTTATGGAATGCCATTGGCTAAAATTATGGGATGCTTTTGGCTAAAACGATAGGACGCCATTGGCTAAAATTATGGGATGCCATTGGCTAAAATTTGGTATCTCCCCAATTTAAACAAATTAAAATATATTGCAATAAGGTGAATACATATTTTGAATTTTTAATTTACATTTAAATTAAGAAACATATGAGAGTTATATGTTAAAAAAAAAAAAAAAGCATTTTTTTATGTTATTCAGAAGTATTTTTTTTATTTCATTTCAAGGAAGGCAATAAAGCCACTAAGGTGCAAGGAGTGAAATAAACAGAGATGATAATGAAAGAATAGGATTCAAGAAGAAAGACGGCGACGATTAGCATTATATCTAATAGTTAACAGGAAAGCAAGAAACTGTAAGAGAGGTCAACAAACGAGAAGTAATCCTGGGTATGACGATAAACTACACCCGGCAGCATGGCCTTTGATCGAAAGATCAGAGGTTTGAGGAGCATGGAAGGAACTCTTAATGGCTGTTGTCCCCAGGTTTACGCTGACCCTGCGTGGTAGCAGCTGTTACAGTTCCAGCTATAGGCAAATACTGAAAACCAGAAAGAAAAGGAAAACTCTATGAAAATATAAAAATACATTTTGATAGTGAAAATACCAGCAGTACATTTTTATATAAAATATATCAACAATACTGATTCATAGGTGTTGTGTCAGAAACCTACCACCCCTTTTGAAGATGAACTTATCTGCGTCTGTAAACAGACTTTAAATAGTGACATGTCAGTTAACATGAGGGAAGACAGTGAGACAGAGATCTCGACGTCTGTCGAACTCTCTGCATTAGCAGAGAGGAACCCGGACGAGGCTTTGCCGAAAGGCAAGGTTTCGTCCGGGGAGGTAGACAGGCCTTGAACCCGTCTAGGCGGGCTCAAAAAGGCTATATTTTTGGCCGAGCCTACGGGCTCGGAGATACCCACATTAAACGGGCCTTGTGCCACATTTTATCCTCGTGGGTGGATAGATAAATACAGACAGTGAGACAGAGAAGTTCTTAGCTGAGCTAGTTATTGACTACTCTGGCGATTTCTGTACCTTTTTACCAACCTATTAAAACCCCTTTTATTGTTACGTATTATTTGGCGTTTGTTTCTACTAACCCCAAATCAACATCATAACAATAGGTAAATTATCTGTTGTGGATTCCGAGATGAAATTCGGTCTCCAATGAATGACAAACGCAGGAAATAAAGATAATAAATTAAATGTATTTACACAATAATACAAGGGGTAATTCTGTTAGTAAATCCAGGAACGCGGTTAGTCGTAATATATATATATATATATATATATATAGTCTCGAAGTAGGACTTCCTTAGAGTCTACGTGCTTGTAACTGACTTCTACAAGCGGTTACCTCACACTATTACTCTACCTCCAACTCAATCACTATCTCTGCTCACTCTCCCAATCTCTCTCAATCTTCGTATATTCTGACTGACTCTGGGTATTTAACGACAACAGTCCAAGTAACATTTTGTTCGAGTCCACTTATATGAAAAAGGGGAGGACCCCATGACATTATCAACAATGAAGCAATTAACATGAAAGAACTCTTTTATGACATTAATCCATATAATACCATGCAATTACTCATATAATAGTTTTGTATAAGAGCTTCTATGCCCAAAGAAAAAAAGGTTTTTTGCTAGTTTTGGTCACCCATATTTGGAATATCTTCTGAGCCAATCTGAAATAAAAAAAGGCATTCATCGATTAGGTTTTAATCCCAGAGACGTTTCTCGTATGAACTAGGTATCTCTGATGAGGACACAACTATTTACGCCTGTTTTAATATTATCTCTGACAGGTTCGATA
Organism: Acanthosepion lycidas; assembly: GCA_963932145.1. Taxonomy (NCBI): domain Eukaryota; kingdom Metazoa; phylum Mollusca; class Cephalopoda; order Sepiida; family Sepiidae; genus Acanthosepion; species Acanthosepion lycidas. Next base: position 67,692,537 of record OZ010603.1, on the reverse strand, counting down.
AAATCAAGTCACCTACGAGTTATTGTTAAGTGTAGATTGTGGCTTGTATATTTTAACACCCCAAACGAAATTTCTCTCTACTAATCATTTGAAGGAAACTTTTTTGCCTTTAATATGGTTGATGCTAACCTCCCGGAGAACGACTCATTGCGCCATCTTGGTCCCATGTTTTTTAATGACATGTAGGGGAATGATTATATTGAATCAGTTGCAAAGTCTGGACGTAGGTTCACTGTCTCGTGCGAAATATTTTCTTGTAGATTGATATATCTTCAATTCGTCAAAACATTGAAAACTGTTTGTTTTATGGCATATCAAATTCTTATGGCTCATTTAATATCGAAATTTAATTTTCTTGGGAGCTTCGTTAATTTTTTTCATTTTACAAAACTCTATTGCTGGTAATTTTTTAAATCTATATCTGGTATTATTTTTTTTACTATGAAAATATATTTTTATACCTTCAGCCTCTTTTTTTTTACCCCTATGTATTATTCATTTTATATTTAAAGCATATTTTCTATATTTTCGACAGAAGATTCAAATAAAAATTTAACTAATTCAATTTCTAAGGGGATTTAGAGAAATATAATAGATTTAATGTTTACAAGATAAGAAAAAGAGTATAGAACTGTCACGCGATATCAGTTCTCATATATGGCTGTGAATGCTGGACAATCTCCTCAAAGATGAAGAAGAGACGTGAAGCAAGAGAAACAAAGAAAAGAGCAATGAACTATCATATAATATCAGCCCTCCTATATGGCAGTGAATGCTGAACAGTCTCCGTACAGATGAAAAAGAGACTTGAAGCAAGGGAAACAAAGAAAAGAGTAATGAACTGTCATGTAATACCAGTCCTCCTATATGGCATTGGATGCTGGACAATCTCTTCACAGATGAATAGACTTGAAGCAAGAGAAACAAAAATAGTAATGAACTTTCATTTAATATCAGTCCTCCTATATGGCAGTGAATGCTGTTCACTCTCCTCAAAGACGAAGAAGGGACTTGATGCAAGAGAAACAAAGAAAAGAGTACTGAACTGTCATGCAATATCAGTCCTCATATATGGCAGTGAATGCTTGACAATCTCCTCAGAGATGAAGAAGTAACTTGAAGTAACAGAAATGCGGTTCTATGGAAGCATACTGAGAAATCCGTGGCCCAAACATGTTAGCAATTGTAAAGGATAACAATGCGTAACGTACCTGGCGAGCCTGAATAAATGGATGCCGGAGCAAGGTTTAGAAGTTAAAAGACAAAATTTATTAAGAGATCCAAATGACGGAAAATAGTAGAGAGCCATAATCGCCAACGCTCTGAAGGGATACGGTATATAGAAGAAGGAGAGATTGCATTGAATGACTTAAAAAAATATTTTGACAGTTTTTACTTACAATATAGTTATCTGTGCATGAAGTAAAATCGGAGATCTGAGTTCAAATTCCTGTCCTGTTGCATGAAGTCATATGTGACAGAGAGAATTTGGGAAACACACACGTATATTTATTTAGTGAAGTTGTAGAAGATTTGGATAGCGAAATTAAATCAGAGCATTTTGTTTACTGTTGTAGAAATTTGATCTAGGGCAGAAGTTGTACCCATTGAATTTGGGTCATCTGGAGACAATGAAAATGGTCGAAATAATTTTTATCGATTAAAAATTGAAATAGAGCTGAGTAAGCTAGAAGGAACTTGGGAATTCACATGATTTTGGTTGAAGCAACCAGAACCCCGTGATAATCACGTGCGAAGCAGTAGGGCCACAATGTTCAGTTGTAACCAGCCGGATTTTTCTATATAAACGTGTAGTTATGCTGAAAAAGAGGCAGACAGAAGAGAGAGACGGAAGAGAGAGTGACGGAAGAGAATTAGCCCGGACAAGAGTTGGACAGTAGAGAGTCGAGTTGGAGACTCGAGGAGGAGAAGATGTGACGTCAGAGATTGGAATGAAGCGTCCGCTAACATGTGCTGTTGATATAAGTACCGCCGCTTCTGCTAACACGAATATTACTACTACTGTTACTACGGCTAAGGAGGAACGCCACTATAAACTTTAAGCCGTACACAGAAATCTGATTCCGCCATCGCAACAGTCGTATATCGTTCTGAGACGATTTAACAAGTTAAACATAACACACACACACACACACACACACACACACACACACACACACTCTCTCTCTCTCTCTCTCTCTCTCTCTCTCTCTCTCTCTCTCTGTGTCCGGAATGCAGTGTATGCGTTTTCATAGTAATTACTTTTCTTTTCTGTAACCCATTTCTTTTCTCTACTATTCTTTTTTGCTATATAAAAGACATTAATAATTCAATCATTAAATAGTTGGTTGTCCGGCTTTCTGCAGATATTAATTTTTTTTTTGCTGCATTCTAAATTTCTTAGCACAGACTCTCCAACCGTGTCTACATGTTCAGTCGACCGTGAATGGATGGACATCACTTCTGCTTTCTGGATCAAACCAAACACAACGTGGGCAGGAAGCAGGATTAAACCAGCGGACCGGTCGAATAATCTACGGATGCTCAGAAGGCCTACAGCCACTCCCTTAAGTTCGGTTAGGACCGAGTAGACACCTCAACTCGGAGAGTACGTCATCGGAGGTTGTGGGGCTCGGACGAAAGTGTTAGACATGACAATTCATATATAATAAAGATATTTTGAGAAAAACCAAACCGGTGTATAAGTTGCTATCTTATTTTTAAGACAAAGTTTTCTGAAAAAAAAAAAAAGCTAAAAGAGTGACTCATATACACTGAAAACTCTGGTAACTTCAATTTACACAACTTTTTTAAAAACAAATATCTCCGGTACGATATGGTTGAAACAAACAAGTATAATGTCAGAATTTTCTGCATAATTTCGTTTTATTGCACAAGTGTGATGCAAATTTATATAAACTTTCATCGTCTTATAGCTTTTTTTTTGTTTTTTTTTGAAAAGCTTGGAAGGTACTTTGGAAATAATAGACAAATAGAAAACCTTCGACTCTCGACAAATAAGAAACTTCGCCAACTACGTTTGTTTTTGAAACTTTGCTGGTGTTATCTCATGACATATTGGCTATTGATTCTTCGCTTCAAAAATAAATAAATAAAGAAAGAAAGAAAGAAAGAAAACAGACCGAATCGACAAAACTTGCACTTCGAACACCCGACTAAATAAGCAGACCCCAACAGTGAATTAACGCAAATCTGAAAATGACTCTATCACCAGCGTCTCTGGGGTGCCGTATTTTTTTTATTTTTTTTGTGTGTGTTGTTCTTTTTTTTTTTTTTTTTTTTTTTTGTCTCTCTTCAAAATTTCTCTCTGTTCGTACAATTCTCCATTTTCTGCCTTTTCGCTTCTTTTATTTCTTCGTTCTACGTCGTTTTTTCATTTTCTTATCTTTATTTCGTTCTTAATAAGTTTCTTGTTGGAGTTTCATTCTGTCTTTTATTTTTTTTCCGTTGGATGCATTTCAATTTCAGCGTTCTCTCTTCGCCTCCATCATCATCATTATCAGCTACTTCTTTGATATTTCTATATTCTTCTACCAAGCTTTCCTTTTTTTTGTTTTTTTTTTGCCTTTTCTGACATCATATTCCTTTATTTCTTTTTCTTCTTTTTCTTCTTCCTCTTTCTTCTTCTTCTTCTTTTTTCTTTTTCTTATTCCTCTTTTAATCCTTATTTTTTTCTACTTCTCCCTTTTCTTCTTTTTCTTCTTCCTCTTTTCTTTCCTCTTTTCCTTTTTCTTCATCTGCTTCTTCCTTTTCTTTCTTCTTTTACTTTTCTTCTTGTACGTCTTTCTTTCCTTCTTATTTTATCTCTTTCTATTTCTCTTCTTATACTTCTTCCTTTTCTTCTTTTTCTTCTTTTTTCTTCTTTTTCTTCTTCTACTTCTTCCTTTACTTCTTCTTTGTCTTCTTCCTCTTTTCCTTTTTTGCTTTCCGTTCTCTTCTTCTACTTCTCCCTTTTCTTTCTTTCTTTCCTTTACTTTTCTTCTACTTCTTTCTTTTCTTCTTCTTCTTCTTCTTCTTCTTCTTCTCTTATCTCCTATTTCTTTTCTTTTTATACTTCTTCGTTTTATTCTTTTTCCTCCTCCCTTTTTTTCGTCTTCTATTTCTTCCTTTCCTTCTTATTTGTCTTCTTCCTCTTTTCCTTCTTTTCTTTTCCCTCTTCTACATCTTTTCTTTTTCTTCTTTACTTTTTCTCTTTTTCCTTTTCTTCACCCTTTTATACATTCTTCGTATTCTTCTTTTTCTTTTTCTTCTTCCTCTTTTTTCCTTGTTACTTTTTTTTTCTTTTTCTTCTTCTTTCGATAATACCCTTTATTTTATATATTACATTTTTCTTTTTTCTTCGTCTTCATTCTCTTTCGATGTAAATGAATAAATTTTCCTCTTTTTCTCCTTCATTTTCTTTTTCTGTTCGTCGCTCACTTTATCTTCCTCTACCTTCCTCTTAAACCAACTTCTTTTTTCTTCTATATATTAGATAATTCATTCATTCATTCATTCATTCATTATTTCTTTCTTTCTTTCTTTCTTTCTTTCTTTCTTGCTTGCTTTAGACATTTTCCTCTTCATTTTCTTTCAATAAAAAAGAAAACATTTTCTTCTCCTTCTTCTATTTCTGCTTCTTTTTCTTCTTCCAAAATTTCTCCTTCTTGCATGTATACTTTTATTCTTTCTTTTATTTCCTTCTTTATTTCTTTGACCTTTTAACTCTTCTTCTGTCTTCTACTTCTCTCCATCTTTTCCCATCATTTTCTTCATGTCCTCCTCAACAATTTCTTCTTCTTCTTCTTCTTCTTCTTCTTCTTCTTCTTCTTCTTCTTCGTCGTCGTCGTCATTTTATTCTTCGTCATCGTCGTCTTCTTTTCTTCGTATTCTTCTTTTCTTCTTCTTCTTCGTCGTCGTCTTCGTCACCTTCTTCCTCTTCTTCTTTGTCGTCGTTTTCTTCTTCTTTTCTTCGTCTACTTCTTCTTTTCTTCTTCTTCTTTTTCGTCGTTGTCGTCTTCTTTTCGTCTTCTTCTTTTCTTCGTCTTCTTCTTTTCTTCGTCTTCTTTTCCTTCTTCGTTTCCTTCTTCTTCTTTATCGTCGTCGTCATTTTATTCTTCGTCGTCGTCATTTTATTCTTCGTCATCGTCGTCATCTTTTCTTCGTCTTCTTCTTTTCTTCGTCTTCTTCTTCTTCTTCGTCGACGTCGTTATATTCTTCCTCTTCTTCTTTGTCGTCGTTTTCTTCTTCTTTTCTTCGTCTGCTTCTTTTTTTCTTCTTCTTTTTCGTCATTGTCGTAGTCGTCTTCTTTTCTTCGTCTTCATCTTCTTTTCCTTCTTCTTCTTCTTCTTTATCGTCGTCGTCATTTTATTCTTCGTCATCGTCTTCTTCTTTTCTTCGTCTTCTTCTTCTTCGCCGTCGTCGTCACCTTCATCCTCTTCTTCTCTGTTGTCGTTTTCTTCTTCTTCTTTTCTTCGTCTGCTTCTTCTACTTTTTTTCTTCTTCTTTTTCGTCGTTGTCGTCGTCTTCTTTTCTCCGTTTTCTTCTTCTTTTCTACGTCTTCTTCTCGTCTTCGTCGTAATCTTCCTCTTCTTGTTCTTGTTCTTCGTTGTCGTCTTCTTTTCTTCTTCTTCTTCATCTGCTTTTTCTTCTTCTTCCATCGACATTTCTACTTTATACGACATTTCTTTTCGATTTTGTCTTCCATTCTAATTTTTTTTTTTTTTTGGCTTTTCTCGTCTTCACTTTCTTTCGTTGAAGGTAAAAAGAACATTTTCTTCTTCAACATCACCACCATCATCTTTCCTTGTCACTCTAAACAAATTCAATATTTCTGCACTCAAAATCATCATCAAATGTATGTCATCCCTTCTTCCTACTTAAAATGCATCAGAATGTCAACCCCTTAACTTTTTTCAAATTAATATTTTTCCTTTTCGCATATTCCTGTCTCCTTCAGATACCAGTCCCTTTTTTCTTTACATTGTTTTAAATTTTATTTTAGTCTATAGAATATAATTTTCCTTGTGATATTGAACCCAGAACATCCATATGAATGAGCCTAACAATAAGCAGACAGCGAATTCTTGTGGCTTTTTTTTTTTTTACCATTTGACTTTTTCCCATTCGTTATTTTTTTCCCATAATGGATTCTACTGTGTCCCACAAATTTGTACCGGCAAACAGTGAGATAGCTTGCGTCGCTTAATTCGACCCTGGAGACTCCAAAGTCCGCAGGCGGCTTCTTTCGGCATTCAATTATTTTGAAAAAGAATTATATATATATATATATATATATATATATATATATATATATATATATGTATGTATGTATGTATGTATGAAATAGGCATCTTTTGAGATATGAAATTAATAGAAGACGCTGAATTTTTCCAGAGAGTAAATGAAAAAAAAAAATAGAACAATAATATGATTAATAAAGCTATTGAAAAAAGATATGATTTTCTAATTCGCAATTTAAAGTGAAAATAAAAAAAAAACTAAAAAAAAAAAACTGTTATTACTTTTACATAGACATTCATTCAAAAACCTTTCCATTGAAAGTACGTCTCATAAAGGGAGAAAAAGCCGCAATTTTTTTTATTGTGATAAATACATTTTTCTGTATTTTTCGTTACATTCGTTTCGGGTCCTGTGACCTTCCTCAGGCGAAGAATAGTCAAACATATTATTTAAAGGAATTAGTTTTTCTTCCAAAGTTAAACGTTTTAACCATTGTCTTTTGTGTGTAGTAGTAGTCATGTGAACCCATCTTCAAATGGCCGAAAAATGTTCTTCCGGCTGATTTATTTGTTTGTTTGGGTTTTATGGCATATCAACCACTGTGGGTTATTTAATGCCAAATCCAGTTTATATGAAATTTAAATGCCTATTTTGTATGGAATAAAAAACTTATAACTGGCAACATTATTGTTTCAAAAACTTATAGCTGGCAACATTATTGTCTCAAAAACTTATAGCTGGCAACATTATTGTTCCAAAAACGTATAGCTGGCAACATTATTGTTTCAAAAACGTACAACTGGCAACATTATTGTTTCAAAAACTTAAAGCTGGCAACATTATGTTTTTTACAAAAAACGTATAGCTGGCAACATTATGGTTTCAAAAACGCATAGCTGGCAACATTGTTTCAAAAACGTATAGCTGACAACATTGTTTCAAAAACGTATAGCTGGCAACATTATTTTAACAAAAAACGTATAGCTGACAAGATTATTTTTTTACAAAAAAATGTATAGCTGGCAACATTATTGTTTCAAAAAAGTATAGCTGTCAACATTATTGTTTCAAAAACGCACAGCTGGCAACATTATTGTTTCAAAAACGTATAGCTGGCAACATTATTTTTCCGAAAACATTATCTGAGGCCTTGCTGTTGGATGTAGTTTATCGCCCTACCCAGGAGGCGGATGTAGTTTATCGTCATATCTTCCAGTTGAGGGATAATAATAATAATAATAATAATAATAATAATAATAATAATATATATATATATATATATATATATATATATATATATATATATATATATATATGTATGTATATGAGTAAAATTCAAGCATATAGTGAAAGCGTGAATCAAAGTACAGCATGGCCTCTGATCGAAAGATTGGAGGTTTTGAGGAGCGTGGAACCACCTCATAATTTCTGTTGTTCTCAGGTTCATAATGACCTCGGGTAGTAGCACCTGTTAGGGTCCCAGCTATGGAGAAATAGTAAACGCTGAAGCTAAAACAAAATACTATGAAAGTATAAAAGTACATTTTTACAGTAAAAATATCAGTAATACATATTTCTAAAAAAATTACCTGCAATACATATTTGTAGTGAAATTTCCAGCAATATATATTCATAAAAGAAATTACCAACCATATATTTATAAAACCAAAATGACCAGCAATACATTTTTTAGCAAAACGGCAAGCACTACATTTTAGAGTAAAATTACAGGCAATAAATTTTTGCAAAAATATGTCAAAAATACATTTCTACAGTGAAATTTTCAGCGATACATTAAAAAAATACCTACAATACTTGTTATCATCTACAAAGTATATATATTTAAAAATCCTGTTTTCCCTGAAGGTATGAAATTATATATGAAAAAATATGTATTTGAAGCTATAAAATCAACTTCAAAATATTTAAATTCGACATTAAATAGCCAATATAGGTGTTGATATGTCGTTAAAAAAACAGCCAACCAAGCAACCAACGAGGTGACTCAATTTTTATTTTGCTTAGGTAGATCTTAAAATTTTTACAATTGTTTTCAATTTATATTAATATATATATATATATATATATATATATATATATATATATATATATATATATATATATATATACACACTTTTCGCACACAAATATATATATATATATATATATTTATATACACACACTTTACACACACATATATATATATATTTATATACACACACTTTTCATATATATATATATGTGAAAAGTGTGTGTATATAAATATATATATATATATATTTATATATATATGAAAACTGTGTGTATATAAATAAATATATATATATAAATATAAATATAATTATATATATGTGAAAAGTGTGTGAATATATATATATATATATATATATGAAAAATGTGTGCATATAAATATAAATATATATATACATAAATAAAGTCTCTGTTTATACATATATATATATATATATATATATATATATATATATATATATATAAAATCTTCAAAAACATGAATTCCATTTCATATCTGGGTTGAGAAGACAGACGATTACTTTTATCATTTACCAAAATAATCTATTGTCTACATGAGGTAAAAAGATTTTTCTTGGTTGTCTATCATATTGCCCTGTACACATAAAATATTTCCAGCTCTCTCTTTTCGTGTATCAATTTTAATATTCTTTTGTTACTAGGTCCCACTTGGATTATATACCCACGGATTTTATTTTACCTTTACCACACACACACACACACACACACACACACACATATATATATATATATATATATATATGCCTAGATTGATTTAGTTTGATATGAAGACAAGTGATAATGAGATTTTATTGCTCTGACACTAGAGATAGAACGGTGGCCCTTGCTACCTGAAATGTTATAAACACCGTATTGCTCCAGGCGCGATGAATATCTTCAGTTGAGAATATTAATATTAATGTGTTGATGCCATTTTGCCAGCAAGATCTGGCCGCTGGATGCCATTATATATGGAAAGAGAAATGAATATAGCCGTGGAGAGTCGATCGGCATCTTTCCTGATTATAATTTCGCCCCATCCAGTAAAAGGTCTTGCAAGGTCTTGTAGAATGTGTCAATATACACAGCTAATTACAAGCGCGCCCTGAGACAAAGATGTGAGCCAACCAATAACAGGAATTCATCTAGAAAGCTGTAGGACCCTTTAGGAAACTACTCACGCCACTTTCCCTCCATGCTTTCTGGACCGACCGTAACTAAAACTTCTTCGTACAATACTTGTTAATTCGTCATTCATTTGTCAAAGTAATTTCTTCATTCTCGTTTTCACTACGAATTCGAGACGTTGTCTTTCTTATGTCAGCATCTTCGACTTTCACACGATGAGGCTTTTGTAATAATTCATACGAGAAAAAAAAACCGTCAATATTACAGGGTTTTCCTTTTTTAATTTTCTGGTAATGATTTAATAATTAATAAGCTCATGGGGAATTCTACGACAAAAATAATGTGTAGAAATTCCCCTTTCACATAGTTAAATATTTGAGCCTAACTATTTAATATAATATTAGAATAACCTTCATAAATATTAATGTTGGTTGTTATTTTAAGAAGTAAGGAGATACAAATGAAAAGATTTGAAATTGATAACTTTTTCCAGCCATTGATAGTTCTTTTTTCCTTTCTTTCATTCATTTTGTCACTGAAACTCAGTAGCGTCTCTGATATGCGTTCTGTTTTTCCAGTCAATCAAAATGGAATAGTCGATTATTTATGAGGTATTGGAAGGTGACCGTAACATTTCTATCTTCCCTTATTCCTCCTCTTCTATCTCTCTCTCTCTCTCTCTTTCTTTCTTTCTTTCTTTCTTTCTTTCTTTCTTTCTTTCTCATTGAAACGCAATAGTGTATATTCTACTCTTTCTAGGCGACAAAAACGGAATAGTCGAATATTTATAATGTATTGGCTAGAGACTTAAACATTGCTATATTGACTTCTTTTTTCTTTCTTTCTTTCTTTCTTTCTTTCTTTCAATGAAACCAAGTAGTGTATTTTCCTGTCTTTACATGAGAGAAAAACGGAATAGTCCATTATTTATGAGGTATTGATAGGTGACGGTAAGTACGACTATCTTCACTTCTCTTCTTTCTTTCTTTCTTTCTTTCTTTCTTTCTTTCTTTCTTTCTTTCAATGAAACCACGTAGTGTATTTTCCCTGCTTTCCACGCGATCAAAATGGAATAGTCGATTATTTATGAGGTATTGGAAGGTGACCGTAACATTTCTATCTTCCCTTATTCCTCCTCTTCTATCTCTCTCTCTCTTTCTTTCTTTCTTTCTTTCTTTCTTTCTCACTGAAACGCAATAGTGTATTTTCTACTCTTTCTAGGCGACAAAAACGGAATAGTCGAATATTTATAATGTATTGGCTAGAGACTTAAACATTGCTATATTGACTTCTTTTTTCTTTCTTTCTTTCAATGAAACCAAGTAGTGTATTTTCCTGTCTTTACATGAGAGAAAAACGGAATAGTCCATTATTTATGAGGTATTGATAGGTGACGGTAAGTACGACTATCTTCACTTCTCTTCTTTCTTTCTTTCTTTCTTTCTTTCTTTCTTTCACTGAAACCACGTAGTGTATTTTCCCTGCTTTCCACGCGATCAAAATGGAATGATCTATTATTTACGAGGTATTGGCAGGGTGTAACGGTCGTGCGAATTAAGACACGAAGTAAGGAGGGAGAGATAAGCACAGTTATTCTATCAATATTTTGCCATATTGTTATCCTTTCGTTTTTTATTCACTACGCTGACGAAAGCGTTTTCGCTGGGACATCTTTCAGGGATTCATTTGTGCAAAAAGATGCAAAGACATTCAAACAGAAATGGACTAACAAAATGGATAAGCGAAGAAATTACAAAATGATGAAACGCCATGATAGAGGCGGATTAAACTAGTTGAGAACTTACAGCGAGACCATTCCGAAATATGCTAATTTTCTTCTTCTTCTTCTTCTTCTTCTTCTTCTTCTTTTCCCCCTCCTCCTCCGTTTTCTTTTCCTCCCCCTCCTCCCCTCCCCCTCCTCCTCCTCCCCTCCCCTCCCCTCCTCCTCCTTTCTCTTTCTCTTCTTTGTGCTTTATCCTTTCAGGAAGTAGGAAATAATGGCTCTACACAACTTCTCATCGATGATATCTCCTTGTAACGTTCGTCCTTGCAATATCTATCTCAATTCCTTTTTCCTTTTTTTTTTTTTTTTAAATCTGTATCAATCTAAGCAAGGCAGTTAAGCCACTGAGACGCAATAATTTACAGGGTGTGGAAGAAATAGAAACAGACACATTACTAATCAGCCGGAAGAGAAAAGAGTAAACAGGAGGACGGTAGATAGCGACTGACATTGCATTTAAACTTTTACAGATTAAAGTTGGCTGAAGCCGGAAGGCAGTTCCACATGCAAGAAGAATAAACTGTCAACATAGAACTTACGGTTACATCTAGCATGCTCAACTGTAAATTGATAAGATCCCGACGCCAGTCTAATACTGCGCTTAAATTCAAAATCTCTAGGTACCATAGCTAAGAGCGATATTTATTCCGCATTATTTACAGAAATGTGGCACACGGTTGAAATGGGGAATGGCGTCTGTAGGCTAGCCTCGGTACAACAGCGAAGAGATCATTCGAACAATTAGCATGAGACTATTTATAGAAAAGACACAGAGAGACAACCTTACAGCGGTGAGAAAGTGACTAGTGCTGAGAGGCCAGATCACGACTATTAATATTGCAGATTCTTTTCTGGATCTTATCAAGGAGCTCAAGACAAATAGCAAGGGCACCGGACAATATGTGGCAGGAAAATTGTAAACCTAGACGAATGGTAGACTTATAGATATATATGATGATATGTGTGATAGATTCTGGAGAGGAAAAAAATGGCTCACCCGACATAGTGAACAGACTTTCTTAGGGGCTAATCTAGGAATATTGTTTTTTCATTCATATCAACATAGAATATGAGCCTGAGAAGGCCGAACGAATCACTGTTCTGAACATCCTTTATAGATTTATAGGAAATGGCGCAATTTCCCGTCAAGAAAAGTTCTACGAAATTGGATCAATTCTTAATATATATAAAAAAAGCCTATGAACATTTTTCTAAAAAAATGAAACACTCGATCGCATATTTTGACCAATCGGATGTGCAAAAAAATACGCGGTGGCTTCGTAAGAAATTTGCCTTTTATAGACAGAGATATACAGTGTTTATTATTATTATTATTATTATTATTATTAATCAGTATCACACCAAGCAAGACGGTATCTCTATCTATAAAAGGCAGGATGTGTGTGTGTGTGTGTGTGTGTGTGTGTGTGTGTGTGTGTGTGTGTGTGTGTGCGTGTGTGACGAATGCACGGTCGCAATTTTCGACGGATTTGCACCAAAATTTACATGCACATGCTCCAGGTTAGTGGCAAGGCCAAAACCGGCTTTGCATTTCCCAACTCCCATCGACAGTGGAAATAATCGATTTTTTCATGCTTCTACGGCAGTTTTCATGTAGTTTGCGGCCATTTTCTACTGGCCAGAGTGAAAGCCTATAGCTGGCTGCCACGAATAGGCAATAAGATTCTATTGGTCAGCGTGAGAGCCAACAGATGACTGACACGAATGTTAACTAGCATGCTAGCATGCAAAAAAAAATCGATAGCTGCATTCGTCATAAGTGGGAAAAATTTAAATCTGCATGGCACTTTACTCCAATTGGCTCATTCGCTTGCTTAAACTCAACGTTGATTCTGATTCCGCAGAACTGGGTTGGATGTGAAAAAGTATTTGTTGTTAAGATTCTTTTTTCATTTGGTTTTTCCAGTTACGAGTACTTTTTTTTAAAGCTGATCGTTTTGTGTTCATTTTGTTTAGTTCTTTTTTCGTAACAGATTTAATGTTTAGTATAGAGCTTCGAAAAAATTCGCAGTGTGTGATAGGCAAGAAGTAAGGTATGTAGCAACATCAGCACGGCAAAGGGCACTCCTTTAAAGGCAAGGAAGGGCAAAAATATTTTAAGTCAAGTGATAGCGATTGCTGTATGAGTCGTACGATTTTTGAATCAAGCACGGACAACGCCGGGCCATGCTGCTAGTTGACAATAAAATGTATTTGACAATATATAATTTAATACTTAAATTGTTTAGATGTGCGATTCGCTATGGTACTTAGACTTTATTGATATGAGCACAGTATTAGGTTAACGTCGAGATGTTATCTATTCACAGTCGAGCTGGCTGGATATAACCGTATATTCTATGCAAAGTGTTTCTTTTCTCGCAATTCTCATTTGTGAAACTCTCATCCGGCTGCTTGCATTGCTGCCAACATTTATCTGAAAAAATTTAAATGCAGTATCAATCGCTTTCTACTGTCCTCCTGCTTACTCTTTCCTCTTCCCGCTCATTAGTAATGTTTCTGGTTCTAATTCTTCCGCACCCTGTAACCCCTTGTGTCTTAGTGGCATTATTGCCTTGTTTGGGGAGATACCAATTTTTAAAAAATGATATTCGCAAGTCATTTTTCTCTACCACTGTTCAACCGGTGGCTGGGCATTACGTCATTTTTCTCAACCACCGGTAAAGCAGTGGTTAGGGCTCAAAAGGCTAATTTACCGTAGTTGTCGTTCCCGTTTTTGTCTTTTTGTTAATTATATCCGTTCTTTTGGCTATAATCACATTTTGTATCTCAAACAAGATCTTTTTTTTTTTTTTTTTTACCTCCAACAAAATCGAGTAATATTATTATGTGTCTAGCGGCAAATTGCCGGTCCGAAATCTTTGAGGAAAATAGAAAAGAATTAAGATGGGAGAAATACCAATCGAAAAATAATTAATAATTCTTTATCTAAGAGATTTGAATAACTAAAGAGTGTAGATTGAAGACCTGAAATCTTCGATGGCAGAAATGGAAGAATATTGTTGAAAAAGTGACAATGTTTCATATCGGTAATATTACTCCTACTACTTACAACGGCACCAAAATGGCGGTCTTATAGCAAAAGCACCAGTTGTTTCGAAACTGTGTCTAGAGATTCTTGACAAATGGAATCGGCAACACTATAGGTCCTGACCTAGTATCTCGGCTTCCCTACCGCCTTAAAATTTCCCAGGTAATTGTTCTGATGACATTTCCTCGTCGGTATTCAGCAATTTAAGTGCATTACGAGAGTTATGTCTCATAAGTTTACAATTGATATTGTTAATTTGTAACCTAGGGAAGGTTACTAAATTGAATAATCAAACGAATGTTGGTAATGAATGATAATACTTAGGACAAGAACAACACATATAAGATTCGCCAGCAGTGCGTAGAAGTAGCCAACTGCTAGAAGTGAGTCAAATGAATTCAACAACGAATCTCCAACTGTAGGATATCTACCAACCGCCCCACGAGGTCAGATGGGACATAAGGCCAAATTTAATCCAAAAATTCTCAGTAGACCCCGTAAAAAACTGTGTCGTGTAGCTGTTTCCCGAGACGAGACTCTGCCTTTCGACATAGCCTCCTCTGGGGATCCTTCCTCTCTACCCGGAGGAAGACAGTTTGACCAGCACAGCTGGAGACGAATCTTCAACTGCAGGATATCTACAAACCGCCCTACACAGTCAGATGTGGCACAAGGCCGAATTTAATGTAGGGTATCCAAGCCTGTAGGCTCGGTCAAACATTCTTTGTAGACTCCGTATGAAATGGGGTCGGGTAGCTGTTTCCACGTGCCATGTCTAATGAATGTCAGTTATCAGTTATCTCCTGTTAATTCCTTTCAACAAATTCTCCACTGCCTTAACCGGGTATTGAACTCACACTCTTTGGGTCCTGTCACTGGATCTAACTAATCCCTTTATCCACTGTGTGGAACTAGAACATTCTACCCCAGTGAATGAAATAAAGGGTCCAGTTCGACATTCCAACCACCTGAAGAAGGTCGGAGCGTACAACGGCCGAAACGTTGTAATAAATATGGCAACGAAGATGAGGACAATAGTCCGAATAATGTAAATAATGTACATAATACCTCATCTCACAAATATAGACAGATACTGAAAGGCCGAAACGTTGTAATAAATATGGCGACAAAGATGAGGACAATAGTTCGAATAATGTAAATAGTGTACATAATACCTCATCTCAAAAATATAGACAGATACTGAAGGGCTGAAACGTTGTAATAAATATGGCGAAAAAGATGAGATCAATAGTTTGAATAATGTAAATAGTGTACATAATACCTCATCTCAGAAATATAGACAGATACTGAAAGGCCGAAACGTTGTAATAAATATGGCGACAAAGATGAGGACAATAGTCCGAATAATGTAAATAGTGTACATAATACCTCATCTCAGAAATATGGATAGATAAGAAAAAAAAAATTAATTCTTCACAAGTTTATTGTTGATTTTAAGTGACAGATATAGTGGATGGTGTTTTAGTTAAATCTCCGTATTAGTTAGGGGTGGTAGCACCTGTTAGGGTCACAGGTATGGGCAAATAGTGTTTACATTGTTGAGGTATTTATTTTCAAATGACACTTTTGTTTGATACGTATCTATATAATATGTTTCAGTTGTGTTCCGCATTCTGTCTTCTTTTTATTTATATATACATATTTTTGTTATACTCTTTACATTAACTGACAAAAAGGTTGTTATGTGTAAGGCGAAACGATTGCGATGTAAAAACTTGCGAAATGAAGCTGAATACAAAATTAAAGTAGGTAATAATATGAATTATTCAGTTATATAAGGTCTTTGTTTATTTTAAGTGACACATATAGTGGATGAGGTTTTTTTCTTCATGTAGAGACAAAAGGGAAGAAACTACGTAGGAGACACACCCAGGTTAAAGGAGCTAACGTAGTCAGACTTAAACGAAAACATATGTACGGTATTAAAATCTGCATATTACATAGGTGTGGTAGCACCTGTTAGGGTCCTAGCTATGGGCAAAGAATGTTTACATTGTTGAGGTTTTATTTTTCTAATGGCAAACATTTTGTCTGATATGTATCTATACCATAGTACGTTTCATACGTGTACCTTATTCTGTCTTTTTCTGTTTATTTATAAGGTTTTTCTTGATTTTAAATGGCATATATAGTTGATGAATTTTGTTCTTCCTGTAGAGATAAAAGGGAAGAAACTACGTAGGAGACAGGCCCAGGGTAAAAGAGCTACCAAAGTCAGACACAACGAGAAAATATGTACAGTATTTAAATCTTTGGATTAGATAGTGGGTGGTAGCACCTGTTAGGGTCCCAGCTATGGGCAAACAGTGTTTACATTGTTAAGGTATTGCTTTTCCAATGGGAAACCTTTTGTCTGTTACGTATCTATACCATATTATGTTTCAGACGTGTTACTTATTCTGTCTTCTTCTGTTTATATATATATATATATATATATATATATATATATGTAATATTAGGCAGCAGATATTTTATATATAAAGAAATAATCATACATTTTATGTATGATTATTTCTTTATATATATATATATATATATATATATATATATATAGATAGATAGATAGATAGATAGATAGATAGATATATTATATTCTTTATACTTACTGAAAAAAGGTTGTTATTGGAAAGGTAATACCTCAGCGATGCAAACGCTTGTAAAACAAAGTTGAATGCGAATTTGAGATACGAAAAATCTATGAATTCTTCGTTTATAAAAGATGTTTGTTCATTTTAAATGCATAGGGGACGAGCTTCTCTTCATATAGCAACAAGAGGGAAACAACTTCGTAGATGGCAGACAAAGGGTGAAGGAGTTACCGTAGCCAGGCATGAACGAGAACATATGTCTTGTATTTAAATCTTCGGATTAGATAGTGGGTGGTAGCACCTGTTAGTGGGTCCCATCTATGAAGACAATAATCAACCCACACAGAAAAGTCAACAGTAAATTTTTATAATAAAATTACCAGCAATACATTTTGATGGTATTACGTGCTCGTAATACTGACAAAAATGATTTTTTCTTTGAAAGGCTATACCTCAGCGATTTTAACACTTGCCAAACGAATGAAAATTTGCGATAGGAAAACAATCTATTAATTCTTCATTTATTTTATGATTTTAAGCGGCACACTTAGTGAATGACGTTCTGCTAATCCTGTAAAGCCAGAAGGGAAGAAACTATGGAGTCAGGCCAAGGATAAAGGAGATACCATAGTCAGACATGAACGAAAAAAATGTATGGTATCTAAATTTTCGTATTGCATAAGGATTGTAGCACCTTTTAGAGTTCCAGCTATACCAAATAGTGAAACTCCAAACAAAAATCAAAATTACAATCAAGACAACACTATATATATATATATATATATATATATATATATATATATATATATATATATATATATATATATAGTCAGAGCTAGAGAGCCAGACAAACCAACCAAGGTTTCACCTAAGCGGATCGTCAGCTGGGTTTCCCTGACGATCCGTTTTGGTGAAACCTTGGTAGGTTTGTCTGGTTCTCTAGGTCTGCTCTACTTTTGTATTGAGCAGTTTTTTACTTGATTACTCGTATCGGAGTGTTTTTCTTTGGGCTTTGGACCTGTATGCTGTACGAATATTTTCGACAGACGTTCATAGTCATAGCTCTTTCTTTTTTTAAAACCTTTTTTCCTTCGAAATTGATTTGATCATTATCAAATCAAGAAACCGAAGTAGTTACCTATATATATATATATATATATATATATATATATATATATATATATATATATATGTATATATATATATATATATATATATATATATATATATATATATATATATATATATTGAACAATAAAAAAAATATTAAAAAATTAAAATCCTCAGACACACTGGGTTGTAGATTAATATTCTTTCGTTTTTTTATTATTATTCCATTTAGATTCCTCGACTAGTTTCGGCCGAAATGGCCATCATTGGGAGGAGAAATATTTCTGCTTGCTGCTAGCACTAAATAAAAATGCCGTTTTATAGGAAAATGACCATTAACACATTTTATTATCTGAAAAATATATAAATCATATTTTAAATGATAAAATTATGTACAAAAATATTTGAGCTTGAAGGCATAAAATTGTGTTCAAAATATTTATAATCTGGCATTAAATAACCCATAGAGGTTGATATGCCATTAGATATTTTACGGTAAGTCGTTTTTATCACCATTTTCGGATAATCCTGTACAAAAAAAAAAAAAAAAAAAAAGAATAAAGACCATTTATTTGTTATAAAATATGCAAAAATTGATGCCTATTGTTGCAATATTTGAAACCAGCCGAATTATGCACATGTTACATGAACAAAATCAGATTTTTCACAAAAGAATTCCGCGGTCGCATTATATATATGAAGTCAGCTTATGCACGGGTATACACGGTACTTGTTAAAAAAAATATTTGTGAATGCTTAATCTAATATATTTGTTTCCACATTTATTATTAACAACATGGGTCCGAACGGAGGTTTTCCTAATGAGGCCAATGATTTATCAAGTGGAGAGTGAGACGTGCTTGAAAAAATATCGAGCATTCAACAAGAATCGAACTCATTACTCTACTGTCTGGTGAGTAAGGATATCGCTGTGACCATCACTTTAGAGTTAGTGTCCACAATGAAGATTCGTGCTTGCATTATGGAATTTAGTTACAATTGTACGATTTCTGTTTTTGTTTTTGTTTTGTTTTTTGCTGTGACATATTTCTGAATCAGCTTTTCTTCAGCGAACTTTAAAGATATGAAGAATGATTACTACACATGAACATATCAATATTTGATGACAAAACCGCCGGCGAATCATCAGAGACTCAACGGCGTCGCTTACAGTTTTCATTAAACGGAAGCCGGCTTCCACATTTGATGGCATCTTTTGTTTGTTACGCTTGTTTCTCGTCTTTAGCGCGCGCTCTCCGCCATTTCATTTGCGTCGCTAATATTTGTGCTTTCTCATTACAAAAGAACGACCCTAATCCGTACGTTGTGTGTTCATCTTGCCAAATGCAATCATCAAGTCAATTTGCTGTCTTGCTTGTTTAGTTATTTCAAAGCAATCATGATGTCCATGCTTAAATATCGTGCATTTCGACTGGCCCCAGGCCAATGTAACGTCTTGCGAAATAAGATATCTATCTTCTGTTTTCTTCCGTTCACAAAATGGCGAATATGTCTTTCTGCAGATCGAAACATTTCCAAGACGGTTTTCTTTGCAAATGTAAAAATAATGATGAGAAAATTAGATAAGAAAATATGTTTTCGTGGGCTGGAACGAATCGGAAGGAGACAGAAAGGATCCACCAATTTTTAGTATGGACTAATAAGTACGGATTTATTTCTTAATTCAACCGACCAAGTCGGTCCTGCGGCTGAAAATAAAACACTAAATGCAGGCGCCAAATATAAATGCAAAGTGAAAGGCGACATGATGAATTCGGAATCCAATTGAAAGGTATGTCTCTTCTCTGACAATTGTTTCGAGAATGCTTATCGTTTTTCTGGGTTTTGCTCAGCAGCCAACGATAGTTTTGCTTGAAAGATAAAAATCTTCATCCTGTTTCGTCGTGATAAATAATAAAAAAAAGAAAAAAAAGAAAAGCCTTCATACCTCCAAATATGGATGCATTTGTTCGCTGTAAGAAAAGGAGATAAAAAAAAAATGAAAAATCACTTATCATTCATGTTGTCTTACATTTCTTTTAAGAGTGGTAATAAGAATTAGTTTTCATTATCACGACACACGAGTTATATTCGAAATGCGATATTTGATTTGCATGAGAAAGATCTACGACTACAAACAACTTTATCCTCTGTCTCTCTCTTTCTTTTCCACTCTCAGTTTATCTACCTTTCTATCTATCTTTCTGTTCATATCTCTCTCTCTTTCTATCTATCTATCTTCGCTGTTCCTCTCTCTCTCTTTATCTATCTATCTATCTATCTATCTATCTATCTGTTCATATATCTCTCTTTCTATCTATTTAGCTGTCTCTGTTGTTCATATCTATCTATCTATCTATCTATCTATCTATCTATCTGTTCATATATCTCTCTTTCTATCTATTTAGCTATCTCTGCTGTTCATCTCTCTCTCTCTTTATCTATCTATCTATCTATCTATCAGTTTGCTCATATCTATTTCTTTCTCTATGTATTTATGTATATATGCATGCATGTATGTATCTATCTGTCTGCCCATATCTAGCAGTCATATCAGTCTGATCTAAGTCCTTTTCATATCTATCTATCTATCTATCTATCTACTTCAATATTTAAATGCTTCATATTCTTCTTTGTACTGTGCCCCTTCAGAAGGTGAGCGATCATAGCTCTCCACAATTTCCGATAGTTTGTATCTCTTTGGCTTTTTGCTATGTTTTCTAATCCCTGTTCTCTCAACAATTTAAACAAACACGTTACATTGGTTATTCATTTCCTTCATTTGTTCATTTCTCTCTCCCTTTCTTGCTCTCTCTCTCTCTCTCTCATATCAGTCTGGTTTATCTATCTATCTATCTATCTATCTATCTATCTATCTATCTATCTGTGTGCGTATCTAAATCTGTGATTATCTATCTCTCTATAATATCAGTCTGTATCATATATGTGTGTGTGTAGTGTATATGTATCTATCTCTGTCTGCTCATGTTGTAGTTGGATATATATATATATATATATATATATATATTGTAATAATCTTATAAATATAAGAAATTATACTCGTCCGGAAAACCTTGGACACTTTGATATGCAAATAAACAGGCCAGTATCCAAGGGAAAAAAAAGGTACAAATAAAGAAAGAACAGAGAACATGTACATCAGCCGAAGACAATCGTCTAGCGTCCAATTTCAGAGTCGAAAGAAAAAAAAAACGAGACGAGTAAGTAAAATAACTAAGTAAAGTGCTCAATACGCCAAGTAGAGTAAACCTAATTAAACCTAACTGACAGTATTCCCTGACGATCCGCGTAGGTGAAACCTTGGTAGGTTTATCTGGCTCTTTAGGTTTAATTATTTATATATATATATATATATATATATATATATATATATATATATATATATATATATATTTTAATTGATTCATCGAGTCTGATAGAAACCTCAGGAAGCACTGGACGGCCGTTTCGTCCTATATTTGGGACTCATCAGCAGTGCGCATCCACAACCGAGGGAATCGAAGCCCCGACAGTTAGGTTGGTAAGCGAACATTATACCAACTGCTCCGCCGGGCCTCGGTGACGATGAGATTGCAAATCAGACTCTAAGAAGTATATATATATATATCAGTCTGTTCATATCTATCTATCTATCTATCTATCTATCTATCTATTAGGTTGGTGCAAAAATAATGTCGTTTTCTCACATAGTAACATATGTGTGAAAATATTATTTTTGCACCAACCTAATATCTATCTATCTTGCCTTCAGTATGTTCTGCAAGTGCCAAGGTCTTTAAAACCCCATGTCTAGTGGAGAACTTCATTTTATTCAGGAGTTTACGGTCAGCCGATTCTCCTATCCTCTTCGTCGATTTTTTCTACAAAAGACTATTTCGCACTATTATTTGCCAAATACAAGTCCCATCTGGCCGTTAAGCTATGGAGATACTGAAGAGCGTTGGCTTATACACGTAATAAATGGAGATAATAATTGCTGATTATAAGAATACTTTGGATAAAGACTCTAGACTTGTCGAGGTTAATTGATCGGGAAAATATTCTCCATAAAGTCTGAGACAGAAGTTTTCTGATTAGTACTGCCTTCTTTCCATCAGAATGACGACAATTGGACCGTGTGTACGTGGCATGCCGACTTGTGAAAGTCTGAACTGGCTGTACTAAGGCTCGTCCAAACATTTGCCATGGAAATAGCGATAGTGTAGAGAGAAGTTAGCAACGTTTCTTCCGTAGGAAAGTGTTGTGGATTCCGAGATAAAATTCGATCTCCAATAAATGCCAAACGCAGGAATTAAATATAAGAAATTAAATGTATTTACACAATAATACAATGCGTAATACTGTTATTAAATCCAGGAACGCAGTTGGTGGCAATAATTTATATATATATATATATATATATATATATATATATATATATATATATATATATATATATATATATATATATATATATAGTCTCGAAGTAGGACTTCCTTAGAATCTACATGCTTGTAACTGTGACTTCTACAAGCAGTTATCTCACACTATTACTCTACCTCCAACTCAATCACAATCTCTGCTCACTCGCCCAATCTCTATCAATCTCTATCTCTCTATATTCTGACTGACTCTGGGTATTTAACGACAGCAGTCCAAGTAACACTCCGGTCGAGTCCACTTATATGAAAAAGGGGAGGACCCCATAACAGAAAGTTTTGTATTCATCACCCACAATGACGCCGAAAAATTTTGAACTCTGCCAAAGATAGCAATTGGTGATTCAGCAGTTCCCGCCAAAACATAGCAGCAGTAATCTGGGACTAAAGAAAAAGCATTAAGGTTTGAACTGTTGAAACAAAAGTATGGTGCGCTCATCTGAACATTTTCATTAATAATAGCTATAGGATTATATGGATATAGTAATGATTGACCCTTGAATTAAATAAGTCATGGTATTATCTTTGGGGATGAGGGAGTCTCTACAAAGCAATAGTTCTTGGGCAAGATCTGTCCAAGAGGAATTTCCTCCTTACAATATAGAGAAGTGATAGTAGTGGGATTCTGTGGTGGTAACTTGGCAGGTATTAGCAGAAGAGGTTGGAACTAAAGAAGGGAGCACTTCCGGACATTTGACATCGAACTAGGGGTAGAATAGTGAAAGTTTAGCAAAGTTTCGTCAGTGAGAATACTCCATTTTTGGTCTGATCTGACTCCTGTAAGAATGAAGTCGGACAGAAGGACTCTATCAAGGCTGGAAAGTGAGAATTGGTCAACTCCAGTCCAGAGATGACAACAATATTCCATTTTTAGTCTGATCTGACTCCTGTAAGAATGAAGTCTTGCAGAAGGACTCTATCAAGGCTGGAAAGTGAAGATTGGATAGCTCCAGTCCAGATATGGCAGCAATTCTCCATTTTCAGTTTGATCTCACTTTTTAAGCCATGTCAAGTGGATCCGAGTGCATTCTGAAGCAGCATAGGAATTGTCTGATTCTTATTCTATATTTGCAAGAGACAGATTGAATCAAAAATGGCGTTGCTTGGCTTCTTATCAATAAGAGTCTCTGACTGAAATTCTCGTACGAGGAATTATCTTTATTTACACTATTGATATTCGGACTAGTGTCCTCATTAAGTCATCACATCAACAAATTGAGGACAGGTAATGATTTATCCTTGACTCGAAGAGCTCAAGGCTGTAGTGATCGGGGAAGCATCCACGAGGGAGTCTATTCCGCAAAATGGTTGGTATTGGGAAAAACAGTGGAATTTCCTTACAAATGAAATTCGGAAAGAATGTGTGTGGTGAGACTCAGTCGACACAGTATGGCGCGTCTTGTGGTTAAAGGTGTGAACAAGTGCTTTCTGAAGTGTTGCAGAGATCTCCTAACTCCTGGCATGTTCTGTATTTACAAGAGAGAGAGCAGACCAAAAACTGGAGTTTTATTGCAGGTCTTGATGGGCTTCTTATTACTAATATTTAACAACGTTAAAATCGGTCAGTTCTCCGATCTTTTTCGGTGGTACTTTGTCTTTAAAGCAACTTGTTGTTATTTTTTGTTTTGTTTCTAATCTGCAAGCGATCGCGATAATAAACACAGCCGATTCTCTGATCTTCTTCGCAATTATTTCGTCCGGAAGAAAGTTTATATTTGTGTTGCATTGTTGATAATCAGCAAGTTTTATTATTCTAAAATCCGGTCCTTTCTCTAGTCTTCTTCAGGTTTTTATTGTTCGAGATTGTCTTATATTTCGTGCTGTTTATAATCCAATCTGTATGCATTCACAGTTTAACACTCAAGCTAATTTTCTTACTCCTACTGTATTATTAATTTATTTATTTATTTTGCCTATATTATTTTTCAACAAGTATTTTGCTTAAACAGGCATTTCTTTTTACAAAAGTTTCAAGCGGTCTTATAGCCTACTCACTTCTGGATTTTTTTTTCGGTACAATATCTGGCTGGTATAGCCAGCTCTTCTATACCGAAACATGAAAAATCACTTATCATTCATGTTGTCTTTCATTTCCTTTAAGAGCAGTAATAAGAATTAGTTTTCATTATCACGACACACGAGTTATATTCGAAATGCGATATTTGATTTGTCTAAGATTTACAACTACGACCAACTTTATCCTCTCTCTCTCTCTCCCTCTTTCTTTTCCACTCTCAGCTCATCTATCTATCTATCTACCATTTCATATCTCTATCTATCTATCTATCTATCTATCTATCTATCTATCTATCTATCTATTTATTTATTTATCTATGTATCTGCTCTCTTTTTATGTTTGTTTATGTATCTATGTATAGATGTATGTACGTATCTATGTATAGATGTATCTATCTATCTATCTATCTATCTATCTATCTATCTATCCCAGTCTCTTCATTCTATCTATCTATCTATCTATCTATCTATCTATCTATCTATCTATCTATCTATCTATCTATCTATCCCAGTCTCTTCATTCTATCTATCTATCTATCTATCTATCTATCTATCTATCTATCTATCTATCTATCTATCTATCTATCTATCTATCCCAGTCTCTTCATTCTATCTATCTATCTATCTATCTATCTATCTATCTATCTATCTATCTATCTATCTATCTATCTATCTACTCTCTTATTATATCTATGTATACATGTACGTACGTATGTATGTATGTACCTACCTCTCTGTCTGTTCATCTATCTATCTATCTATCTATCTATCTATCTGCTCTCTTTTTCTATCTATGTATCTCTATATGCATGTACCTACGTATGTATGTATGTATGTATGTATGTATGTATGTATGTATCTATCTATCTATCTATCTATCTATCTGCTCTCTTTTTATGTTTGTTTATGTATCTATCTATAGATTTATGTACGTACCTACCTATCTATCTATCTATCTATCTATCTATCTATCTATCTATCTATCTATCTATGTTTATTGTCTATGGCATCTCTTTCCATTGTACTTTCTGCTTATTCATTCATTTCCATCAAGCCCGCCCTCTTTGAGTGGTTTCAGTGCCTGCGTTCACTTCACTTAGCCTTTGTTTCTTTTAATTCTTTCCCTTACTTGGCTTTTCGTGTCTGCCACTTAAATCTCGTTTCACAGAAGGGGGTGGCTATTTCTCTCTCTCTCTCTCTCTCTTAATGTCTGAAACTCGTTTAGATTTATCGTTTCACCTACAACTTAAGCAGCACCGTAAGATTCCGTAATGTCTTTGCCTCTACTTTGGTTCCCTTTAGAGAAAAATTCTTAGTTATTTTTTATTATCATTATTTTAGCTTGTTTTATTTTTCCTCGGAATGTGTGAATCTTCAGTGTCTGCTAATAACACCTCTCTCCTTTAATACAACCAGTTTTATTTGCCACAAGTGCCTTTACTGAAAACTAGGGCCGGTGTAAGGGTACTGTGCCCTCCCCCAATCTATGATACGGTCCCCGCCAAATCTATCGTACGGGGCTCTTCACTCTACTACATCTCAATTTTCCTAAGGTTGTATTCATATAAAATATCCAGGTGATTCCAAGTGATACGAACTGAGGACCCCTCAAAACATTTGCTGACGAAAGAAAGTAACTTTTCTTTAAATCGATATAAACTTTCACTAATGTCCATGACCAAGCTGATATCTGATACCTCTTCACATTTTTTTCCTCTCCAGCTGGGCTTTCATTTTCAACGATTGAATGATCTTTGGTGATTTTAGCATTAAAGTGTTTAAAAATGGCACCATGACATTTTTCAGGGAATATTTTTGTTAAATAAAAATAAAGCAACCTAATTTTTTTCAAGACTTTCGTTCTTTTTATACGCCCTGTCCTTTCAGGACGTAGGCGATCATGGCTCTCCCCCCTGACATGTCTGGGATCGATAGGGGAGTGGTTTTTCATAAAGTGATATTCATATAAAATACAAATTTTATTGCACCCTGATTATGTACAAGAATGAATATGTAAGATAAGTGAATTCAATTACAAAAACTGAAAATAATAACAATGTATTTAAATATAAATTAGAGACCTGTCATAATAGATAATTCCTTCTTAAATAAATCAGCAATTGTTTACGGCGGTTTTTAACACCATCTTGAGATTTTTCTTGTTAAAAACTTGAAGAACTGACCTACAATTTTATGTATAAAAATTTACGTATAAAAAATATTGAATTTTATATAGTGTTTTTTTTTTTTTTTTCAAGACTTTCTTTCTTTTTATGTACCATGTCTTTTCAGGACGTAGGCGATCACGGCTCTCCGCCCTTGGGGATGATAGGGGTGTGGTTTCCCGTTACCTTTTAGCATGGCTAAAACAAAAAAGACAACCGAATGACGTCAAAATTTATGTATAAAAAATAGTGAATTTTATATAGTGTTTTTTTTTTTTTTTTAAGACTTTCTTTTTATTTACCGTGTCTTTTCAGGACGTAGGCGATCATGGCTCTCCGCCCTTGGGATTGATAGGGGTGTGGTTTCCCGCATGAGTAAAACAAAAAAGACAACCGAATGACGTCAATATTCACGAAATGTTTTTATCCTTTAATCATTGGGCTTAATTTAATTTGTAACGTATAAGTGTAGATAGGAAAAAAAAAAGTGAATGTTGATAAGATAACGAGGGTCGCAAATCAGTGCCCGGGGCCACCATTAGGTTCACCGCGGTTGTTATTGGTTGGGGTTAGATGTTAGTATATGCCGAATATGGTGAAACTTCACAGATTATACCAACATGAGTGACTGTTGATCATTTCCAATTTATACTTAACAATTTCTCAAGTTAATATTGATAATACCATTAAACCTTCTACTTATTTTTTATCTTCATCAGATGATTGATTTTTGTGTTCCCGAATCATGGTCCTTTTTCGTTCTTTCTACTCACTAAAGTTTTCTCATTCTCTTTCACTCCAGTAAACCCTTCCGTCTTAGTGGCCTTATCACCTTGCTTGGGATGATATATTTCGAATTATGCTGTGCAATTAATTTTTTTCTTTTAAAAATCATATCACCTCATGCAAGGCAGTAAATACAATAAGACACAATGTCTTACTGACGGCGAGAGAATAAGAAAAAAAAAATAGAAACATTTTAAGTTGCAAAAACCATAAAAGAAAAAAGGATCCAGACAGTCGATAACCATTGACAATGCATCTAAATCTTTTGAAAATCATTTTTTGACTGGAAAGCATGGAACTAAAAGAGAGTTCCCGAAGTGCGAAAAAAGAAACGGTTAGCGCAGAACTTACTGTTGCATCTCGCCAATGTGATCCCTTAGCCAATCTTGTATTGCGTTTTATTTCAGAAAATTGCGGTTGGTGTAAGGGGGTTAGGTGTTGATATGTGCCGACCCTTTTATTCATTCACTTTTTGATCATTTCGCACCAGGCAAGGTAATAAAGTCACTAAGACACAAGGGCTGACTGAGAGTGAAAAATTTATTAAGGATCGAGAATAACAGAAGAGTAATCAAGATGACAGTAGATAAAGAACAGGAAATGGTGGAGAGACATGATGGCCAACGACTAGAAGGGACACGGCAAAGACGTCTTTTTTTTTGTTTTATTTGAATCATATCACCCCGTGGAAGGAAATAAAGCCACTAAGACACAAGGGGTCACAGAGCGTGAAAGAATAAGAAAAACAGGAGAAACATTTATTAAGGACCGAGAACAATAGAAGAGTAAACAGGAAGACAGTAGATAACTATTGACATTGCATTTAGATTTTTGAAGATCAAAGTTTGCTGATAAGCATGGAGCCGGAAGGAAGTTCACAAGCGAGAAGTGCGAGGGAAGAAACTATTATCATATAAATTACGGCTACATTTTGCCAATTCAGCAGTAAAACTATGAGACCCTTTTTTCAATCTAGTATTGCGTTTAAATTCATAAAATTTCTGTAGAGGAGACTTCACCCGAACAATAAACATGAAAGTATTTATAGATAAGACAGAGGGTAGCAACTTTATGGCCGTTGGAAAGTGATTGAATCCGAGAAGCCAGGTCAGAACCAATAATATTACTGATTCTTCTTCGGCTCTTCTCAAGAGTTTCTAAATATATATCAGGAGCACCGTACCATAGGTTGCAGCAATATTCATAGAATGTATGAATGGATAGATTTATAAATATATAAGATAGATTTTATTCGTTTTTACACGGGTTACCAAACTTTTTTGCAGGTTATTTAAAACCAGAATATCTTTTCAGACTGTAAGAAATTTTTTGAAATATTAAATATTCAGTGATACAAGACTTACCATTCCACCCAAAAGTGGGAGGTGAAGAGGTGGGTTCATGCCTTTCTTAAGAATAATTGCGCGTAATTGAATATAATGAGCTCGATGAGAATTTAAACTCTACTCTCCGATTAACAATTTCGAACCATTATCAATTACACACCCCCGCACATCCAAGCTTACAGCACCTGCAGTCGCAAAGCGGTCACCAACGTAGGTACTGATCAGGCCGAGAGTAGATAAAAATATACGCTATCCTTCCAGATTCCGGAAAAAGGCTTTAAAGGCTTTGCTTGATCATCGACGCACTTTTTTGTCCGAGAAGTGTAAAGCCCGTCGGATCAAACAACGGTTTCTTCTGCCCAGGAGAATGCAGGTCCATATGCGACTGGATCGTGGTCGTTGTCGTTGTCGACACCCGCTCGCTTCATTAGACTCTCTCCCTACTTTCCCATAGTGTCAGGGTCAGAAATGGATGTGAATCAAAGAGAGTTTGATGAAGCCATTTGCGCGAATTTGACTTTAGTTGACAACTCTGAGCGACGGAGATGCCCATATACTTGGCTAGAAGCGCCTCCCTCGCGGTTCAAACGGAATTGAGACAGGCTATACCTTGTTGCATCAGACAGTCGGATGCTTGGTCTGCAAGGTTCATTTTGATTACGCCAGTCCGATTGGCGCTGCACTCTTGTGTCGGTTCGGCCGTTGAGATCGTCTTCCGGGTTTGGTCCCGTTCAATCTGTCCTTACTCATCGACTTTACCGCCATGGGTGGCCCTACAAAATTTCGAAACGGCTCGTAAACTATGGGTAACTGCAGCTATGGAATCCAAGCGACTAAGCATAATAAAATCTGTACAGCTGAAGGTTGGAGCAAAGGAATATTTTCGGTGGAATCTTCAATATTTTTTTTTTATGTGTGAAATAACCATTAGAAGTCTGGTAAGACATCTGATAAAAAGTGTACAATTTAGGCTATGAAACACCCGTTAAGAGCAGATGATTTAGAGAGCCATGTTCTAATCTGGAACAAGCTGCACTCTACTACTCGGCTCCAAGAACAATGAAGCGTGTTGCAAAGGTATGTGGGACCACTAAAGGAGAAACTGAAACTGCATATTCACATTCAGGAGTGCACAATAATTATGCATGATGCCACTGGTCAAAGTCTTCAGAATTCTTTGACCATGATCAACGTAACAACATTGCTGCCATATATTGTCTGGTGCCCTTTCTGTTTGCCTCGGGGTTCTTGATAGGCTCCAGAGACGGATATGCAATGTAGTTGGCCCTGCCCTGGCGTCTCGTCTACAGTCACTTTCTCACAGACGCGCCGTCGCCTCTCTCTGTCTGTTCTACAAATACTTCCATGGAAATTGCTCCGAGGAGCTGCATTCGCTGGTTCCCAGACGTCATGAGTTCCAGCGCCATAAGAGGCTGGCATCCCGCTCTCACCCCTTCACTGTCGAAACTCCTAAATGTAGCCGTCTCTTCTACTCTAATAGCTTCATGTCTCGCACCTCTAGCCCGTGGAATTCCCTTCCCTTTTCCTGTTTCCCTGTGAGCTATAATCTCCTGCTATTCAAGTGTAATGTCAATCGATATCTCCAGTTGTCTTGATCTATCCACTACCGTCATCGTTTCTTCTATCACTTCTATCTGATCTTGCTCTAAATTTTCTGTAACCCCTTGCGTCCTAGTGGCTTCCCGCCTTGCTTGGGGTGAAATGCTTAAAAAAAAAAAAAAAAAATGAGCTGGTCACATCTGAACCCAATTGAAAATTTATCGGTGATTGACAAGAACAAAGTTGTAGAAAAACAACCTTCAAGGACGGAATCATTGAAAGAGGCTATAAATAAAGTCTGGACAAAAGAAATATTGATCGACTGTGGTAACAACTTGATTCCCAGCATGCCCCGCAGCATCCAACCAGGAAACAAAAGCAAAGATGCCAATTGCTGGACTATCAGGCTTAGAATGAATAGATAATATCTTTATGCGTAAATTAGTGTCTAAAATTGAGTGAGTCTTTCATATATTACTTTTTACCGTATTGTTTTTCTTTAGAAAATTACAAATTTTTAGTTACTGTATCAAATTTCACCTGAGACAATATTAAAAGAGTTATGTTGATTTTCTAAACGCAGGGCCGAAAGTATGGGACACCGAGTGAGGATCGAACTCACTACTCAATCGTAATTGTTCTAGCGAGATAAGCTATCTAATCATTATACCAGGTCGAAGTCCTCGAACGATTTTCTAAACGTAGCTTAGATGTGGCGCAAGGCCGAAAGTATGGGGCACCCAGTGAGGATCGAACTCACTAATTAATCGTAATTGTTCTAGAGAGATCTATCTAATCATTATACCAGGTCGAACTTCTCGAACGATTTTGTAAACGTAGCTTAGATGTGGCACAAGGCCGAAAGTATGGGGCACCCAGTGAGGATCGGACTCAGTAATCAACCGTAATTGTTCTAACGAGATGAGCTATCTAATCATTATACCAGGTCGAAGTGCTCGAACGATTTTGTAAACGTAGCTTAGATGTGGCGCAAGGCCGAAAGTATGGGGCACCCAGTGAGGATCGGACTCAGTAATCAACCGTAATTGTTCTAACGAGATGAGCTATCTAATCATTATACCAGGTCGAAGTGCTCGAACGATTTTCTAAACGTACCTTAGATGTGGCACAAGGCCGAAAGTATGGGGCACACAGTGAGGATCGAACTCAGTAATCAACCATAATTGTTCTAGCGAGATGAGCTATCTAATCATTATACCAGGTCGAAGTTCTCGAATGATTTTCTAAACGTACCTTAGATGTGGCACAAGGCCGAATGTATGGGGCACCCAGTGAGGATCGAACTCTCTAATCAACCGTAATTGTTCTAATGAGATAAGCTATCTAATCATTATAACAGGTCGAAGTGCTCGAACGATTTTCTAAACGTACCTTAGATGTGGCACAAGGCCGAAAGTATGGGGCACACAGTGAGGATCGAACTCAGTAATCAACCGTAATTGTTCTAGCGAGATAAGCTATTTAATCATCATACCAGGTCGGAGTTCTCGAACAATTTTCTAAACATAGCTTAGACATGGCGCAAGTATGGGGCACACAGTGAGGATAGATTTCATTACCCAATCGTCCTTCTTCTAGCGAGATAAGCTAGCTAATTATTATACCACATTGAAATGCACGAACGATTTTCTGTAAATAGCATGACAACAAATTTAATACCTTATGACATGTCGCTTAAACATTGTCCCTAAACGCGTCCTTAATGCGCACTCATTATTATGCAGTTGTCTCTTATTTTTTGGCACTTCCTTATATTAATACCAATATTTTAAAATTAAAACATAAGCATCAGTAATTCGTCCTTACAACGGGCATATGGGGTAGCAATCATGGCACTAGTGGTTGTATAAAGAAAAAAACAAAAAACAAAAAACAAAAAACAAAAAACAGAGGGTGACTGTTGATTCTGTTTGCATCGACAGGAAGAAAGAAAAACAAGTCATTTAGTTATCGTCTTTTTTCTTTCTTTTTTCGTCACTCTAATCTTTGGATCTGCCAGTCGCTAAATGTCAATTGATTTCAGCTCACGAATTAACGGTAAGGTGTTTATTTTGCGATTACAGAATGTTTGAAAAATTATGAGACCTGAATCTGAAACTTTGGGAATTTTATCGGCATAGTGCTAAGTATTTGAAATGTTGTTCTTTCCAGATCAATAAGAGATTAACAGAACCAGTAACACGAACATGAATCGGTCTTCCTTATCAATATCATTAAACAAATAAAGAGATTTCTTATTGCTAAATTATACGGATAATTCAGCCTTCGCTTTCAAAGTAGGACAACAGACGACGTGCATGTGTGTAAAGATAGCGTACTTTTTGTAGAGGTACCCCCAAAGATTCGTTAACGAATTATTATACATGATGAAAAAAATGCCTCACACTTAATAAAATCAAAGTTTATCATCTTTATGTTATTATTAAGAGGAAAGACCAAAGAATTTTTTGATTATTAAATTATATTTTTAATTCTTTTTAGAAATTTCAAAACTTTGGTTAAAAAAATTATGTTTTCCTTGCGTCAGTGGCCTACAGTAAATTATTATAGGGAATTGTAGGATCTTTTTTTTTTCACTGAAAAAGACATTGATTTGAAAATTCTTGCGAATATCAAATACAAGACTTTCGGCACTTATTCACAAATTAAATTATTTTAGAAATGTTTCTTTTTTAGAACATCTTATTAAAAATACTTTTTTTCTTTGCATCTGTTTAACCCCCACCTACAAACATTTAATTTCGTGAAATCTCGAGAAATTCATATTACTTATAAATAGAACTTCTTGGAGAATTTAAATCATCAGTGCTTTTGTAGAACAGGACTCCCGGTTACAGATAATCTGCTCTGCATCGTAAAATAAAATAAAAATTAAATAAAAGTAAGACAGTATTTAATAAAAAAAAAATATTCTAATTGATTTTATGGAAGAAATATGTTATGGACACTACTGTCTTAAGGAAAAATAAATTTTCGACGAATAATTTTTTACAAGTATTGCTTTTATTTGTTTTAAAATAATTAGAATAATTTATAAAATTTTAAATGTTAAATTTCTGTATTAATTTGTACGGGCTACGTGACGTTGTTATTAAGTAAAATCTGTATTTATCATAAATGTAAAATACCTACTACAATTCAACGAACCTCAGTATATAAAAAAAAAAACGAAAAAACGCCGAACTTGTGTGGACATAAGACTGATCAAAGGGGCGTAAGACATTGCCAAAAATAAAAAAATAAAAATACTACTAAAACTACAAGCGATAGGGACATTGGGGGTCATAATCGCCCATGTACTGAAGAAACGAAGCACATAGGAGTGTATCATATACATACATACATACATACATACATACATACATACATACATATATATATATATATATATATATATATATATATATATATATATATATATATTTTGAACAATAAAAATTAAAAAATTAAAATCCTCAGACACACTGGGTTGTAGATTAATATTCTTTCGTTTTTTTATTATTATTCCATTTAGATTCCTCGACTAGTTTCGACCAAAATGGCCATCATCGGGAGGAGAAATATTTCTGCTTCCTGCTAGAACTAAACTATAGAAATATATATAGAAATATATATATATATATATATATATATATATATATATATATATATATATATATATATATATATGTATGTATGTATGCATGTATATATATATATATGCATATATATATATAAGACATTTTTTATGTTTAACATTCTTTTTATAGATACAAATATTTAAGTAAATACTCTGTTTATAATAAACAGTATTAATAACATTTACCGGCCTGAATGTCCGAGAAATTTTCATAGAATATATTCGTCCTCCGACAGCCGGTAAATGTTATTTAATACTGTTTCTTATAAACAGAGCATTTACTTAAATATTTGTATCTATCAAAAGAATGTATAAACATAAAAATGTTTTAAAATAATTGTCGGACTTTGTCTATTTCATAATATATATATATATATATATATATATATATATATATATATATATATAGGTGTAGTGAATTGGATCGTGATTACGATTCCAATGTAATAAATTATAACCATGAAATATTAGTGTTTGAGCCTTACACACACACACACAAACATATCTATCTATCTATCTATCTATCTATCTATATATATATATATATATATATTAAGTTAAATTCTCAGGTCATTTCTGTGGAGAAGACAAATTGCTATAAAATGACAATTGGAAAAGAAATCTTGACTCTTTTTAGAACTTTCAAAAATATTAAAAATATATAAATAATATATCTATATATATAAATATATGTATAAAATACAGAAATAATTTTTTTCCAATTGTCATTTTATACCAAATATATATATATATATATATATATATATATATGTACTGTATCAAAAAAAAAATTACAAACTTTGGTGTTTCCTCACACTAACCAGGGACAAAATCCATAAACATATGTCCGCAAATCCTTCGTTTATGAGTTATTAAGTTTAAAGAAACATTACGGTAGATGGCGCTGTGTTACCTTCTAGACTGCGTTACATTTGTTCATCGTGTACATTTTTGACTAGTTTAACTTCAACATTTAACGTCTGTCATAGTGAGTTAACTGAGAAGAGTACCGTTTAAAAATGGCAGGATATTCATATCGGGGGCAGGCAGATATGATTTTTACATACGGCCTTTCGAATGGTAATGGACACGAGGCTGCATAGTTGTATCAGGCTGCCTTTTCAAACCGAATGCAGCCGAGACATCCAACCTTTGCTGCTGTTTTATCGTCGTGTTGCTGAGACAGGATCCATGGCACCACGAACTATCGATCGAGGAAGGTCGAGATCTGCTCGTACGCCTGTCCATGAAGAACACATCCAGGTATCAGCATATATCATGTGGCCCATGAATGTCATACATGTCATAGTATCACATGAAAACGACTTCAAAGGCAGCTCCTCTATCAGTGTTATTTGCAGTATGTGCAAGGTCGTTCGCCCTGTGATCACTCTGCTCGGGAGAATTGTTGCCGATGGTTTACTGCACAAAATACCGAAATGCTGTTTGTCTTGCTTACGGATGAGGCAACATTTGGAAAAGATGGAATAACAAATTTACACAAGCAACGTTTGTGGGTGGATCAGAATATTCATGGTACAATACAGGCTAGACAGCTGTATCAGTTTACAATTATTGTGTGGGCTGGAATTGTAGGTGACTGTCAGGTAGGCCCATATGTTCTTCCAGCACGTCTTACAGGAGCTATCGACATAGACTTTATTTGGAACACCCTTCTAGAATTGATAGAGGATGTACTCCTGCTAATATGACGACGCATGTGGTTCCTGCATGATCGTGCTCCGGCATACCATATCGTTTATGGTATAAAGTGGTCAATGTCAGAGATAGAGGCGGCCTGATGATTGCATCTAGCATGAAACAACCTGTCGCCTTTGAGTGTTGACTTCAATGTTCACTTTATATATATATATATATATATATATATATATATATATATATATATATATATATATGTATGTATGTATATGTGTGTGTGTGTGTGTATTTGTAATGTTCTCTCTCTCTGAAAAGATTATATATTTACAAGGTGGACGGTTTAAGGAAATACAGCATGGCTTCTCAGTTTGCAAGTTGATTATTGAATACTTTGATTTAATTAAATTAAAATGGGTCTCCTTTCAAGAACACAATTTATTGACATAATAAATTAATGTGAAGCCAGCGTTACTGGCGTTAGAAAATAAATCAAAACGCAACTATATATCAATATAAGTATTCTATGTATGTATGTATGTTTGTATGTATGTATGTTTGTATGTTTATATCTATCTCAGTATTCCCATACTCTATCTATCTATCTATCTATCTATCTATTTCAGTATCCTCATTATCTATCTATCTATCTATCTATCTATTTCAGTATCCTCATTATCTATCTATCTATCTATCTATTTCAGTATCCTCATTATCTATCTATCTATCTATCTATCTATATATCTATTTCAGTATCCTCATTATCTATCTATCTATCTATCTATTTCAGTATCCTCATTATCTATCTATCTATCTATCTATCTATCTATCTATCTATCTATCTATCTATTTCAGTATCCTCAGTATCTATCTATCTATCTATTTCAGTATCCTCATTATCTATCTATCTATCTATCTATCTATCTATCTATCTAAGTATCTAACAATCTATCTATCTCAGACATACATATATATATATATTATATATATATATATATATATATATATATATATA
The DNA here is from genome assembly GCA_963932145.1 of Acanthosepion lycidas. Classification (NCBI taxonomy): domain Eukaryota; kingdom Metazoa; phylum Mollusca; class Cephalopoda; order Sepiida; family Sepiidae; genus Acanthosepion; species Acanthosepion lycidas. The sequence continues at coordinate 67,655,958 of OZ010603.1, read as the reverse complement.
TATATATATATATATATATATATATATATATATATATATATAATACTGTAATACAAGTAATAAATCCGTTGGTATATAATCCATGTGTATGCTAATAATATAAAATGGTCTGCATAGTCCTCTGACCTTAATCCTTTGATTTTTTATTTGTAGGGCTACCTAAAACAACTGGTTTATGTAGCAGACATCAATAATGCAGAGATGGTTCATCAGCGTATCATGGGGGGTGGGGGCTGCGAAAGAGTTGCTGCTTTGAGGTACAACGATGGCTTTTTGGACATATGTTTATATACTCTATACTATGAAATGGACAAAGTCTGATAATTATTTTAAGACATTTTTCATGTTTATACATTCTTTTTATAGATACAAATATTCAAGTAAATGCTCTGTTTATAATAAACAGTATTAAACAACATTTACCGGCCTGAACGTCCGAGAAATTTTCACAGAAAATATTCGTCCTCCGACAGGAATCGAACCTGTATCCTATACGGAACCGTCATTTAATCTGACGTGCATGGAAGATTGAAGTTTAAAATCAGTAAAATCGACCTTGCTAAACATATGAACCTCTGTGGCTCGATCGGTAGTAAGTTCGATTCTCACTAAGAGCACCATGATGTCGGCCTTTTGCCACATCTAAGCTAAGCTGATAAAATCACCATTTTCTATTCTGATTAGGACACTTCGACGCGGTGTAATAGTTTGATCAGTTACAACTGATTATTGAGTCCGATCCTCACTAGGTGCCTCGTACATTCGGCCTTTTACCACATCTAAGCTACGCTGAAAAAATCCCTATATTCTATTCTGATTAGGACACTTCGATGTGGTGTAAAAGTTAAATCGATTACTACTGAGTAGTAAGTTTGCTTCTCACTGGGTGCCCCGTATTTTCGGCCTTTCACCACATCTAAGCTGAGCTTAGAAAATAAATTGGGTACTTCGATATGGTGTAGTGGTTACAAACTTGTCTCCCAAGACCAATAACAACTGAATAGGGAATTTCATCCTCACAGGGTGCTCCGCACTTTCAGCCTTGTCCCACATCTAAGATACGCGATAAGAACTACAAAGAAACCCCTACTTCGGCAAGCAAGCTGACATTTCGGCGAGGTCATGAAAAAAGAAGGCTTGATGAATCTAACACACACAGGACATACAAAAAAGCAAGTGAGACCCCGATGGGACAAGCAGGTAACGTAGTTAAGGAATATAATGACAGCTAGGTGATAAATTGGAAAACAACAAAAGAGAGGAAGTTGTGGAGAGCTATAATAGTCGACGTCTTGAAATGATATGGAAGACGAAAGAAGGAAAACACGTTGAACATTGAAACGATATGTAAATATGATCTATGTGTATAAGTATTGAATAAAGTTCGGCATTTATACCGATTTGTTTGAGATAATTACAGTAAAGAATTCTTCAGGGAAATGCCGGTGTAAATCCGAAATTTTTCTCAATAGTTAAAAAACAAAACAGGTAACTCTGTCGGTAAAACAAATGGTGGCTAATAGCTCAGAGTTAGATCTTTGATAAGACGGGCTTCTGTAATTGCTACGACCCGCAGCAAAGTTGCGAGGGAAGTGAACGCTATACTGATTGGGAATCTAATTGATTTGGCCCTCAGTGAATTCAACATGGTTCAGCTTAGCCCCAACAGCGTACACGTGTTCTGGAAGAAGCTATGAATGGCGCAGAATTGGTCTCGTTTTCAGGTTTTCGCTTCAAAATTGTTTACCGCATATTTCGACTTGAAAAAAAATTCCGCCGAGAATTCGTCTAAAGTACACATACTTTCCAACACACAAAAGGATTTATGCGTGCATATATATATATATATATATATATATATATATATATATATAATACATTTAATACCGGCATATATATATATATATATATATATATATATATATATATATATATATATATATATATATATATATATATATATATATATATATATCGTCACACATGAAATGGACAAAGTCCTACAATTATTTTAAGACATTATGTTTATACATTCTTTTGATAGATACAGGTCATTTACTTAAATATTTGTATCGATGAAAAGAATGTATAAGCATAATAAAGTCTTAATATATATATATATATATATATATATATATATATATATATATATATTAACTACGAACACGGCCACCGTGTACTGTGTTAGGGTTAGGGAAAATAAGACATTCCTATAAGTGTGAATACATACATAAAAAACCCACACATTCAGTTAAAAATAAGAAATAAAAATCGTCCTTGTTACTGGCTAAAAGAATAGCCGAAAGCGCTTGAATATGCAGAACCATTGAACAGTTTTTACACATTTTGTGTCCAGAAAAGAAAACATTTCTACGAACATAGGAAAAATTAAATAAAACATTTAATAGTAGTACCTTTAACGAAATTTGTATGCAAGATGGCAAATACACAATATATATATATATATATATATATATATATATATATATATATATATATATATATATATGTGTGTATGTATGTATGTATAAAGAAGTAATCATACAAATAATTAATCAGTAAAGTTAATGTAATTAATAGAGAAATCACTTTGCTAACAGATTTAATAAAGCATTAACTTATTAACCACTGGGTGAATGACGCGATCCTTATGTTTAAAATTGTAAGATGGATTTGATGTTCTGTTGATGTTAATACGTTCGAAAATCACATTTTAATAATCAGGCATTAATATTTATTTAATTTCAGGTAACTTCCAAGACCAAAATAAATTTATTACATAATTCTGGAGCGTGCAATGTCGCAACGCTAGCGTTGTATTTTAAATATTTCAAGTGAGAAAATTTTTGAATATCGTAATATGGCAAATCTACGAACTTTTTGTTGTAAGTGTTTTTTTTTTTAGTTAACGTGACGCTGTACGCTCCAAAATTCTGTACCTGTTAATAAATAACACAGGATTTCATCGGATTAATGAAACGCGTCTCAAATCCTTTCCCTAATTTGTCATGCTATTTTTCTAAATTCTGTTTGTTGATATATAAAATTATACAAAATAATGTATCGTTATATCACATATAAGGGTATTATTTAAACCTTTCTCTCCAAGCAAGGCGATAAAGTCACTTGGGGTTACGAATATGTGAAATAGAAAACATTATTAAGGAGAGAGAAAAATGAATGAAGAGGAATTAAGAATGCAGAAGATAACGATTGACATTGCATTTAATCATTTCATCCCAAGTAAGGCAATAAATCTACTACGACACAAAGAGTTACTGAGTGTGAAAGAATATGAGAAAAAGAAAAAAAAAACACTATTAAGGAGAGCGAACAATAAAAGAAGAGGAATTAAGAAGACAGAAGATAACGATTGACACTGCATTTTATCATTTCATCTCAAGTAAGGCAATAAATCTACTAAGACGCAAGGAGTTATTGATTGTCAATACAGCGGTGCGAAAGTGACTGAAGACGAGATGCCAGGACAGGATCATTAACATTGCAAATTCTTCTAGACCAGATATGGCAGCAATATTCAAAGCAAGGACGAATTATCGAGATCAAGACAAGGGACCAATTTTACTAGCCGTAGACTTAACAATTGATTCACTATGGTCTTTCTCCTTCAAGTCATCGGAAAACTTTAGGCTGAGAAGGTGTAACGTGTCACTCTCTTGGAAGCTAGCATCAGCCATGCTGGTGGAAGGTAAAAATGCTTCTCTCAGACGATTAAAACAGAGCAGTTTTGTTTTGGGGCGTTAAAATCGACAAGTCCTTCGTTGGTCCATTTGACTAATGTGTAGTTTTTGCATATAGATTTGATTTTACATGTCTATGCGACTTTCGAAATATGAGTTTTTTTTTTATTCTTTTTCTTTTTACGTTTGTGTACATTCATAAACTATGCTTTAAGAATGCAGAAATTTTATACAGCAAGTGGAAATACATCCTTGAATCGCTTAAGGCGAAAAATGGATGTCCATTCATTTTGTGCATTTGAGAGGAAAAAATAATCGAAAGGAGGGTAACTTGAATGTTTGTGTACTTATTACGAGAGATAACATCATATATATATATATATATATATATATATATATATATATATATATATATATATATATATATATATATATGCGCGTGTGTGTGTGTATATAAACATTTAAAAAGAACCAAAGGCCTATATGAAATATAATGCCGAGTTCTCTTCTCTATAAAAAATGGCGCGTTTTTAAGTACGCTTGATTAGTTTAGGTTCCGGCCAAACCAGACTTAAGGCCATATAACGTTAAAACACAGGTTACCATATGATCACCGAAGTTAAGCAATCTCGAGCCTGCTCAGTGCCTAGATGGGTGACCACTTCGGAATACCTGGATCTGTAAACATGGATGTGCGTGTAAGTCTAAAATACTTATGGACACATAACTTTGAAATACCGGGCAATACCGGTTCCCATACTATTACCGAAGTTAAGCAACGCCGATTACCTGAATGACCAATTTGGGAATACGAGGTACTATAAGGTGGGATGTGTAGTATGGGTAATGGTTCGGAAATGTTAATCAGCAATTCCGGTCGGGTTCGTTGTATTGACTAACGTTCAAATAATCCTGAGAAATGTATGAATCCACCTTTTCTCCCTCCAGCTATGGGTTAATTATAAGACTTCTATCATTAAATCATTATTATCTCACTCCCACAAAAAAAAAAAAAAAAAATTCCAATCTGAAAATATTTTCTGGCTTTAAATAACCTGCAAATGGTTGATAAGACGAAGAAAACGTATCAGCCAATTAATTCCGGCCAAACCAGTGAGACATCATCAATTCAATGGTATACTTGTAATATTCAAGACAGTCCCCATCCAATACAACTGGGCTACTTTGAAAATGATCAGCGTATGAAATGATTGACCTTAGTAGGGTTTGAACCCTGACCACTGATGTCAGTCATGAAGTGATGACATTTTCCGGAACAAAACAAGTAAAATCGTATACAGAAATTCTTCATTGATTTATCCATCTATTTCCCTCTGATATCCATCGCTCTCTGTCACATACACACATACACACACACGCAAACATATAAAGTATAACACAAAAAATATATATCTAACGTCGTTTTTTGACGTATTTTTAACGTCAAAAACCGACATTATTTTTGCACCAACCTAATATATATATAGTATAAAACAATAAAATTCAAAATTACCTCAAATGGGTAATACCTCATATGGTTAATACCTTCTACCCTCACCTGACCACGCCCTCGTACCTTTCGTCTGACTGAAACATTGAAATGGATAAATTATTTTTTCGACGGCTGTCACAGTTAAATTTCTAATTCCAACACGAACTCAGTCTATATACTGGGGTTGAATAAGACTGAAAATAATTTTGTCAGTTGAAATTTTGGATTTTATTGTGTGATACTGCTTATTAGCTCTGTAATAATAAATACATTGGTTTCTTTTCGTGGATCAGTTTTAATATTTTATATTACTAGGATTGAATTGGATTATATACCAACGGATTTATTACCATTACTATATATATATATATATATATACATTGCCATCCACAGACATGCTGTTTCGCTGCATCACAGCTCATCAGTGTGACTAGACATCGGGTTGCCTCTAGCTAGGATCCAAACCCGGCTGAATTGGCGTCAGAAAATGTCTTTCATAAAATTTGTCGTTGAGTAAGGAAAAAAACGCGTGTTTGAAAATATTTATGTTTTTATATCTTTTCACATCATTCTTCCATCTTCAAGGTTCATTCAAGAACTATGAAGAGAACGGTGAATAAGTTTTAAAAGAGGGAGCAGTAGAGAGGAAAACCTGGAGGTCGAAAAAGCAAGTGGGATAATTATTTCAACTTCAAGGCGACCAATTAGAAAAGATCCATCTCAATCGATGAAACGTTTTGCATGTGGGATAAGGGTTTCAGCAACGAAAAAAGACTTAATAATGAAATCGTACGTGAAAACTGTGTGGCAACTCGTTACTCCAAGACAGAAAGATAGAAGGTTAGAGAGGGCGAAGACCATCTTAAATGAGTTGGAAATGATCATGATATATATATATATATATATATATATATATATATATATATATATATATATTAACTTAATTTCATTCCTTCATAAGATTCCGATATGTAGCTATGATTAATTAATGATGAATTTTCGTTTATGATTCTTCTGTTAGGCTTGGAGAGCAATTATACGTTCTTATTGCTCAAAGTAGAGTCCAATTAGTTATGAAAATTTCGGAGACTTCCAGTAAAACATCTTTAATCATTTCTAAGGTACAACGGCTTTATGTAACAATTGGCCAATTTTGCTCTTACACAATTTGGATAATTTTGCTGTTACACCCGTTATATCAAACTCACCTTATTCAACATTGGATATGGAGAGTTAAATATTATTCTTTTTAAAAGAAGAAACATGCTCACTGGAATTCCAGCTGTGCTATACGCATGAAGGCTCGGAATAAATGACCCTATGCAAAAAAAAAAAAAATGAAATAAAGAAATAAATAAAAAAAAAAAAAAAAAAATAGAAAACATGAGGAGAAACTAACAGCACCAAAAGCAAAACCATCTGGAAAAGTGCTTGGTCTATAAAACTATTTTCATAATCCTTTATTTTTACAAAATGGAAAGGAAATGGAAAAAAAAAACTTAATAAAAGTTTAATTAAACATTCCTTCCATGTTTAATGAAATATGTTTCAAAGAAAGGTTGCTGCCTAAATATACATCAATACTAAACCAATATGTTTTCGACGCATGACAGTCAAACAGCTCAGTTCTATGAACAATCAGACCGTCTTGCGTATGACCGTCTTTTAAAGAAAAATTATTACCAGCAATATATATTTTAAGATAAAATATTACCAGCAATACACTTTTAAAGAAAAATTATTACCAGCAATATATTTTTGAAGAGAAAATATTACCAGCAATACACTTTAAAGAAAAATTATTACCAGCAATATATTTTTCAAGAGAAAATATTACCAGCAATACACTTTTAAAGAAAAATTATTACCAGCAATATATTTTTCAAGAGAAAATATTACCAGCAATACACTTTTAAAGAAAAATTATTACCAGCAATATATTTTTCAAGACAAACTATTACCAGCAATACACATTTAAAGAAAAATTATTACCAGCAATACATTTTTGAACAGAAAATATTACCAGCAATACACTTTTAAAGAAAAATTATTACCAGCAATATATTTTTCAAGATAAAATTTTACCAGCAATACACTTTTAAAGAAAAATTATTACCAGCAATATAATTTTCAAGAGAAAATATTACCAGCAATACACTTTTAAAGAAAAATTATTACCAGCAATATATTTTTCAAGATAAAATATTACCAGCAATACACTTTTAAAGAAAAATTATTACCAGCAATATATTTTTCAAGAGAAAATATTACCAGCAATACACTTTTAAAGAAAAATTATTACCAGCAATATATTTTTCAAGACAAACTATTACCAGCAATACACATTTAAAGAAAAATTATTACCAGCAATACATTTTTGAACAGAAAATATTACCAGAAATACACTTTTAAAGAAAAATTATTACCAACAGTATATTTTTCAAGATAAAATATTACCAGCAATACACTTTTAAAGAAAAATTATTACCAGCAATATATTTTTCAAGACAAAATATTACCAGCAATTCACTTTTAAAGAAAAATTATTACCAGCAATATATTTTTCAAGAAAAAATATTACCAGCAATACACTTTTAAAGGAAAATTATTACCAGCAATATATTTTTCAAGAAAAAATATTACCAGCAATACACTTTTAAAGAAAAATTATTACCAGCAATATATTTTTCAAGACAAAATATTACCAGCAATACACTTTTAAAGAAAAATTATTACCAGCAATATATTTTTCAAGATAAAATATTACCAGCAATACACTTTTAAAGAAAAATTGTTACCAGCAATATATTTTTGAAGAGAAAATATTACCAGCAATACACTTTTAAAGAAAAATTATTACCAGCAATATATTTTTCAAGAGAAAATATTACCAGCAATACACTTTTAAAGAAAAATTATTACCAGCAATATATTTTTCAAGACAAAATATTACCAGCAATGTAAAACCTGGTCACGATCAAAGAACTCACTAAGGTTGATATGTCGTGAAACAAAGGAAAATAAACCAAACCTACAATCAGACTATCCGCAAATAAACATATTTGATTATAGTGTTGAAAACTTGTGCAGAAACATCAACACATTTTAGAAGTGTCGAATACTGGTGAGCGTATGCCATGAGGTCTAAGGAATATCCACAGATTTTGAATTTAGAGTTGTCCTTCTTGCCAGCCAAGGCTATAGAACCCATAGAACTATTTACCCATATCTGGGTGAGGTGAATAGAATCATTCATACTTTTCCTAAGGGTATTAGGACTGAAGTGAATATAATGAATTCGACTAGAATTCGAACTCGTCTCTACGATTTCCCAATCCGAGCATCACTCCACTGAGCTTCCACAATATATATATATATATATTAGGTTGGTGCAAAAATAATGACGTAGCAATGTCGTTTTTTGCGGTATTTTTAACGTCAAAAAATGGCATTATAACGTCATTACAAAATGGGACCTCGTAACTATATATATAAATATATATATATATATATATATATATAACACAGTCAGACATATATATGTATATTTATTAATATATACTTTATAGCTGTGTAGTACTACACTGAGCACTCTTTTGTTAACATTAAAAATTAAATTAAATATATATTTTCCAATTTATATATGTAATCGGACGCCTGTATGTTTACTTTTTTATATATTAATTTGATTCATATATATATATATAAATATATATATATATATATATATGTTAAGAACAATAAAAATGTTAAAAAATTAAGAAATTAAATTTTCAGTAATACTGAGTTGTGTATTAACAATTTTTTATTTTATTATTTCTGATAGTTTCGCCCAGCAAGGCCTTTATCAGGAGAAAAAAAATTCCGGCTTGTTTTAGCAGTGAACTACAGGATTGAATGATTTTTTAAAGAAAATGAAGATTATCTGTTCATTTGCTTTTCTTTTTTCTGTTTCTTTAAATTTGGTCAGACCTTGTGTTGGTCAAATTGTTTGAAGTTGTTTTTAAGATAGAGACTGGGGAGATTCATGTGACTTAGTCTTCTCCGCCTCGTCACTTCGACAGATTTATTGTTTGCTGGGAAAGGGATGTGCGTGTGTTACGTATATGTTAGCATTTAGTTCTTTGGGAGTGTGTATGATATGTGTAAGTGTATATATTAGTATGGGCGTGTGTATAACTGCGAGACCCCTCTCTCTTGCTCTGCATATATATATATATATATATATATATATATACATATATTAGGTTGGTGCAAAAATAATAACGTAATAATGTCGTTTTTTGAGGTTAAAAATACGGCAAAAAACGACATTGCTACGTCATTATTTTTGCCTCCAACATAATATATATATATATATATATATATATATATATATATATATATATATATATATAGATAGATAGATAGATAGATAGATAGATATAGATATATTCATTTGAGCAGCAACCCCTGTTTAATGCATGTTTCTTTACACAAAGTATGTTTTTTAGATTTTATTTTTTTTTGGTATATGCTATCATTCAGTTCTTTGGGGGTGTGTATGCTGTGTGTCAGTGTATATATTAGTATGGGCGTGTGTATAAGTGCGATACCCCCTTTCTCTCTCTATTTCTCTACACACACACACATACACACACACACACACACACATATATATATATATATATATATATATATATATATATATATATATAAATATATATATATTCAGTTGAACAGCAACCTCTGTTTAATTCATGCTTCTTTGAACAGGGTGTTATTTTAGTTTTTTATTATATTTTTCTTGTGTGCCTACAAGTGGATTTTTTTTATTTGTTTATGGACTTTTCTAAGTGCGAACATTATATTCAACAGCCACTTTTTGCTAGCCTCTCGCAACTCTATAGTTCCTTTCATTATAGATCTTCATGTAAGCTATATTCCTAAGATGAACCCGTCTACCCAGCAGAGCTAAGATTCAACATGTCATGTACACAGAGTCGACTCATCATCATTTTTCTTATTTGGTAAGGAAGAAGTTCCACTGTTTCTTTCCCACTACACACCAGAACTGTTACTTTCTAAAACAGGTATCCTAAAAGTATGTTTCTAGGAGCGCGCCAATCGTGACCTTTTCAATGTCAAACCATACCGTTATCTATCATACATAGCATCATAATATGCACATCCACCCATCTCAAGTGAACACCATGAGAAAAACCTCATTTAGTAAGCCTCTACCATGGGATGCGTATTGGGTAAACAATAATATAAACAATTCTATCTATCTATCTATCTATCTATCTATCTATCTATCTATCTATCTATCTATCTATCTATCTATTTGTTCATATCTTTCAATCAATCACTGTTCATATCTATCTATCTGTTGAACTAGCTAGCTAGCTATCTCTTTCCCCCACTCTCTCTCACTCTCTCTCTCTCTCTCTCTCTCTCTCTATATATATATATATATATATATATATGTATATATATATGTATATATATATATATGTATGTATATATATATATATGCATATATATATATATTTATGTATATATATATATGTATATATATATATATATATATATATATATATATATATATGACAGTCTATTCATATCTATGTGTCTCTCCCTGTTTATATTCATTATCTATCGATGTATGTTCATTATCTATCTATCTATCTATCTATCTATTTCAGACTCCTATCTATCTATCTATCTATCTATCTATTTCAGACTCCTATCTATCTATCTATCTATCTATCTATCTATCTATCTATCTATCTATCTCAGTCTGATATCTATCTATCTATCTATCTATCTATCTATCTATCTATATCATTCTGATATCTATCTCAGTCTGATATCTATCTCAGGCTGTTCATGTCAATCTATCGGATGTACTTGTATAAATAGCTGTGATTGTGTGTTTCAGTTCACAATATCAAGTTATGCCTGCATATCGCTACAAGGTAGACGTTAATCGAATTAACCTAGACAGTCGCGTGTATATTTCCTATTTCGTCGAAGATTAAACAAAAGGTAAAATTCCTGGAAACATGCTCCGAGCTAGAAAAATCTGTTCAAGATTTTCACTAAAATTAACAGAATTTAACAGAATTCTTCTATCTGATAATTCAATAATAAGCAGTTTTATTTACGGCAATATGTATCATGACGGAACAACCTTCAAATATTACATCACGTGATGATATATTCGCGGAGGCATCAATAAGTGTGCTACGGTCGTTACTCTGCGAGATCGTATCTTAGTTAAATGCGTGAATTTCGTAGCTGTCGCGGAGTAATTTCATAGAAATGTAAAGTACTGCAATTATTCCTGTATAATACGCATTGTTATTTTTCAGATTTGTAGCAACTAAATTTAACATAAATTATGTACCAGCAACGATGCAAAGTACTGCAATTACTCGTGTATAATATGCGTACAAGTATAATACGCGAATCTATCCTTCTATATTTGTGAGATGAGGTATTATGTACACTATTTACATTATTCGGTCTATTGTCCTCATCTTTGTCACCATATTTATTACAACGTTTCGGCCCTTCAGTATCTGTCTGTATTTGTGAGATGAGGTATTATGTACACTATTTACAATATTCGGTCTATTGTCCTCATCTTTGTCGCCATATTTATTACAACGTTTCGGCCCTTCAGTATCTGTCTATATTTCTGAGATGAGGTATTATGTACACTATTTAAATTATTCGGACTATTGTCCTCATCTTTGTCGCCATATTTATTACAACGTTTCGGCCCTTCAGTATCTGTCTATATTTGTGAGATGAGGTATTATGTACACTATTTACATCATTCGGTCTATTGTCCTCATCTTTGTCGCCATATTTATTACAACGTTTCGGCCCTTCAGTATCTGTCTATATTTGTGAGATGAGGTATTATGTACACTATTTACAATATTCAGTCTATTGTCCTCATCTTTGTCGCCATATTTATCACAACGTTTCGGCCCTTCAGTATCTGTCTATATTTCTGAGATGAGGTATTATGTACACTATTTACATTATTCGGTCTATTGTCCTCATCTTTGTCGCCATATTTATTACAACGTTTCGGCCCTTCAGTATCTGTCTATATTTGTGAGATGAGGTATTATGTACACTATTTACATTATTCGGTCTATTGTCCTCATCTTTGTCGCCATATTTATTACAACGTTTCGGCCCTTCAGTATCTGTCTATATTTGTGAGATGAGGTATTATGTACACTATTTACATTATTCGGTCTATTGTCCTCATCTTTGTCACCATATTTATTACAACGTTTCGGCCCTTCAGTATCTGTCTGTATTTTTGAGATGAGGTATTATGTACACTATTTACATTATTTGGTCTATTGTCCTCATCTTTGTCGCCATATTTATTACAACGTTTCGGCCCTTCTATATCTGTCTATATTTCTGAGATGAGGTATTATGTACACTATTTACAATATTCGGTCTATTGTCCTCATCTTTGTAGCCATATTTATTACAACGTTTCGGCCCTTCTGTATCTGTCTATATTTCTGAGTTGAGGTATTATGTACACTATTTACATTATTCGGTCTATTGTCCTCATCTTTGTCGCCATATTTATTACAACGTTTCGGCCCTTCAGTATCTGTCTATATTTCTGAGATGAGGTATTATGTACACTATTTAAATTATTCGGTCTATTGTACTCATCTTTGTCGCCATATTTATTACAACGTTTCGGCCCTTCATTATTTGTGTATATTTCTGAGACGAGGTATTATGTACACTATTTACATTATTGTGACTATTGTCCTTATCTTTGTCGCCATATTTTTTACAACGTTTCAGCCTTTCAGTATCTGTCTATATTTCTGAAATGAGTTATTATGTACACCATTTACCTTATTCGGACTATTGTCCTCATCTTTGTCACCATATTTATTACCATGTTTCGGCTCAAATGCACATAGCACAGTGGATAACGGCGTTGGTTAGATCCCGTGACAGGACCCCAAAGCGTGTGAGTTCAATACCCAGTTAAGGCAGTGGAGAACTTTCAGAGAGAAATTAACAAGAGATAACTGATAACTGACATCCATTAGACATGGCACGTGGAACTAGAACAGTCTACCACAGTGAGCGAAATAAAGGGTTCAGTTCGACATTCCAACCATTTGAAGAAGGCCGGAGCGTACAACGGCCGAAACGTTGTAATAAATATGGCGACAAAGATTCCGAAAGTAGTCCGAATAATATAAATTATATATATATATATATATTTTTTTTCGTGTTTTATTCGGTTTCTCTGTAACCATGTGATTTCGTCCAGGCAAATATCGGCGTTAGACAAGGATGCCTACTCTTTCCAAAACCATTCAATCCGTTTGTGGAGAGAATTGTGCCGGAAACCCTCCAAGACTACTACACTTCTCTCTGTATTTGTGACCAGCGATTTGCAGATGATATTCTGAAGAACTCCACATCGGAAGTTGTCGACCGGATGATATGAAATATACGAAAGCAAAATTAAAATTAAAAACGTCAGTATCTATGCAAGGGCTCCAAGCATCACATTTGGCTTGCAAAACAAATCCCCCCTCTCAAATACAATTTAAACTTTAGAGCCAATCAATAGCACCCGCCACCCCCCAAAAAAAACGACAAAAAAAAAACGACAAAAAAACAAAAACAACACTGACTGCGTAAAAAGACCCACACGTAATACTTAAGACAGAGATTTTGTCCCCACCCCCGAGAGAAGCGGCAACCCCGGCCCTGTACAAAACCGAACCCCACCCTCCGCGTTCCTCAGATCACTCTTTCGCCCACAAAGAGACACTGTACCTTTACACTTTATACGAGCAATACATATAATTTCACACACAGACACACACATACTTATATATATATATATATATATATATATATATATATATATAACTTGTTCCTGAAATGTCATCTTCCGCTTTAAATTTAGATACCCCAACCTTACCCTGACTTGACGTCTGTGAATGTAACTGAGATATTGATACAAATTATTAGCCCTTACGCCCCTTTTCTTTAAACAATTGCTCTAGCTGTTACCATAGTAATCTTGATTTCAATAATGAATATGCTTATAAAACGCGTAAATTTCAGGAACAAGTTATTCCAGTAAAAATTTCGCTTGAAGATGCAACAGAGCTTACCACTTTAATTCAATTTAACTCAAATAATTATATTGAAGTTTTCGGCTCTTGTTTTGAAACATGAGAACTCTTATGTAGCGTTGGAATCATATTTTTAAATAAATAATTATATTTATGCTCTACTTTTTTATCGAGCACTATTTTTAAAAAATAATCATAAAAATACTAAAGAACTTTGGATTATTTACCTAACGAGTTCTTTCTTATTTTCTATATAGTTTCACACACACACACACACACACACACACACACACACACACACACACACACACACACATATATATATATATATATATATATATATATAAAACGGAGGCGACTTGACGATTGCGTCTAGCATGAAATGATATTGAGCTCTTTATCCCATAAATATAGCACACTTTAAAACTATATTTCTTCATATGTGTCTGTGTAAAGTGTGCAATGTGTAAATTGTCGCCATTTTTTTTTCGCACATGCGCGTTGTTTGTTTTTAATTTTGTCGACAGCACATTATAGAACAGTCAGTTGGGCCCGGTCTGTGAGAAAAAGAGCACCATGTCGCTATTCACTTCTCTCGAAATTTGTAAACGGCATGCTGTACTGCTTGGCATTTACACCGTAATCTTCAATATGAACAGACTAGAATGTTTGAGTGCCAATCTGGAGAGAGTGCAGAGGATTGGGAAAGAGTTGGATGAGTCTAATTGTGATTACGAAGGTATAGCAGTACGGAAAACTAATTTTGATCTTTCTAATAAGAAAATAACTCCCAAATTTCTTGGTGAGGGCTTCAGATACAATATGATAGAGGCCTGCATCTTGCTTTGAGGTGGTAGTGCTGCCCTAGGTCACATGGGTGGCTGCTGGAAGGCCCTATGTCTGGCAACAATAATATGCACCATGCTATACAGTCTGGAGAACCCAGTCATGGCTGTCAGACAATTTCTGCGACCACATTACCCCTACATCTCGTCACCTACGTCCCCAGACTGCTACACCCTTGATTATTATGTGTGGGGCGATGCTGAGCGGGAGACCCAGAGAAGTGCCTGTAACACCAAATATGAACTGCAGGCAAGAATTATGACAGCCTTCATCAACTTAAGAAAGGAGTCTGTCCAGAAGGTTTGCAGTAGATTCCGGAGACGTCTGGAGTCCGTGGTTGAAGCCAATGGCGATTTTATTGAATAAATTTATTCTTTCAAGTCTTTCAAGATATTTTTGTGTAGTTTTTGTAAATATATCTGTTAAAAAGAGATGCCAGTGTTATTTTCATTTTTGCGTCATTTCAACGACAATTTATCCATCGTACCCTATATATGGCGGACTTCCCTCTCGTATTTGACGTATGTGTGTCAAGCAGCTCACTTCCCAAGAACTGAAACCTAAGACACAAGTATATACGATTTAATTATAGTGGTGAAGGCTTTGTGCAGAACCAACCAGACTTTTGTAGAGTCGAGAAAAGAGACCTGGTGCACTAAGTGCCACAAATTCCCCAAACGACCCTGCGCAGGTTTTAAATATCCTTCTCCTAGACCAGTTGCCATACAAGGCTATATAACCCAGTCTGTGCTGCTATTTACCTATAGCTGGAGAAAGAAGAGGATTAATACCTTTCCCAAGGGTATTAGCATGTAAGTGAATGTAACAAATGCGACTGGAATTCGAAGTCAGCTCTCCAATTCCTCAATCCGAACATTGCCTCTACCATATCTATCTATCTATCTATCTATCTATCTATCTATCTATCTATCTATCTATCTATCTATCTATCTGTCTATCTATCTATCTATCTGCACGATCACATTCATTACACATAATATCTAATTCTATACTAGCATCTTAATGAAAATTAACACCTTGACCTTAAAAAGATTACATTTAAACGGTTTAAAATTCCAGCGTCCCCCTACATATCAACGTATACATCAAGTTAGCACGATCATATCCTAAAAGGCCTTATATATATATATATATATATATATATATATATATGAAATGGACAAAGTCCGACAATTATTTTAAGACATTTTTTTATGTTTATACGTTCTTTTTATAGATAGAATATTTAAGTAAATGCTCTGTTTTATAATAAACAGTATTAACAAAATCTATCGGCCTGAATATCCTAGAAATTTTCATAGAAAATATGCGTCCTTGCACGCAAGGTGTTACAGAAAGTTGGAGCGAGACTGAATAGGAGTGATAGAGGAAAGGATGAAGACAAGGATAGGGATAGATCAAGGCATCTGGAGACGTCGATTGACATTACATTTGAATAGTTAGAGATTATATCTATCAGGGAAACATGAAAAGGGGAAAGAGTTCCGCAAACGAGAGGTGCGAGACATAAAGATATTGGAGTAGGAGAGACGGCTACATTTAACAGTTTCGACAATGAAAAGGTGAGGCCGTGATGTCAGACTCGTAGAACGCTTAAATTCATGAAGTCAGGGAACCAGCGAAAGCAGCTCATCGAAGCAGTTACCATGAAAGTATTTGTAAAAAAGACAGAGAGAGGCGACGGCACGTCTACGAGAGAGCGATTGCAGACGAGATGCCAGATCAGGGCCAATTACATTGCATATCCTTCTCTGGATTTTATCAAGAACCTTGAGACAAATAGAAGGGGCACCGGACGATATATGGCAGCAATACTTCCTGCAAGTGTGAATGATTTGAAGGATCGACTCCGGCGAGAAAAATTTCCTGGCGCGGCACAGGGAGCCAACTTTCCTTTCGGTGGACGAAGCTATTAACTCAATGTATTTGTTCCATCTCAGGTCAGCGGATAATGTGAGACCAAGCAGTCGCAAAGAGGTTCTCTCATGGAGTTGAGCGTCAGACATTCTAATGGAGGGCAGGGAAGGATCTCAGTGGTCAGTAATAGACAGCAGTTTTGTTTTAGGGGCATTAAAGTTTACCAGCCAATTCCAGCCTCAGTTCACAACTAATTGGAGTTCCTTTTCGCGATAGAAGGCCAGGTTAATTTTGTCCGCGACACTAGATTTGTTTTTTGCGGCAGGAGTAAATAGCAGTGTCGTCCGCGTAGATGCTTAGTTGGGAACCTATTAATTTTCACTGTAGCATTGGGTTCTTTTTCAAACTTGACATGCATGTGCCATATTCTTTGACAGAACAGAACAAGCTCAATCGAGGTTTCGGCGGCGATATTTTTGCTGCTACGTCTCGAAAAGAAGCCGTTCTTGAACAGATTTTCCACAGGCGATGAAAAATGGATCGTTCATTCTAAGGTTCGACTCAAACGGATCTGGAAACAAGCTTGTGAATGTGCTGAACCGGTTGGCTAAAACGAATTTTCATCTAAGTCATGTGTTCATGCGCGTTTTTTGCAATCGAAGGGGAATAATTCACTTCCTGCTTCTTCCAGCCGGCAAAACAATAAACGCAAAGATGTATGGCGAACAACTCACCAATGTCAATGCGAGCGTCAAATGTATGTCATCCCATAAGTTCTGTCCGAATTTTAACTTTTTGTTAAAATGAACGAAATTTAAAGAGTATTTTATAATGTCTAATGGGGCTGAACATTATTTTATATTTAGATGCATTTAAACTGATCAAATTTTATTTCAGAGAACAATAAAATTAAGTTTTGTTTGATTAAAACCCTGCTAGCATGGAAGTACCCAAGAATCATTTGAGGCACATAATGCTTTATGAGTTCAAGAAAGGAAACTCAGCAGCCGAAGCGGCTAGAAACATTCACTCAGTTTATGGAGAGGAATGTGTGAATGAAAGAACTTGCAGAAGATGGTTTGCAAAATTCAGAGGTGGAGATTTCACCCTTGAAGATGAAGATCGAACCGGACGTCCAGTTGAGTTTGATGAAAAGCTTCTGGAAGCAGTCCTTGAAGGAAATCCTGCTTTATCAGTTGGGGAATTTGCAGCGTTTCTCAGTTCAAACCATACAACTGTTCATTGTCATCTTCGACAACTTGGAAAAGTTCCTAAACTTGGAAAATGGGTGCCTCATGAATTGTCTGAAAACAACCTCAAATCCCGAGTTGACATCTGCTTTTCTTTCCAACTTGTTTCACCTTTTTTGGATAGACTTCTGACTGGCGACGAAAAATGGATCTTTTATCGAAATGTTAAGCGTCGTAGACAGTGGCTTGGTAAAGGGGAAGGACCCCAACCACAGCCGAGAAGGGAACTTCATGGGCAAAAGGTTCTTCTTTCAATCTGGTGGGATCACCAAGGAATAATCCACTTTGAATTCTTACCACCTAATGCAACAATTAATGCTCAAATATACTGTCAGCAATTAGAGCGTTTGAACCAAGATTTGAGGGAAAAAAGACCTGCTCTAGTGAATCGAAAAAGGGTGATGTTACATCAGGACAATGCGCGACCCAACACAGCAAGACTCACGTCACAAAAGATCGAAGAACTTGGCTGGGAGAAAATTCCTCATCCACCTTATTCTCCCGATCTTGCTTCTTCAGACTACCATTTGTTTCGTAGCTTACAGAATCCTTTGGAAGAAACAGCTTTTGTAACACAGGAAGAGGTTAAAACTGATATTTGTGAGTTCTTCGAATCAAAGCCAAAAGAATTTTACAGTAATGGAATTAGTAACCTTGTTAATAGATGGAAGGAAGTCATAGATAATCCGGGAAAATACATTGTTGATTGAATCTGTAATTAAATGTAACATTTGTTCACTTGTTTTCTTTATTCAAAATTCGGACAGAACTTATGGGATGACCTGATAGATGGAAGGAAGTCATAGATAATCTGGGAAAATACATTGTTGATTGAATCTGTAATTAAATGTAACATTTGGTCACGTGTTTTCTTTATTCAAATTCGGTCAGAAATTATGGGATGACCTGATAGATAGAAGGAAGTCATAGATAATCAGGGAAAATACATTGTTGATTGAATCTGTAATTAAGTGTAACATTTGGTCACGTGTTTTCTTTATTCAAAATTCGGACAGAAATTATTTCGGGTATTTTTTTCGAAACATGTATCGCCGGCATTACTACTGTAAAATGTATTTTTATATTTTCATCGTGTTTTAAACTCTTTTTGATTATTAACTATTTGCCCATAGCCGAGACCCTAACAGGTGCTACTACCACAGGTTAAGGCAGACCTGGGAACAACAGTAAGAGGTTGTTCTATGTTACTCAAAATCTTCCGATCAGAGTACTTACCGCCGGATGTATTTTATTGTCGTACCCAATACTAGTTAAGGTAGTTAACGATGCATGATGGGAATTTCCATAGATGGAACTCGCTTATCCAATGGGTCATTCCTGTTTTATTGTGTGGATAGTCGGAAGAAAAGATCTATGAATCGTACTATTTGGATTTAAGGAAAGGGAAGAAAAAGAAATAAAGAAATAAAGAAATTTTATTATTATGGTCCAGGTTGGGACCCAGGAAGAACAACACGAACACAAGAGTAGAAAGAACGAAGGTATATTACACGAAATAATAATACAAGATGTGGAAGGTGTTATTATGACTGTCAGTCTGGTTTGGAGTGAACTACTATCAGTTCGACTCGATTCGATAATTACTTACCCCCCCCCCCCGCCTACGAGGGAAAGATGTGGCACAAGGCTGAGTTTTTCGTGGCTTTTTCCGAGTCCGTAGGCTTGGCCAAAAAATACCCTGTAAAAACAGAATCGGGTTAGTCAACCTCCCCGAACAAGACTCTGCTCTTCGGCAGAGCCTCGTCCGGGTTCCTGTCTGCTCAGAGGCAGAGAGTTCGACCGTCAAGCCGAAACGACTCGATTCGGTATCTAGCCACCCCCAACGAGAGTTGCATGTGGCACAAAGCCGAGTTTAACGTGGGTTTCCCTAGCCTGTAGGCTCGGCCAAAAAATGCCCGAACGAGACTCTGCCCTCGGCGGAGCCTCGTCCGGGTTCCTCTCTGCTCAGAGACAGAGAGTTCGACCGTCAAATCGAGCTTCTCGGCTTGATTCGACCCTCTCTCTTGAGAGGCGTAGTATACATAGTGTTAGGAAGAGTTCATTCTGTAGTTATAGATAAGGACCCATGACAGTTATATAGGAATAAAGTGTCGCTGCCAACACTTGAGTTTGAACATAGATCGCCAGGGAGCAAATACCGGCGATCCCATTATTGAATTAAGTAGACCATGTGGCCATAGATTAAACGCATATATGGGAGGGAACGTGTGCCTAATTCATCGCATTTCTGTCATATCTTTTATTACTATTCTGACCTCTATTTCTGTTCTATCCTCTATACTATACAGAACCGCTAGTTTTAGTCTATCCTCTACTAATATACGGATAGCTATTCTCTACTCTATTCACTATAATATTTCTCTATTCGGATCACTACGGGTTACTATTCGAACGAATATTATCGAGCAAGTATTATTAGTGTGAGGGATGTTCGAAGGCGTCTGACACCAGTATTGTTCAACAGCATTACTATAGTTGTAACTGCGATTACAAAGTCTCTACTACAACAAGCATTACAAAAGCGACAACGAGTATTCTTTGATATTACAAAAGTGGCAACGAGTGTTCGTTGACATTATAAAAGAAAGAAAGAAAGAAAGAAAGAAAGAAAGGGATGTTAGAGAAGGCGATAACGCTTTTATGTGCTTAATGTCTACTTCAACGAAATAGAAGTCCTTGTCAGTTTGTAATCTCTTCATTTGTACCCTCTTCTTTAAATAACAAGTATTCATATTAATGGTTGCCATTGCTATATTTTCTATCACTTCAAACATAATTATTTTTGGATAACCCAACGCATTTCCTTAAATATGATTTATCGAATACGCAAGCTGATAGGCGTAATACACTCTGTTAAATCTAGGACGTCTATTTCAAATAAGATGCATCTACTATAATAATTCTTTAAAAACTTTTTAAACTCAAATATTTACAGATCATTAATATATAAATTTGTCAGAAAATTCAATCCCTGAAAATTTCACGGCATTGCTATTTTTTCTTTCATAGCTGTACAATTGTTGCAACACAGACTTTTGTTAGCAAATTATCCACAGAAAGTTTCGAAACCTATATCCATATATTGACACTTATAGATATGTCGACAATTTTTCACATTCGTCAAATATATTTACAAGGCAAACATAAGCCAATTATATTCACGTTCTCTTCGCAAAAGGGAAAGAGAAAAACGATTGTGTAGTCCCGATGTTGAGGAAAAAAAAAGAAACTATTCTATAATACGGATTATTATAATTACATTAAAGAAGACTCCTCTTTTCACCTCTGTGAAGAGATAATTCAGTGTTGTATATTAAAACGCTGAATCCCGGCTTTAATAAGATCAACGTCAACAAAAGATTTTAGTTCCAAAATTCTGTTCTCAATATTTGTATATAGAACGCATTAGAAATATACAATGAATTTGATAATATGATCTACGTTCGTTCAAATATTCTCTATTTTTTTTCTTTTTTTTTTTTTTTGATATACATAATTTTGAGGAGATGGGTTTTATCAGCCTGCGAAATCTTCAGTCAAAAAAAAACAAACAAAACAAATAAAAACACGGATGGTGATCGGAATACGAGATTTTTTTTTCTTCCCCTATAGCGGATTCCTTTGTTCGGAGACGAGATGTTCACTCCACGAAATAGAAAAATGGCTGTGATAGGAATCTCAAGAAATATTTACCACAGAATATGATTGTGACGCACTAAGAAATATGGGGCCTTTTTCAATCGTGGCAGTAGAGATCTGTGACTGCCTAGCCTTCAGGCAGGGAGAAGAAAGGAAGATGAACTTTCGTCATTCTTGTTTTCTTCATTTGTATCTCATTTCCAAAATATCTCTTCGTTTCTGATAAAGATTGTTTTCAAAACTTTGGCTCCATTTTTCATATTTTAGCGATGTGACGATTATTGTGATGAAATTACAAACATTTAATTAAATATCCCGTTGAATTATTAATGTTACTTATTAAAATGATTAAGAAAAATAATTTATTTTATTTAATTATGTTTTCATAATTGTTCCTAATGTTATTATCCACCTCTCATATTACAAAAGCATATTTTAATCATTTCACCCTAAGCAAGGCAATGAAGCCACTAAGGCGCATGGGATTACTGAGTGTGAGAGAATATGAGAAAATGAAAAAAAAATACTATTAACTGGAGACAACAATAAAAGAAGAGGAATTAAGAACACAGAAGATAATGCATTATATCATTTCATCCCAAGGAAGGCAATAAATCTACTAAGACGCAAGGTGTTACTGAGTGTGAAAGAATATGAGAAAAAAGAAAAACACTATTAAGGAGAGAGAACAATAAAAGAAGAGGAATTAAGAAGACAGAAAAAAATGATTGACATTGCATTTAATCATTTCATCCCAAGGAAGGCAATATAGTCACTAAGACGCAAGGATTTACTGAGTGTGAAAGAATATGGGAAAAAGAAAAACATTTTTAAAGAGAGAAAAAAATAAAAGAAGAGGAATTAAAAAGAAAGAAGATAACGATTGACATTGCATTTAATCATTTCATCCCAAGGAAGGCAATAAATCTACTAAGACGCAAGGTGTTACTGAGGGTGAGAGAATATGAGAAAAACTACTATTAAGGAGAGGTAAGAATAAAAGAACAAGAATTAAGAAGACAGAAGATAAAGATTGATATTGCATTTAATCATTTCATCCCATGCAAGGCAATAAAGCCACTAAGACGCAAGGGATTACTGAGGGTGAGAATATGAGAAAAACTACTATTAAGGAGAGGGAAGAATAAAAGAAAAGTATTAAGAAGACAGAAGATAAAGATTGATATTGCATTTAATCATTTCATCCCATGCAAGGCAATAAAGCCACTAAGACGCAAGGGATTACTGAGGGTGAGAAAATGAGAAAAACTACTATTAAGGAGAGGGAAGAATAAAAGAAAAGAATTAAGAAGACAGAAGATAAAGATTGATATTGCATTTAATCAGTTCATCCCATGCAAGGCAATAAAGCCACTAAGATGCAAGGGATTACTGAGGGTGAGAATATGAGAAAAACTACTATTAAGGAGAGGGGAGAATAAAAGAACAAGAATTAAGAAGACTGAAGATAACCATTAGCATTGCATTTAAATTTTTGAAAATCAAAGGCAATAAAGCCACTAGGACGCAAGGGTTTACTGAGTGTTAGAGAATATGAGAAAAAACTGCTATTAAGGAGAGAGGAGAATAAAAGAACAAGAATTAAGAAGACAGAAGATAAGGATTAACGTTGCATTTACCTTTTTGATGATCAAAGTTGATTTGAAAGCAAGAAGCCGGAGTTAGGCAAGGAGAAGTGCGATAGAAGAACCTGTTAGTGTAGAATTTACGGTCGCATCTAGCTAATTCAACTGCAAAATAGAAAAAGTTCAGCCACAGTACGTGACGGCATTGAACTGGACGGTATTATTACCATGGGAATTGAAATAGAGTAGCAATAGGCCTGCGACGTTTCGCCTGTGGGAACGGCGTTGAAGGGTGGACAATAATTCATTACTTCCAAGACTGCGCAAACATTTTTGAACTCAGTGAACATTGTGCAGCTCCAACCCACATATGGCAGGTTCCAATATTGGCAACATTTTTGTATGGGAAAGAAAAATAGGGTGAAGCAATGAAAATCATATTGCGGAGTTCCATCGTCTTTTCTTCTGTGTTGTTTCTCTTGAGGACGTAGATGATCATGGCTCTCCACAGTTTCCTGTTGTTTATATAAGTAATGCTAGACTTGCTATCTCTCTTCTGCCGTCCATTCATCCACGGTCTTTAGATAGGCTACTTGCAGTTTCCCTTTGAACGTTCCTGCCTTCTTCCGGATCTGTCTATATTTCTGAGATGAGGTATTGTAACTATTTATTTTATTTATTTACCTTTTTTGGACTGTTGTCCTGATCATTATTGCCATATTCACGACGTTTCGGCCGTTGAACGCTCCAGCCTTCTTCCGGATCTGTCTATATTTCTGGGATGAGGTATTGTAATTATTTGCTTTATTTATTTACCTTTTTTGGACTGTTGTCCTGATCATTATTGCCATATTCACGACGTTTCGGCCGTTGAACGCTCCAGCCTTCTTCCGGATCTGTCTATATTTCTGGGATGAGGTATTGTAATTATTTGCTTTATTTAGCTTGACGTGTCTTTACTGATTTGGCCACAGAGGAGCGTTTGGTTAGCAAGGTCGAATTTACTATATTTAAACTTCACTCTTCAAGGAATCTCTTACGTGCATTCATATCTGCTCATGGCGTATCAAATGTAAACAAATGACAATTATTTTAAGACATTTTTATGTTATACATTCTTTTTATATATACAGGTTCATAGGATACAGGTTCGAATCCTATCGGAGGACGAATATTTTCTGTGAAAATTTCTCGGACATTCAAGCCGGTAAATGTTGTTGATACTGTTTATTATAAACAGAGCATTTACTTAAATATTTGTATCTATAAAAATAATGTATAAACATAAAAATGTCTTAAAATAATTGTCGGACTTTGTCCATTTCATTATATATATATATATATATATATATATATATATATATATATATATATATATATATATATATATATTTATGTATGTCTGTATGTATGTATGTTTCAAAAATAATATAGACTCTACTGTTTTTTGGATTATTAACTTAATAGTTCTTTCCTATTTTTCTATATATTTACACACACACACACACGTACACACACACACACACACACACACACACACATATATATATATATATATATATCAAATATCTGTTGCAGTTCAATTTATATTGCAATGAATCATTAATACAAAAAGTAGTTTAGTAAAGTTAATGATATAAAATGGCGAAATTCTTTCTCAAACAAAATTTTAAAGTTGCATTAACCTACGAATCACTTGATGAATGTTATAAACCTTGTTTTTAATAACTACAAGCTGTATAAGATTTTTTTAAACTGCAAGTACTTTCAACTGTACATTCAGTCATCCTCAGGCATGGAAATTGTTTTGTTTTTAGAAAAATCCAGGTAGCATTAGTGACGAAAAACATTACATGCGAATCGAAATACAGCTTGTAGTTATTTAAAACAAGGATCATGGAATTCATCGAGTGATTTGTAGGATAATGAAACTTTAAAATTTTGTTTCGAAAGGATTTC
>OZ010603.1:67600446-67625446 GCA_963932145.1 Acanthosepion lycidas | reverse complement strand
ATCTACATTACAACCAAAAACTTTTTGCGGTTTCTCTTTTCTTATTATAGACACTTTTCTTTCGTTAGAACTACTATAACCTCTTCCCTTTATATATATATATATATATATATATATATATATATATATGACTATAATAATGCAAGACTCTTCGGTAAATCGAATCCAGTTCTCTCAGTCACTGTGTGTTTATCTGAAAATAAATACGCTTAAATTGTCATCCGAACAAATAGCTTTAATTAAATTCTCAAACCAAAACAAAACTATTAAATAAGTGATATAAACAAATTTTTACTACGTTAAAACAAAAAACAAAAAGAAAACACCGATTAAAAACAAATAAATAAATATATGTATAAGATAAGAAACAAAAAATAAAAATAAATAAAAACAAGCAAAATAATTTAACCTAAATAAATAAATAAACAACTTCGTGGCCTGACGATTGCATATAGCATGAAACAGCCTGTCGCCTCTAAGTGCTGACTTCAATGTTCACTTTTATATTTATACACGCTCTATCTCTGATATTGAGCACTTTATCCCATAAATATAGCACACCTTAAGACTATATATATATATATATATATATATATATATATATATATATATATATATATATATATATATCGGCTTTAACCTGAAGATCCATTTAGGTGAATCGTAGGTGGGTTTTCATAGAAAATATTCGTCCTTGGAAATATTCGTCTATGAAAATTTCTCGGACATTCAGGCCGGTAAATGTTATTTAATACTGTTTATTATAAACAGAGCATTTACTTAAATACTTGTATCTATAAAAAGAACGTTAAACATAAAAATGTCTTTAATATATATATATATATATATATATATATATATATATATATATATATATATATATATATATATATATATATATATATATATGGTCTATCTAAAATACTTTATATATATGACGTCATTTGTTTACATTTGATACGCCGTGAGCAGTTATGAATATTCGAGATTCATGGAAGATTGAAGTTTATAAGCAGTAAATTCGACCTTGCCTACCGAACGCTTCTTTGTAGCCTAACGGTAAGCCACGTCAGCGTCTGGACATAAAATGAATAAAAAATGTTCAAATGTAAATGTAAATGACGGTGCCGTATAGGATGCAGGTTCGATTCCTGTCAAAGAACGAATATTTTCTATGAAAATTTCTCGGATATTCAGGCCGGTAAATGTTATTTAATACTGTTTATTATAAACAGAGCATTTACTTAAATACTTGTATCTATAAAAAGATCGTTAAACATAAAAAAATGTCTTTAATAAATAAATTGTCGGACTTTGTCCATTTCGTAATATATATATATATATATATATGAACACTTACTACGACGTAAGATTACAAACATCCATGATTTATATGATCTAAAGTTACAAAGGAACAGAGTCATTTCAAGTTAAATAAATTATAAATGCCATGACTTTAAGAAGTCCCACTTGATATTACCCAAGCAGTTGGCTGTAGGTCAACACCTGACTATTTATACACGAGCTGTACTCGGAAGAACTTAGCGGACATAATAGGTCATCGATAGTGATATATGAACGTAGACGTTTGTCGAACGCCGATACAGAGTCATATTACAGGGACTTTCTGTACTGGGGCGACATTATCTCTCTCGCAGAGGATAAATTGGAAGGAAAGATTAAGTCAGCTCTTGCGCGTAAATGGAAGACATAGATAGAATTTGAGAACGAATCTTGGAGAAGACATTCACATCGTTCCATTTCTGTCGTAAACGGATCGTCACCCTGTTATTTATTGAATTTGTGAAAATGTTTTTTTTTTATATATGGCTACTTCAGCTTATTTTATTTGGTTGGTGCAAAAATATTGTCGTTTTTTGACGTTAAAAAATACGTAAAAAAAAACGACAATATTTTTGCACCAACCTAATACATATCTTATATAAATATTTCTCTTGTCTCAGATGTTTCAAATCTCTTAAATTTCTCAATCTTTATGTATGTATATCTATCTACCTCATTTTTTTTAATATCAAGCTATCTATCTCGGTAGGTTCATCTATCTATCTATCTATCTATCTATCTATCTATCTATCTATCTATCTCAGTCTGTTCACTATCTACCTATCTATCTATCTCGGTATGATCATCTATCTATCTATCTATCTATCTATCTATCTATCTATCTATCTATGTAATTTCATCTACCTATGTATCTATCGCATTCTGCTAATTATCTATCTATCTATCTCGGTATGTTCATCTATCTATCTATCTATCTATCTATCTATCTATCTATCTCGGTATGTTCATCTATCTATCTATCTATCTATCTATCTCGGTACGTTCATCTATCTATCTATCTCGGTACGTTCATCTATCTATCTCGGTACGTTCATCTATCTATCTATCTATCTATCTATCTATCTATCTATGTCAGTCTGTTCACTATCTATCTATCTATCTCGGTATGATAGATCATTTTTTTATAATTAGGTTGCGATACAAGCGAATTCTTGATCTTTTTCCTTCTGAATTTCTTTCTTCAAACCTGTCTGTTAGTCGAAATTTCCTTTTTTTTTAATTTTAGAATCAGGAAAAGCCAGTAGACGTTTCTGGGTGGCATAAAGAGGAAAGCTGGTTTGGAAAATTTGACACTCAAAGCACACATTGAAGAAAGCTTGACAGACGGAAGCAGCGCATGACGCACCTCACAGGGAATAGGAGACATTCTACAAAAATCAAGAAGTTATGGAGAGCCATTCTATTTTTCTTATGCTCGTATAAGTGTTTACTTTTCTGGACATAAAATGAATAAAAAATGTTCAAATGTTTTAGCAATTTCGGCTTTTTTATTAGCCACTGTCAATGATTTCATTATTACTTTTAACTGAATGCATGGATTTTTAAAGTAGAGTTAAAGGAATGATATTTTTTTTTATTTTCTAAACACGGCCAGTACATTATGGCCGTGTTCCTAGTTGATGATATTAAATTTTGGCTTTTTCTTTTTTATAATTAGCTCTTACATTATTTTTAGCCTTTTGTACATATAAACGAGACCATTATATTTGTATTGTCTATAAATATGTTGCGGGTGTATTTTGGGAGGTCTTCTTGTATGTCTAAATGTGACCTAATTGAGCTGAGCTATAAAACTTCTAGAAAAGAGAGATCGATGCCCAAATATACAATTTTACACACACACACACACACACATATATATATATATATATATATATATATATATATATATATATATATATATATATATTGTGTGTAATCAGGCAGCATTTTTTCATTGATACATGTTTCATTAAATAATATTGACAAGTGTTGTCTATTTATTTGATGTAAATTCTTTTCATATCGTCTGATAACCTTAATAACATTATCATTAAACGAAGAAAGAAAATCACAATATTGATACATATTTTTCATCCTATCTAAGGTTTCGGCTTTCATAAGCCATTATCAAAGATGACAATTACATTACAATATATTAAACAACAATTAAACGGACAATTTTTACTTGGCTATTTCAATTTGCCTTTTCACAAGGCTACATTTATAATTCCAAGTGTTGAGAGTTTTGTGTGCTGCTGGATCATGTATTTTAAATTTTGTGTATTCAGGCAGCATTTTTTCATTGATATATGTTTCATTAAATAATATAGAGAAGTGTTGTCTATTTATTTGATATAAATTCTTTTCATATCATCTGATAAGCTTAATAACATTATCATTAAACGAAGGAAGAAAATCACAATATTGATACATATTTTTTTTTTTATAAGGTATCCCACATTGAGTGCTCGATGTAATACAACAGAACTGTTAAGTATATATTAAGTTTCGACCGTTGTATGCCCCGGCCTTATTCGTCCACCGGGTTAGATCGTTCTATTTCCACGTGCCATGCCTCTTCCAGATGTCTCAGTAATTTCCCTTTAACTCAACACTCCGAGTATTTGGTTCACAACTGTTGAAGCCTGGTATTGAACTCACAACTCTCTGGGTCTAGTCAATGGATCTAACCAACGCCTTTATCCACTGGGCCATGTGTCCTTGGGTTCGCTTCGAAATTCCAATCATCTGAAGGAGGCCGGAGTGTGGAACGACCGAAACGTTGTGAATATGGCAATGAAGATGAGAATAACAATCGAAATAATGTAAGTAATCATAATACATCATCTCAGAGATATAGACAGATATATAGAGAGACATAGTCATAAAGGCCGGAGTGTACAACGGCCGAAACGTTGTGAATATGGCTATGAAGATGAGGATAACAGTCCGAATAATGTAAATAATGTAAGTAATCATAATACATCATCTCAGAGATATAGACAGATATATAGAGAGACATAGACATAAAGGCCGGAGCGTACAACGGCCGAAACGTTGTGAATATGGCTATGAAGATGAGGATAACAGTCAGAATAATGTAAATAATGTAAGTAATCATAATACATCATCTCAGAGATATAGACAGATATATAGAGAGACATAGACATAAAGGCCGGAGCGTACAACGGCCGAAACGTTGTGAATATGGCTATGAAGATGAGGATAACAGTCCGAATAATGTAAATAATGTAAATAATCATAATACATCATCTCAGAGATATAGACAGATATATAGAGAGACATAGACATAAAGGCCGGAGCGTACAACGGCCGAAACGTTGTGAATATGGCAATGAAGATGAGGATAATAGTCCGAATAATGTAAATAATGTAAGTAATCATAATACATCATCTCAGAGATATAGACAGATAGTATTCATATTTTTTAATATACATATATCTACATTATATATATATATATATATATATATATATATATATATATATATATGTATATATATACATACATCTACGTAAGTTGAGAACGAATAGAGTACAATTCCAACGTTCCTAACATTTAATTTAAAAGAGGGCTCAATCCAAAGTAGAGCAATATTCTTTATTTTAGAGATATATCATGTCAAAAACCATGTCAAAATCTCTACACAATTGCAGTCATGTTTCGATGCGTATCCACGCATCTCATCAGGCGATTTTACAATCGACTGATGAGATACTTTTGATTGTGTGGTGATTTTGATATATTTGTCGATGTTCAGTTATGTACCAAGAGTGATACACGCTCAGGCGATCATGTATCTTTCGATACATGACTGACGAGGCAGACTATTTTTTCCGCAGTAGGATGCCATTTCTTTTTGCGGTAGACCAGTGGCCATCTAAGGCTTGAGAACACCGTCTGTCTTGTTATTTATCCATAGCTGGGTGGGAGAAAAAGAAGATTAATACGCTTCCCAATGGTATTAGCACGTAAGTGAATGTAATGGATTCGAGTGGAATTCGAACTCGGCTTTCCGATTCAGTTATGTGTCATGCGTGATACACGCTTAGGCGATCATGTATCGAGGGATACATGACTGACTAGGCAGATTTTTTTCCCGCAGTAGGTTGCCATTTCTTTCTGCGGTAGACCAGTTGCCATCTAAGGCTATAGAACACGGTCTGCTATTTACTGTGTGAAGGATAGCATTTATAACTTTCCCAAGCGTATTAACACGTAAGGGACTGTAATCGATTTGTCTGGAATTCGACCTCAGCTCTCCGATGTAATATCCTAAAATAAAGTATATATATATATATATATATATATATATATATATATATATATATATATATATATATATGATGGATTCTCCCGTCGTTTTTGATGTATGAGTCTCTTTCAGTCCAGTTTTTGTGTCTATGAGACAACAATCCTACACGGGATTTACAAACAAATCCTCACCAAGGGCATACTGAAGGATTGACTGTGATATGGGCTGATATATTAGCCCAAGATTTAGTGTTTCTTAACTCTCACATGGTTGGGACGATTCTTTTCAAAGTTAGTTATGCTTCAGTAGCATGTATTTCTTTTTTCTTTTTCTTTCTTTTTTTTTTTAAACATTTCACCCCAAGCAAGGCGGGAAGCCATTAGGACGCAAGGGGTTACAGAAAATTTAGAGCAAGATCAGATAGGAGTGATAGAAGAAATGACGAAGAGAAGGGTAGTGGATAGATCAAGGCAACTGGAGATGTCTATTGACATTACACTTGAATAGCTGGAGATTATAACTCTCAGGGAAACGGGAATAGGGGAGGGAGTTCCACAGGCGAGAGGTGCGAGACATGAAGCTATTGGAGTAGAAGAGACGGCTACATTTAGGAGTTCCGACAGTGAAGTCGGTAGGACGGGATGCCAGCCTCATAGGGCGCTTGAACTCATGAAGTCTGGGAACCAGGAATGCCGCTCCCCGGAACAATTACCATTAAAGTATTTGTAGAACAGACAGAGGGAGGCGACGGTGCGTCTGTGAGAAAGTGACTGTGACGAAATGCCAGAGCAGGGCCAACCACATTGCATATCCGCCCCTGGAGACTATCAAGAACCCCGAGGCAAACAGAAGGGGCACCAGATCATATATGGCAGCAATACTCCATGCAAGGGCGAATTGTTGATTTGTAGATCTGGAGGATCGATTCCGGGGAGAAAAATTTCCTGGCGCGGCACAGGGAGCCAACTTTCCTTGCGGTGGACGAAGCAATTGTCTCAGTGTATTTATTGCATCTCAGGTCAGCAGTCAACGTGAGACCGAGCAGCCGCAGAGAGTTGCTCTCGAGAAGTTGAGCGTCAGACATTCTAATATAGGACAGGGAAGGAATTCGTTTGCTGGTTTTTCAGCAGCCAGTTCGAACTCCTCCATAGGGATGTTTGCAGCAATTAAATTGTATTTAAGTTTATCCTTGAAGCGTAACCAAGGACGTTATACATTACGTTTACGATGAAATAGTTGGCTATACACGAGGATTTTCGGCATCCGATCATAATTCATTTTGATGACGTGACCAGCGCATCTGAACTGTGATTGCATCAGAGAGGATTCAGTACCACCGACACCACATTTGAAGAAAAGATCAGGGTTAGAGATTTTTTCCTGCCATGTATAACCGCATATTAAACGAAAATAGCGTTTATGAAAAGCATCAAGTTGATTGATCTGCGTCCTGTATGGCGTCCAAGGTTCTGATACATAAAGAAGTATGGTGAGAATGACTGCTCGATAAACACTGATTTTCGTTTTTAGTGAAATCCCATAAACATCCCATAGGCGATGATATATATATATATATATATATATATATATATATATATATATATATATATATATATATATATATAACGGAACCGTCATATAGCCTGACATGCTTTTACCGATTGAGCCACAGAGGATCGTTTCGGTTAGCAAGGTCGATTTTAATGTTTTTAAACTACAATTCTCCATTTTCTCTCGTACATTCATATCTGCTATATGACGGTTCCGTATAGGATGCAGGTTCGAATCCTGTCGGAGGACGCATATTTTCCGTGAAAATTTCTCGGACATTCAGGCCGGTAAATGTCGTTAACACTGTTTATTATAAAAAGAACGTATAAACAGTAAAAAATGTCTTAAAAATAATTGTTGGACTCTGTCCATTTCATAATATATATATATTTCATAATATATATATATATATATATATATATATATATATATATATATATATATATATATATATATATATATATTGGTTGGATAGATGTGAGTTTGTGACCCTGGGTTTCACGCTTTTGCAATCGTCAGATAAACTGATTAATTTTTTAAAAAAATTTGGGGTTTATGCAAACATCGATGTATGTTCATTCGCCTAATGGAGTACGCAAACACATACATACTTGGTCGTCCGTCGGGACTCATACATATATAAACATATGTGGGCAGTCTCGGATATAACATATGTATGTATACGGGTGGTGTTGTGTCTATACATACGCATTTGTATGTTGAAATTCAAAGATTGGAAGTGTAGCGAAAATTTTTCGTGATTGTCTAGTGAATGTATACATGTCATTTTTCTATTTTTCCACTGAATAATATTTCCTCGCGTTTATATATATACGTGTGGTGGGGTTTGTGTAAAATTATGATTATTTATATTTATTTTTAAATTTTTGAAAAAAAAGGGGGTTTATTTGTTATATTTAAAGCTGGTTATTTGTTTGTTTTTGATGACTGTGTATATGTAACAGGTAGAAATTTCGGTTTGTAATCCTTATTGGTTATTTTATATGGTGATATTTAATATGCTGGGTGAGAGGGTAGTTTATGTTAATAATTATATCGGTTCTATATGATATGATGTGATAGTAATGTTGTAAGAGTTTCGAGACAATGGTAATATAATTAGCTAAGTACCGCGCATATAATATATAAATAATTATATATATATACATATATATTTATTTATATTTATATAGACGCACTTTTCACACACACACACACACACACACACACACACACACACACACACACACACACACACACACATATATATATATATTATGTAAAACAAAGCATAATATTTTTTCTAAATAAATCCACATTACAGCCAAAAACGTTTGCGGCACCTCTCTTCTTTTTAATATATATATATATATATATATATATATATATATATATATTCAAGGTATGCTTAAATATTCAGATTTGAACTCTCTTTACAAAAGGCCTTAACATCCAGTTTCTGTGAATTAGGTCCTCTTGTTTGGGCTGGGACATTTTCTTTCAGCTCTATTTCTCCTACTTCCGCCATATTTGTTCCCTTTCTTTCCTTCATTCCCTGACTTGGATAGAATCCCCGAAAAGAAAATTAATGTTTATGCAGTAACAACTACACCTCAACAACTAATGCAGTCTTCTTGTTATTATTTTTCCTTCTCGCCGTAAAACAACGTGTCTTTTTCATGTGACCAGACGCTTCTTGAACGGGAAGACATTTTTTATCCGGGGAAACCAATAAAACGGAATAAGCATTAGTGTGGATCTGACATAACTAAACATTCTAGAAAGTGCTTTTAAAATCTGCTTTTACGATTTTCGTCTTTTTTTTAATTTTTATATTACTTTATTTATTTATTTATTTTTTATTTTTTTGTCTCTCAACTTGGAAAATTGTTATTTTATCCCTTTCACAAGCCTTAAGCTATCAACTTTGTTGAGCGTTCATCATCACTGTTTGGATTGTATTATGTTCAAAGTATTTCTTGCCAGATTTTCTTCTTGGTATATTCCGTAGGAATTAGATTTTTTTTTTTATTTTATTCTAACACGCGGAAAGAAAAAAAAAAAAACTAACCATAAAATGTTGTAAGTGCTTCTCGGTGATCAGATGGCAATACTTACGTCAAGGGAAATACGATATTAAATAAATTTTAGGGAAATAATCTTTATTGGTGCGACTGTCTGGCAAAAGATACGGACATGCATTTTCAATTGTTCTTACTCTCTCTTTCTCTCTATCACTTTAAACGCTATATATATATATATATATATATATATATATATATATATATATATATATATATTAGGTTGCTGCAAAAATAATGTCGTTTTCTCACATAGTAACATATGTGAGAAAACGACATTATTTTTGCACCAACCTTATATATATATATATATATATATATATATATATATATATATATATATATACATATATATATATATATAGCGAGAAAGAGAGAGACAGACAGACAGAGAGACACAGACAGACACAGACAGAGAGAAAGAGAGAGAGTGAGAGAGAGAGTGTGTGTGTGTGTGTGTGTGTGTGTGTGAAAGACTCTCAAATACAGGGACATACATACAAATGTTTGTTCTTTTGATTTTTATATAATTTCAACTCAAGCAAGGATATAAAGCCGCTAAAACTCAATGTGTTACTGAGAGTAAAAGAAAACGTTATTGAGGAGCGAGAGCAATAAAAGAACAGGTTTCGATTGACGTTGCCTTTAACATTTTGAAGATCGTAGTTTACAAAAATGCAAGAAGTTCGATCCGTAAATGAGAAGTGCGGTAGAAGAAACCATTTCAATTGTAAAATGATGAGACCTAGCTGCCAATCTAGTACTGCTCTTAAATTCATAAAGTCTAGGTACCAAAGTGTATAGCTCATCAGAATAATTACCATGAACCTACTTATCAGATTAAGAAACTGTTAGCATAGAACTTACCGTAGGCCTCAACCGTGGTGATAGAAAGCGACCGGATTCTCTCTCCTCTCGGTGATTGCCGACCGCTTTTCAAGGCATGCAGCAATAAACGACATCATCAGAAGTGATCTTGATGCATCTATGTCCCCCTCCCAAATCGAGCCCGTAGGCTTCGACTGTGGTGATAGAAAGCGGCCGGATGGCATTACCATTTTCTCTTTAAAAAGCGTTGGGTGAGTCGTTGATTTGGCATGTGACTTGTGCCGGTCTATTTTCTGATATGTTCCGGAAAGGGATATATTTGTTCGAAGTAGCAAAGTGGCTGTTGACTACTTTAACCGGGTAGGACAATCTAACAGGTAATCGTAATGGACTGGTCTTTGTCGTAGTGGTAGGGAATAGGCGTAGGCAATAGGCGAAGACAATAGGTGTAGCCAATAGGCGCCGTCCCTGTACCGCCTCATCAGTCTGTATTTATGGCTGACACCAGCCAATCATATTACTGTGAGGGGGAACCCAGGTGTATGCATATTCATTACATCATTTTCGACCGGTAATTTGATCAGGTCCGCAATCGAGCCGGAATCTGTCGCTCGGGACGCGGGGATGAAAAAAAAAATAGTTAAATATTCTTTTGCGGACAGATTAATTTTTACTCCAGTAGCAGTGGAGACTTTTGGGGTTATTGGCCATCGTTCGATGGCGTTCCTTGGGAGATTTGGCGAGAATTTGTCACGAAACGGAATGGCTCTTGCAGCCTGTCTCACTGGCGTGGTGGGAGGTTATTTTTTCTCAATCATTGCGGCTGGCACAAGCTCTTATCAGATTAAGAAACTGTTAGCATAGAACTTACGGTTACATCTAGTCATTTCAACTGTAAAATGATGAGACCTAGCTGCCAATCTAGTACTGCACTTAAATTCATAAAGTCTAGGTACCAAAGAGGATAGATCATCAGAATAATTACCATGAACATACTTATCAGATTAAGAAACTGTTAGCATAGAACTTATGGTTACATCTAGCCATTTTAATTGTAAAATAATGAGACCTAGCTGCCAATCTAGTACTGCTCTTAAATTCATAAAGTCTAGGTACCAAAGAGGATAGCTTATCAGAACAATTACCATGAACATACTTATCATGGACATACTTATCAGATTAAGAAACTGTTAGCATAGAACTTATGGTTACGTTATTTTGGGGAAAAATACTGTGACCAATAGGCCGGCAAATAAGGGAATTTCAGTAAATTTACATACGGAAAACCGAAAATTAACGCTCCTATCGATCTCTGAAGTGAGTTTTATCAGTTAATCGATATTATCGGATCTTCTAACACCTGCAGTCAGCCGATAAAACAAACCACGCCGGGAAATTCCCCATCTTTGAAACAGGCAATTATTGCTTGAAGGTCTTTTAGTAAGTCAAGACATCCGCCGGCATTTTAAGATTTCTTCAGGCTTATGAGCTTATCACATGGGAGAATTCTGCGCCGTGGGCAACGTAATGGTACGCCCTCTAAATAGAAATCTTCAACGCGGATTTCTAGGATCCGTCACTGATCGGATACGGGAAATACGCTTATAATTGCAAAATTATATATACCGAATTATACCCCCCCAAATATTTCATAAATAAATGAAACTTTGATAAGTGGATCTCTACTAGTCACTACATAAACTTATATATATATATATATATATATATATATGAAGACATTTTTATGTTTATACATTCTTTTTATAGATACAAATATTTAAGTAAATGCTCTGTTTTATAATAAACAGTATTAAACAACATTTACCGGCCTGAATGTTCGAGAAATTTTCATAGAAAATATTCGTCCTCCGACAGGATACGAACCTGTATCCTATACGGAACCATCATTTAGCTTGACGTGCATTTACCGATTTGGCCACATAGGAGCGTTCGGTTAGCAAGGTTGAATTTACTGTCGGAGGACGAATATTTTATGTGAAAATTTCTCAGACATTCAGGCCGGTAAATGCTGTTTAATACTGTTTATTATAAAACAGAGCATTTACTTAAATATTTGTATTTATAAAAAGGATGTATAAACAAAAAATATCTTAAAATAATTGTCGGACTTTCTTAATGTGTGATGTCATATATATATATATATATATATATATATATATATATATATATATATATATATATCCCTTCACCCCTGACTCGTGCCTTTTGTCTGACTGAAACATTGAAATGGATACATTCTGTATTAGTTTTTCGAGTGTCTGTTTTTCTTAGCTTTCACAGTTAAATGTCTATTTCTGATACGAACTTGGTCCACACAGGGGTTGACAAAACAGACGAAATATATATATATATATATATATATATATATGTGGGGGGGGGGTTGCGCGCGCGTGTATATATATATATATATATATATATATATACATATTATAGGGCAAATAATTAATAAACGATAAAATCCCAAATCACCTCATTTGGGGGATAGCCTATTTCGGCATACGAACATATCGGTTGTCTGTCCTATCAACCCCGGTGTGGACTGATTTTATATATATATATATATATATATATATATATATATATATATATATATATATATAACAACATATATGAAAATTTCTCGGACATTCAGGCCGGTAAATGTCGTTAATACTGTTTATTAGAAACAGAGCATTTACTTAAATATTTGTATCTATAAAAAGAGCGTATAAAAATAAAAAAAAAAATCTTAAAAATAATTGTCGGACTTTGTCCATTTCATATATATATATATATATATATATATATATATATATATATATATATATATATATATGTACGTGTGTGTGTATGTGTGTGTGTGTGTGTGTGTGTAATAATCGAAAAATATGTATAGGTAATATAAAATAACTCTTGATACAAAATGATCACCTGACCAATATCCAAAGTTGTCTACGACGAGAGGTTACAGGTAAAAACCTCTTTCGGAGCTGTCTTAACTCTATATTAGCTACCTCATTTCCTGAATATACTTATCTCTTGAATGTTCCTGGATTTTCTCCAAGTACAATGTAGACTCCCTAAATCATTGCCGTTGCTCACATGTTCACTCCGTGGGATTCTCTGGATCCTTCTGTAGAACAACCGTATATACTCGTGTATCATGCGACTTTTAAAGTCCTAATTTCGAAGCTAAATTGACTATAGTAAATGGATATATAGTTTGATCAATGATGTAGCGAACACCATCAGTACATATGCGACCCCCTTAAAATTAGCTTTAAAATTAGGACTAAAACACAAGGGTTACTGGGTGTGGAAGAATTAGAAAACAAATCGTTACTAAGGAGCAAGAACAGAAGAAGATTCAGGAAGACAGCAGAGAGTGGTTGACATTGCATTTAAATTTTTGAAGCTGGAAAGCATGGAGCCAGAAAAGCGTTCCACAAGTGAGAAGTGTGAGAAAGGAACAGTTAGCATAGAACATAATTATACTGGAACATATTGTTAATAGACTCTCCCACATATAAGTAGTAGTAGTAGCAGTCGCCAGGGGGCTCAGTGAGTTGGTGTGTCAGTCGATGTCGGACATTAAAGTATCAACCACCACAACTAGATTGATGCGTCATTAAATATTATTTCAAGTTCATAACGTTTTAAACGTCGAACCTTTTTAGGATCGACTTAGTGAAATACAAGCCACCACCGTGAAACTACTCTATAACAATAATAAAAATAAAATTAAAAAAATATTATACATACACATAAGAGGTATGATAATTAAGCTGTAATTTGATGAAAATTTGTCAATCTAGTGCACGAGATATAAAATTAGCGTATCGGCTAGTAGTCCATATGCTGAATTTATATCTCGTGTATGACGCTACCCTCTTAAAATTAGCTTCAAAATTAGGTTTACAAAATGCGTATGATATGCGATTATTTACGGTATATGCGTTTTTGAACATCTGACTAGCGAAAAGCCAAGATAAATGATTGTTACCCCTCCAAATTATTGAACAATGACAAGAACAATGCGCGAAAAGTAAAAAATAGCAAAATGAATATTATCAAATAAATAAAAAAAAAAAAAATTAAAAGAAAAAATATGAATGGATCGGTAAGATACGTTAATTATGAAATTGATAAGGTCAGTTCTCGTTAATGCAAGAAGTTTCAAACTTGGCATTTGTATTTGTTATGATCCGGTTCCTTGTACCACGGTGACAGTCCAAGGTAGAACCAATAAAGAACTCAAACACGAATATGGAATAACACAGATATATTACAAACAGGAATATATACAGAGAAGTAGAAGTGTTAGAATGAACAATCAGGTTTAGTCGTAATTGTCTGAACGCAACTCTGTTTCGGACTGCCTCTGATTCGACTGACTCGCTCGCTCTGACAGACTGACCGACAGACTCCTGACGGACCTCACTCCAGACTTCAGACTGACCAGTAATTAGTCACCCCCGCGCGACGAGGGCATCATGTGGCACAAGGCCGGTTTAACGTGGGATCTCCGAACCCGTGGGCTCGGCCAAAAATATGCCCTTTGAACCCGTATAAACGAGTTCAGGGTCGGTTTACCTCCCCGAAAGAGACTCCACCCTTCAGCGTAGCCTTCTTCGGGTTCCTCCCCGCCCGAAGGCAGAGAGTTCAGCCGGTCAGCCGATCACCCGACTTCAGACTGACCTCTAGACTTCTTCTTGAGACGCAGTATTTATTACGTATGTTACGTATTCATTATGTTATTATGAGTAAGGTCCCATAAGAGTAATTAAAAACTATGTACGGATAACTCTGTAAAAATACTGGAATCGATTTGGCACCTTGTTTGTATTAATATCACGACCCCAACTTCTAAAATGATTAAAAAAAAAATCGATATTTTTTCATTCTGTCAATTGTTTGTCTAGAAAAAATATGATTAATCTGAAAGTTTTATTTAACAGAAAATTTCCTCTTTTTTAGGAAAGAATGCTCAATTTTCATGTGTGATTATTTAAGAAAAACTAGGCACTGTAAACTTCACGTGGCCTTGTGCAGGACTTGCAATTTTTATTAAATTAAGACACATCAAAGTGTTGAACTGGATTAATCCATAGATGGGTAAATGCTTAGGAAAAAAGGAAACCTTTTACGCAGCCTGAGAACTTGTGGATTTTTTTTAATAAAACGATTGTAAAATGTCAAACCTAATCAAGTTCTTAAGATGAACGCCAGTTTAAAAACACCAGCCACTGTAGGCAATTTTTAGCATTGTGCTTGACTCAGCAAAGTCTATAAAATAACCACATGCACGCAGTCAGGTTTCGTAGACACGTGCACGCAAATAAACACGAAGAAAGGAAACAACTGAAAAAAAGTATTTCGTAATGTTTGTTGCGGTAATTACAATTTTAGTGTTTGTGCAGCAAAATCCGCTACTTGAACCAGCAACCGATACCGTACGCTCTCCCCGGCCGGAACCCGCCGCTGTCGACGCAGTTTTCAAGAGGGAGATACTGTAATGAATGGGCATGCGATCAAGTCGACTGGTTTGCGAGTTTTCATTCTTACAGGAAAATAAACAAAGCCTTGCTCATTCGCTTATCGCCGGCTCTTTGTTGAGATGACATCAAAACCTGATTGTGTTTAGCGCGCAAAACGGAAAGGGGGCAGAGGTCTGTGGAGGCAGAAACGCCTTACTACATTAGGAGAAGAGTAATCCAAGAAGAAGAAACTGCAAATAGGGAACAATAGTTCTTAATACGGGACGTTAGGCAGAACTGGTGATGGGTGTTTGCGGTTTCGTAAGTTTAACTCTTAATAGAAGGTTTCCAATTATGGTGAATGCATATGTCTGAATAAAATAAATAAATAAATAAATAAAAATAAATAAATAAATAAAAATAAAATTAAAACAATAACAGATAAGAGGGATGACAATTCAAAATTATTTAACCTAAAACGCAGTTCCCGATATGCACGTATTGCAACGGTTAACGTTTCCGAAAGAGAAATCATTGAACCGTGTTTGATTTCCAGTCGAGTTCATTAAATTCACTTTCGCATAAATGCTCTTGAGAAAAATATGACCCTGTTAATTTTCCCCTCAGCTATGGGATAAATAGCAGGACAGATCGGGATTTCTAGCCCTGGTTGGTAACAAGCCCTGCAGGAAGTAATTTGTGAATTCAAAACCGCTATCTTAACCCGGCGAAACGCATACTAGACACCCAGTGAAAATTACGTTCACGATTAACTGGGACGTGGACTGTGTGGTTTTGACTGAGGTCGGAAAAACATAGTTTACACCGTTTCTCTCGAAGTCATCACATTCTGAATTTGTAGACTTGTTGGGTTATTTAATGTCGAAATCTGTTTATTTTCATTTTCTTATGAAGTCCATCTGAAGTTATGAAAATCATAGAAAATCTCAATAATTTGCTTTGAAAATTTTTTTTATCAAATTTTAAAAGATTAAGTTAAATGTTGGTTTTAATTTATACTTAATTTAAACGCTTT
This sequence comes from Acanthosepion lycidas, assembly GCA_963932145.1. Taxonomy (NCBI): domain Eukaryota; kingdom Metazoa; phylum Mollusca; class Cephalopoda; order Sepiida; family Sepiidae; genus Acanthosepion; species Acanthosepion lycidas. Next base: position 67,608,849 of record OZ010603.1, on the reverse strand, counting down.
TATTTTCTTCATTTTCATTTTTTAAATTTTCAATATTTTTTTAAATTTTAATTTATCAGTTTTTCTTCATTTTCATTTTTTTAAATTTTCAATATATTTTTCAATTTTCATTTATCAGTTTTTCTTCATTTTCATTTTTTTAAATTTTCAATATTTTTTTCAATTTACATTTATCAGTTTTTCTTCATTTTCATTTTTTAAATTTTCAATATATTTTTTAATATTCATTTATCAGTTTTTCTTCATTTTCATTTTTTTAAATTTTCAATATATTTTTAAATTTTCATTTATCAGTTTTTCTTCATTTTCATTTTTTTAAATTTTCAATATATTTTTCAATTTTCATTTATCAGTTTTTCTTCATTTTCATTTTTTTAAATTTTCAATATATTTTTCAATTTTCATTTATCAGTTTTTCTTCATTTTCATTTTTTAAATTTTCAATATATTTTTTAATATTCATTTATCAGTTTTTCTTCATTTTCATTTTTTTAAATTTTCAATATTTTTTTCAATTTACATTTATCAGTTTTTCTTCATTTTCATTTTTTAAATTTTCAATATATTTTTTAATATTCATTTATCAGTTTTTCTTCATTTTCATTTTTTTAAATTTTCAATATATTTTTCAATTTTCATTTATCAGTTTTTCTTCATTTTCATTTTTTTAAATTTTCAATATATTTTTCAATTTACATTTATCAGTTTCTCTTCATTTTCATTTTTTTAAATTTTCAATATATTTTTCAATTTTCATTTATCAGTTTTTCTTCATTTTCTATATCTTATTCTTGAAGTTAGGAAAATCATATAGATCTCAAAAATTTGCTTTGAAACATTTTTTGTCATATTTTAAATTATTAATTTAGACATCAAAGAAAAGCTTCAGTTAAATTTTTTACTTAGTTTCAACGTGTTTTATCAAAGTTATTGGTTGTATTAGTTAAAAAAACAACTGCCCTATGAAGATTGAACTAAAATTAGATTGCATCTGTGGAATACATCATTGATAAGTGCGCTCAATTAGAAATTGGGGAAAAAATGACATCAGAAGAACGCAGTTGTCAATGACGTAAGCAGTTTCAAATTTGGTTTTGTTAAATAAAAGTAAAGTACAGCTAACTCTATTCAGTGATTAATTTGATAATACATTTATATTATGAACAGTAACCACACTTCTCAAACGGTGGGAAAATCAATATTTATCGATTGTCATCAATGGCGTTGGTTCTGGGAATTTATAATGGATGCTTACCTAAAAACAGCATTCAGAAAAAAATCCCTGTTTTGACGAGCAGAGGAGTTCATATAAAGAATGGCAAAAAGCAAAAAATAAAAAAAATAAACAAATTAAAAAAAGATAAAAAATAGAAAAAATAATAGCTTATTTTTTTTAAATACGTTTTTTCTTTTCTTTTCTATATTTAGACACAAGAATAAAAACAATTATGTAGCCATTTAAACAACTTGATTATTAATACGACGTAAAAAATCACTTCACACGAGTACTGGTTAAAATTGTAGTTTGGTTATTTTAACACAGACACACACACACACACACATATATATATATATATATATTATGAAATATACAATTACTTTAAAGACATTTTTATGTTTATACATTCTTTTTATCGATATAAATATTTAAGCAAATGCTCTGTTTATAATAAACAGTATTAAACAACATTTATCGGCCTGAGTTTGGCGTCTTTTTCATCATGCTTTGTATCGATCTCGTCGAGGTACCTATATATATATATATATATATATATATATATATATATATGTATGTATGTACCTCGACGAGATCGCTAAAAAAGAGGCCATATATATATATATATATATATATATATATATATATTAGGTTGGTGCAAAAATAATGAGGTAATAATATCGTTTTTTGACGTATTTTTAACGTCAAAAAACGACATTATTTTATTACGTCATTATTTTTGCACCAACCTAATATATATATATATGATGAAATTGACAAAGTCTGACAATTATTTTAAAGACATTTTTGTGTTTATACATTCTTTTTATAGATACAAATATTTAAGCAAATGCTCTGTTTATAATAATGTCCGAGAAATTTTCATAGAAAATATTCGTCCACCGACAATAAAATCGACCTTGCAAACCGAAAGCTCCTCTGTGGCCAAATCGGTTAAAGGCACGTCAGGCTATATGACGGTTCGTATAGCATACGGGTTCGATTCCTGTCGGAGGACGAATATTTTCTATGAAAATCTCCCGGATATTCAGGCCGGTAAATGATGTTTAATAGTGTTTATTATAAACAGTGAATTTACTTAAATATTTGTATCTATAAAAAGAATGTATAAACATAAAAATGTCTCAAGATACTTCCTCAAGACGGGGCTTAACCGCAAATTTAACAACATAGATAAAATTAATATATAACCCCATAAATCAAGCCCTATCCACATTTCTCACCCACACAAGACAGACATGCACTCAGAAGTGTTGAGGTCTCACACTTATACACACAGTCACGTAGATGTATGCACATACACATATCATACACACTCCCAAAGAACTGAAAGATAACATATACTTAAAGCATGCATCCCATTCCTAGCAACCAATAAATCTGTCAAAATGACCAAGGAAGATATTCTTAAAGTCAGGAATCACCCATCCGCTATCTTAAAACTAATTTGAAAGTGGTCGTTTCACCAACACAACGATTGACAAAATTAACGATAAAAAAGAAAAAAAAATGAAAATTAGAGATAAAGTTCTCTTCCTTCAGGAATAGTCATTCACTCCTGCAGTTCACTGCTACTAACAAGCAGGGATTTTTTATTCTGATGATGACCATACTGGCCGAAACTAGTCAAGGAACCTAAATGAAATAATAAAAAAAAAAAAAAAAATTAATATACAAACCAATGTATCTGAAATTAAAAAAAAAAAATTTATTGTTCAAATACGTATATATATATATATATATATATATATATATATATATATATATATATATATATATATATTACCCAGAAGATCCGTTTAGGTGAGACGTAGGTAGGTTGTTCCTGGCCCATTAGGTTTTATTTCATTTATCGCATCTCTACTTAAAATATTGAGCGCTTAAAGTTTTAGCTTGATTACTTGCTTATTTTTTTATTTTTTTTATTTTTTTTTTTTTTTCATCTTTGGATTAAAAACTTAGGGCAATCGACGATTTGTTTCGCCCTGTTCGGATGTTTCTATTTCTTTCTTTCTTTTTATTCTTTTCCAGGTTTTTCCTCGGGTACGAATTTGTTTTGATATATTAGGTTTGTGGAAAAGTAATGTCGTTTTCTCACATATTAACATATGTGAGAAAACGACATTATTTTTGCACCAACTTAAGTTGTGCTTTCCGCGGTTTTTTACCAACCGAGTCGTACTATTAGTATAATATATATATATATATATATATATATATATATATATATATATATATATATATATATATATATATATATATATATGTGTGTGTGAAAATATATAGAAAATAGGAAAGAACTGGTTAGGTAAATAATCCAAAGCGTGTTGGAAACATATTTTTAAATAAATAATTATATATATATATATATATATATATATATATAAATAAATAATCCAAAGTGTGTTGGAATCATATTTTTAAATAAATAATTATATATATATATATATATATATATATATATATAATTATTTAATTATATATATATATATATATATATATATATATATATATATATATATATATATATATATATATATATATAATTATTTATTTAAAAATATGATTCCAACACGCTTTGGATTATTTACCTAACCTATATATAAAACCGAGGTTGTGTGTGTGTCTGTTCGTTTATATATTGGGACGGATTTCCTACATTTTTCAACCGATTTCAACAAAACTTCACTTTTTGGGGCAGTCATTTTTTCTTATTGTCTTGCACACTTTTTTCTTCATTTTTACATTCAGAATGTTTTAAAAATTCCATTTACAAGACAATTGTTTATCATAAAATTCTATTCAATCGGTAGACTCCTATCGATTGAAAACAATGTTTTTGTTTGAGTTTGGGTTTGACCAATTCGTAAAAAAAAAAAAAAAAAAACTAATTAAGACATGCGTGTCCGTCAACCTTAAACAATAATCTTTGTCAATTTTATTTTTCAGTCTTTATGATGGTCGATACTTGATCTATCTCTTACTGTTACATCCCCGGGCAACGCTGGGCTCTACTGCTCGTATATATATATATATATATATATATATATATATATATATATATATATATATATATATCAGTAGACATTTTTATTTTATTTTATATTAACAGTACGGTTAACCGTGTACAAAGCCAGGGGACTACTCACATTAGGGGGTTACGTTATGCGGCAGTTTATACGGGTAGGATAGGAAGACAAGGGTTAAACTTAGACTTGACAGGTTAAGTGATCAGAGAAACATCCTCTTCGGAGTCTGTTCCACAGAGCAGTGATTTGCTGGAAGAAGCTGTTCGAGTGGAACTTACTTCTCACCGCGGGATACGGAGGGAATGACGGTGGTTTGATACCATGTAAGTGGCATAGCGGGTTCTAACCATGAAGGTTATAGCTTGTGGAACCAAGGAATGCAGATCCTCCAAGTACTTTGGTAATCGCGATAGAGCAGTGAGAGACTCGCCACATCCCACCTGTGAGTGAGTGAGTGAGTAAAAGAGAGAGAGAGAAAGAGAGAGAGAATGAGAGAGAGAGAGAGAGAGAGAGACTGAAGGATGGAAAAATAATTCTTTTCCAAGAAAGAATTCAGTGACGCTTTTGAACTGACCACAACGTACGTTCGCCCTCTTCACCTGTCTATTGAACAGGAGCAGAGGTTTATCACTTGTTTCCTAAGAAGAAAAATAATAATTAGTGAATAAAATTTCAGAGTTCAGGCGGGGAGTTTCAGAAGCATAGAGTTGAAGTAGACCTTAGAAGGAACTGGAAACTTAATCCTAAAGAGGAAACAGTTAATATTCTTCAAATAAAGTTTCAGAAAAGTATATTTTATTTTTGGAAGATTTTTTAATAAAAAGGAATTACATTGGGATGAAAGACGACTAAAAAAAGGGCGTTAATCAGCTAGTTTTGAAAAAAAATCTCCTTACAGTTAATTTAAATTAGTTTTTGAAATACAGCAAATATTTTACTTATTAGAAGTATTAAATTTAATCTATCAGCTTGAAATTAAAACTAAAATAGGTTCCTCCATTAGTCACGTAAAAAAGCAGCATATCACGATTAAAAAAGGCTCATAAATCTGCAAAAACAAAGTTTTGTCTCAATATGTTGTTTTTAATTGAAATCTAAAGCATTAAATTTATTACTTACAGTAAGTAACATATTCTGGTGTCTTTCAGATAGAAATTATATAGAGTGGAATTTCAAATATATGCTCGATTTTTGTTTAATTTTCTTCAAAGCGGCCATTTTCTTAAATGTTAAGAAATTTGTAAACAAACAAAATTTTGATTTTAAACTTCTTCCTAAAATAAATTTATATATTTTTGACACGTTATTTGAGAAAAATTAGAAAATTTAAAGTTAAATGAATCTGATATGAAACAAACAGTACTTACTTATAGCTTAAAAAAATTGTATCCAAACATTTCTTAACGATGTGTTTGAATTTTAGCATGTCTTTCATCATGTACGCAAATGACGAGGCGATGACAGATAGCTATGGATGATCAAAACTGACAAATTTTTAAAAGTAGGCGAACGCGGTTTTTCGTTTTTAACTAGTACTTTTTAAATATTAACATTTTTATTCAGCAATTATGTAATATCTATTTTTTATTTCATACTTTTTTAATTAGATAATAGTTCAAAGTTTTTTTTATTAATTAGATAATTGTTTAACATTTTTTAAGGATTATGTCATGTATACATTTCCATACGTAGAAATTATGAACGTTTTTTTCAATAAATTTAAAAAAAAAATTATTTTAAAAATATTTTGGGTCAAACGACTGTTATGTGCTTTTCAAATTTCGATTCCTAAATTTACTTTTTCATTAACGTTATCATTGCATTACGTGCTTGAAAGCAATAAAGAATTTTAAATGATTTTTGAAGTATTAAGAAGTTAATGAAAAAAATTTGTAAAAAATACATTATTCAGCGAAAAAAATTTATTTCTTCACAAAATAATGTCCTTAGTATAAAGTATTTACAAAAACAGGTGAAAGCTTTTCTAATTAATTAATGTCATACTTTTTACATTTTTTTTTTTATAATTCAAAGCAGATTTTCTATGAAACCAGGTACTGTTTAAAAAAACAAAAAACTGATGATTTACTTTCTACAAAGAGTCCTGTTTATAACTAACAAAACAAATCCCGCGCCTGAAGATTTAATTTCTCTAAAATTCATGAACATATGTAAGTGGGTGGAAACATGTAAAAAAAAAAAATCTCTTTTTAACAGGGTTTTCCAAAAAAAAAAAAAAATCAAAAATAATTTCATTCATTTGTGAATAAGTCCTGAAAGTTTCATTAAAATCTGACAATTATTTGATTTTTGAAAGAATTTTCTAAATTAACGTGTGTTTTCCTCGGGAAAAGCGCAAAATAAAACAAACCTATTTTTTTAGTCTTTTCGCGCTGTCGCAAAAAAAAAAAAAAAAATTAACTAAAATTTTCTACGTGCTTGAAAGGAGTAAAAATTTCAAAAAATATTTAAAAAATACTTTAGTCTTTCCTCTTCATAACAACATAAACATATTGATACAAAACTTTGTTTTCTTTGATTTATGGACCTTTTTTCATCGTGATATGCTGCTTTTTTTTTTTTACGTGACCTAATGGAGGAACCTGAACTAAAATAAAACATCAAGAAAGACATTTTTTAATTTTTAAAAAATTAATTTTAGACTTTACTTATCACGTTTTATGTGAAGGTACCTAGACTGTGTTTATAAAATTAAGAAAAGTACTACGACGACAACAACAACAATATCAACAGCAACAATGAAGAAGAAGAACAACAAAGAAGAACTCTGTATGTAATATGCTGAATAACTTTCTAACAAAAACATTTTAGCTTAGGTCTCAGGTAAAACAACATCGTTGGAAAGGATTGTATCAAACAGCAAGTCAGAAAAAAAAATACAAATAATAATAAACTGATAAACGCTGGCTAAGAAACAGAATCTCCAACCCGTTCCAGTCAGCCGGCCTATGTTGCAACCGTTGACCTATGTCTTCAAGTCTCGTCTTCTCTTAGAGGCTTGTTTATTTTTCTTTCTATTTTTAGACTTGTCGACTGGGCGGAAAGAGACAATAATGTCATAACATAAAACATTGGGAGGCAAACTGTCGAGCCGAACGACAGAATGATTAAAAAATAAAATAGAAGAAGGCGCTCATATTTTTTTGAATAGAGTTTCTCTTGCTGACGTGATATTTCTGACAGGTCCGTTGAGCATGTTTATATACCGGGCGCCGGCTCGGTCAGATTTGACACAAACATTATAATAAGATCTTGGTGTGTGGGCCTCGACAGATTATCGTGAGCACAGAATTGGCCTGGTCATTTGCACGAAACATCTCTCACCCCGGCGCCATCGTCTGGAAGACAGAAATGGATGTCAGTATTGCAATAATGTCCTACTTTATAAAAAAAAAAAAAAACGTTGGCTAAGATAAGCACTGAACTAATTTTGTCAGCCACACAGTGAGGACGGAATCCCTTACGTTATTTACAAAGTCCTGGGTATGAAGATAAAATTCAGCCGACAGTAAGGAACCTCTAAATTGTTGTTGTTCATAGGTCCGCGATAAACCGTGGTGGTAGCACCTGTCAGAGTCTCAGCTATGGGTAAATAGTAAAACCACCAAAGAAAACAATATCAATATATAAGATACTGATTTGTATAGCATAAATACAGAACAATACATTTTTATAGCAAAATGACCAGCAATAGATTTTTATAGTAAAAGTATCAATACATTTTTATAGTAAAATGACCAATACATTTTTATAGTAAAATGACCAATACATTTTTATAGTAAAATGACCAATACATTTTTATAGTAAAATGACCAATACATTTTTATAGTAAAATGGACAGCAATACAGTTTTATAGTAAGATGACCAACAATACATTTTATAGTAAAATGACCAACAATACATTTTTATAACAAAATGAACAACAATACATTTTTATAGTAAAATGACCAACAATATATTTTCATAGTAAACTTATCAATACATTTTTATAGTAAAATGACCAACAATACATTTTATAGTAAAATGACCAAGACATTTTTATAGTAAATGGACAACAATACATTTTTATAATAAAATGACCAACAATACCTTTTTATAGCAAAATGACCATCAAT
>OZ010603.1:67545446-67595446 GCA_963932145.1 Acanthosepion lycidas | reverse complement strand
TTCTTTGTTCTTGGAGATAAAGATTTATTAATAAAAATCATAGCTGATAGAGAAGGTGGATTCATATCTAATCCGAATTAAATAAACAAAAAAGAAGTTATAGCATGGTTATAAAATGACCAGCTTGGACAAGCTATGACCAGCCAGGACCAACTTAGACCAGCGGCCCGTGTGAAAACACTTGGTTCCCCACATTAAAAACTACCCTTGTGTCACAACCTGACTCATAAGGGGGGGGGGGTCATGTAAATCTCTACTTAATTCGAGGACGAAATTTAGATAAAGACACGCATTTCATTCTCAATTGAGAGAAGACGATTTATCTTTGCTCTTAATACTTATTAAATAAGAAAAAAGGTTTGCTCACACATGTAAGACGTTGAAAACTGCAATAATATATTAATTGCTTTTCTATGAATATTAGAAAACAGTTCTTTCACAGAAATTGTCCAGAGATAGGTCTGTAAATTTTATCTTGAGTGTAAGATCACACAGCAGTTCACAAAGTTTTTCCTCTTCTTTTAATGATTGGTAAATTTTTTAATGACGTAATAGTTTAGATGGGATGATGTCTATATTACAATAACCAAGAATATATTGTGTGTTTAGTAATATTATGTATACGAAGTTAAATAAATAATCAAAAGCGAATTAGCTTATCTCACCTCTTCTCGCGGAACCCCGGTTGAGAAACGTTGGTCTATAGTATAAACCGACTTTATGTATAGGGCGAACACTGATTTTTTCCGTATAGCTCGTGTATAATACGATCCCAGCTTCTAAGTAATTCAAGTAGGCTTACCGTAGTCAGATATTACAGTACCAGCCATCATATTGGACTTATCAGTAAGTTATTTGCCATGCGTAGGCGATCATGTATCTTTCAATACATAGCTGACGAGGCAGATTTTTTCCCACAGTAGGTTGCCATTTTTTTGGACCAGTTGCCATCCAAGGCTATAGAACACGGTCTATTCTGCTATTTGCCCATAGTTGGGGCGGGGGAGTGAAGAAGAGGATTCATATTAGGTTGGTGCAAAATAATGACGTAATAATGTCGTTTTGTGACGGTAAAAATACGTAAAAAAAAACATTATTACGTCATTATTTTTGCACCAACCTAATACCTTTTCCAAAGGTTATAGTACGTATTAGGTAAAGGAAAATATAAATGAAATAGTATATATATATATATATATATATATATATATATATATATATATATATCAGATAAAAAGGGGGGACACTTGTAAAGCAATATCTCAGCGATGTAAAGTCTTGCGAACGAACACGAACACAAACTTGAGAAATAAAAAAAAAAAAAAAAATTTCAATTCTTCCTTTATATAAGGGAGGAGTGGGCTGGGATACCATTTGTCGTTGCCCCAGTAAAACGGAAGTAAGGTCTGTTAGAACATAAGCAAGTGTAATGTTCTGAGAGAGTAGAAGAAGGGAATTCCTAAGAATTATCCTATTCTCTTACTTCGGCAGCTTGGGCGAATGCCCATGAATACGAATGGGTGAAGCGAATACGGCAGAAGAGCGAAGAGAGGCAGAAAAGAGGGAGACGAGACCAAAGACAGGCGAGAGAAGAGACGATTCGCTGTAGAGAAAAGAGAGACTATTCACAGACGAGAGAAGAGAGACGATTCACAGACGAGAGAAGAGAGGCAGAAAAGAGGGAGACCAGACCAGAGACAGGCGAGAGAAGAGACGATTCGCAGTAGAGAAAAGAGAGACGATTCACAGACGAGAGAAGAGAGACGATTCACAGACGAGAGAAGAGAGGCAGAAAAGAGGGAGACGAGACCAGAGACAGGCGAGAGAAGAGACGATTCGCAGTAGAGAAAAGAGAGATGATTCACAGACGAGAGAAGAGAGACGATTTACAGACGAGAAAAAGAGAGACGATTCACAGAAGAGTGAAGAGAGGCAGAAAAGACGGAGACGAGACCAGAGACAGGCGAGAGAAGAGACGATTCGCAGTAGAGAAAAGCGAGACGATTCACAGAAGCGAGAAGAGGGACGTTTCACAGAAGAGAGAAGATAGACGATTCACAGAAGAGAGAAGAGAGGCAGAAAAGACGGAGACGAGACCAGAGACAGGCGAGAGAAGAGACGATTCGCAGTAGAGAAAAGAGAGACGATTCACAGAAGCGAGAAGGGAGACGATTCACAGACGAGAGAAGAGAGACGATTCACAGAAGAGAGCAGAGAGACAGAAGAGACGGAGACGGAGACCAGACCAGAGACAGGAGAGAGGTCCACTTGATTACCTTCTGATGAAAGCCGCCGACTTCAGCCTTGTGCCAAACTTTACCAAAACAGCAAACCAAGCTTTACCAACAAAAATAATATCAGTTCCGATTTAGATGCATGTTGGGCTGATAATTAAATGCGAACACTGATATAAACCAATTATTGTACGGAAGACTGATATATAAATCAATATTTATTTTTTGTTCAAATTATTCGACTGTTATTTTTTCTCTGTGGGTCTTCACCCTGTTTGGAGCAGCCCAAAACGAAGATAGCTATGACGATTCGATATTGGCTGCCTTATGATCAAACTTAAATCACAACATGGGATAAGGTTAGCTTTTTGATTGAAGCGTCACTTCAGCAACCAGCCGCAGTGTTGGAAGTCTTGGACGAACGGTGAGGGTGTTGCACGATTACACGCACACACACACACATACACACACACACACACACACACAGACACACACATATATATGGTGATTGAAAATTAACTTCCCATTTTAAAATACTTATAATTAATTTATTAACCATAATTTTTACAAGAAATTAATACGAGGGGAAAGCGTTTAGCATGTGGTTTTATTTAAAATTCGATATGGGCACCAGAATTCGCTACCAACTTCAAGAGTCGACCAGGAATCACGTCAGCTGATTTCACAAGGAACACTTGTGGTTTGGCTGCCTTGTGACCAAACTTAAATCACAACGTGGGATAAGGTTCAGCGACTAGCTGCGGTGTTGGAAGTCTTGGACGACCAGGGATTGTGGTAAACGATTACGGGGTAACCTTTTTGAGAGCGTGTGCCAAAACCGGATAAATCTCTGACACAATTTTTTTCCGCGTGCCAACAAATTTGCAGCAACTAAGTTGGAAGTGAGCCTACCTGAAATGAAGTGCATAAAAGTATCAGCCTATTTTTTTTTTTTTTTTTTTTATTTTATTTTATTGTCTTGCTCAGTTCACAAGAAATTAATTCTCTTTGTTCTTCCTCAGTTTTATTGCTTAAATTCTTATGAACTCTTTCAAAATGACTCTTTGCAGAAGTCCTACAAATCATAGTTTCGGAACAGAAAATGCATAAAGCTTTATTGTGTTCCTTAATCAAGCCAAATTTTTCAGTCCAGTGTTCTTTTAATTCTCTAATATCTTCTTCATTTGAATGACATCGTTTCTCAGCTAATGATCGTGACATTATTCACAATGTGTAAAGGGAAGAAAATAAAAATACATGAGATAATGATAGACATGAAAGAGGAAAAGCATAAAAGAGAATCTAATGAATACGTTTCGCGTGCCAGAAACAAGTCATCTGTGTGCCGTTTTTGGCACGTGTGCCAAGGGTTGTCGATCCTTGACGTACAAAACATTTCAATTTCGGCATTACATAAATAATAATATGTGTGTTTCATTTCAGCGATGAAATACAACGATTTAGAAAGGAGACAATGTTGAAAACTAAAATTCTTATCTATCTATCTATCTATCTATCTATCTATCTATCTATCTATCTCATTGATTGAGAAGAAAAGAAACTATGTTGACAATTAGATTTGGAATCCTGAAAATTTGGTGTTCACTTTATTATGCATTGTGTTATTCGACTATCAATTTTGTTGTAATTAAAGAACACGCATTGCTTTTTGATTGACTCTCATACCTAGATGGACGACCTCTTGGGAATACCTGGTGCTTTAAGCTTGGAATTACGGGTGGTGTAGCTCGGAAATATTAATCGGAGAGCCAAGTACCAATTCCAGCTGAGTTCATTATATACTCTTACGTGCAAATAACCTTTTGAAAGGCGTTAATCCACCGTTTCTCTCCCCAGCTATGGATTAATAATTAAGACTTGTATAATTAAGCCATTATTTTCTCAAAAGTAAAACTTCGTATAAAAGGGGTGGGCAATGTTTTTGAGAGTGCATGCCAAAACCGGTTAAAGCTCTGATATAAAAAAAAAATTGAAACCTCAAAACTAGCAGCAACTAAATTGGGTTTACCTGAAATAAAGTTCATAAAAGTAGCAGCCTGTTTTTTTAGTCTTGCTCAGTTCACGAGAAATTCATTCTCTTTTTTCTTCTTCTTCTGTTTTATTGTTTAAGTTCTTATAAACACTTTCAAACTGTCCCTTTTTCTGAAGAAGTCCTACAAACGATTGTTTCGGAACAGAAAATGCTTAAGCCTTTATTTTCTTTATTAATCATTTTTCAGTCCAGTCTTCTTTAAATTCTCTAATATCTTCTTCATTTGAATGACATCGTTTCTTAGCTGAGGATGGTGACATTCTGCACAATGTGTAAAGGGAAGAAAATAAAAATACATGAGATAATGATAGACATGAAAGAGGAGAAAGAATAAAAGGGAATCTAATGAATACGTTTCGCGTGCCAGAAACAAGTCATCTGTGTGCCGTTTTTGGCACGTGTGCCAAGGAATTCCCACCATTGATATAAGGAATTTGTAGATCTTCAGCACCACACATGACGTTCTACTGATCAGTTAGCAACAGAAAGAAATAATCTTGACTACGGGAGCCAAGTTAAATGAGATACCTTTATCATTATGGTTAGGCAGAGGCACTGTAAGAATATGGGTTTCCTGGTAGGTTACAGTTACCCAGAAAATGTATGCATTTTAACACCTCCAGGAAAAAAAAATAACTGTGTATATTACACCGAAAATGCATGATATTTATCCTCTTCAAAAAATTACCTATGTATAGTGCATCCCTTTATTATTTGCGTAAAAATAATACCCGTATATGTCGGCGTACAAGACGACCTTTTAACCTTAAAAAATCCTCCCAAAAAATAGAGGCCCATCTTATACTTCTGATATAAAATGTGAGCTTTAAATCTTGTGGTTTATGGCAAGTTGTTAATATGGTGGGAGATTTTTGACGGCAGGCCAACCACTGCTTTGGTGGCGATCAACACAATTATTTTCCACTGAGACAACATTATTCACATTCTAAAAGTAAAATAAAAAAAGTCTAGTGTAATAAAAGTATTCTTACCTTCTTTATAATAAATGCGAATGTCAGTGCATCACCGTGTCACACATTTTCAATTAAAGGGACACAACTCTCTAACTTTCAATAGCTCATGTTTCAGAAGTTTGGGATTCGCAAGTTTTCATTACCGCGAGTGTTTTCAGCGATTTTACTACGCGATTCTTGCGAAGAATATTGTTTGTAAGATTATTTTTATCACTTGGAAATAAATTTGAGAATAATCGATATCAATTGAGAAATCCAGCGAAAGTCACCCTTGAAATAAAAATAATTATTTATACGGTAAATAAGGATATACGTATATCAAACTGTCTTTAAATTAAGTGGCGACAGAAGAATTATCGTTGAACTTTTAAAAGGTAAGTTCAAATATTAATGCAATACTTAAATGCAACAATCAATTTTGAGTTCTGTAGTTTATTGTTGCCTTTTGCGTACGACAGTAGCATGCATCGCAAAAATAAATTTCCGCCAACAGAGCACCAAATTGCAATCAAAAGAACCAAGACTAGCGAGGAAAAGAAAGCCCTGTGCAAAGGAAAACTCAAATCAAACGGCAGCCAGGAGAGTTTCTAATGCTGAGAAGATGCAAAAATTTAGGGATTCTCAAACCCCTGAACAAACCAAAGTCCATGTCAAGAGCCCTCGGTATGAGGTAGCTTAAATGACGCTCGAATTGAGTGGCCATCACGTTTATATACTTACATATAGTGATTTTCCAAGCGTAGCTGAAATGTAGTGCATGTGTAATTACACACAGACACACACACACACACATATATTTATATATATATATATATATATATATATATAATAAATGTGAATGTCAGTGTGTCACACATTTTCAATTAAAGGGACGCAACTCTCTAACTTTCAATATCTCATGTTACAGAAATTTTGGATTCCCAATTTTTATAAATTGCGATTGTTTTCGGCAATTTTTTCATGAGATTTTTTGCGACGAATTATTTTTTGTAAGATAATTTTTGTAACTTGGAAGTAAATTTGGAAAAAATCGAGATTAATCTAGGGAAAGTCACCCATGAAATAATAATAATTGTTTGTACGGAAAGTAAGGACCTACGTACATCAAATTGTCTTTAAATTAAGTGGCGGCAGATGAATTATCGTTGAACTTTTAATAGATAAGCTTAAATATTAACGCAATACTTAAATGCAGCGATCAGTTTTGAGTTCTTTCGTACTTTATTGTTGCCTTTTGCGTTACGGCAGTAGAATGCATCGCAAAACGAAATCGCCGCTAACAGATGACCTGATTGCAATCAAAAGAGCCAAGGCTGCAGCGAGCAAAAGAAAGTCACGTGCAAACGGAAAACCAGTCAGGCAAACTTCCAATGCTGAGAATATGCAAAGATTTAGGGACTTTCAAACTACGAAAGAAACCGAAAACCCACTCAAGAGCCCTCCACAAGAGCTAGCTTAAATGCCGCTCGATAGGATGGCTTTTAAGCAAGTAGATAATTTAGGGTAGGATTGCACTTATTCAGGCTATTGTAACAGCCTACTAAAAACACAACACCCACTCATGAGTTACAGTAGATTGTTCTAGTTAATTGGCAATATATATATATATATATAATATATATATATATATATATATATCCAATGTTTTTCATCGGAATTTGAGTGAAAAGAAAGTATATACATACTGAATTTATTTAAAAAATTTAATACTTTTCTTTCTATATGCCGTGTCCTTTCAGAACGAAGATGATCATGGCTCTCCACGTCCTTCTATCCCTTGCACCTTTCAACAAGTTCCTTCCTTCTGCTTCCTCCTCCAGACAACGTTCTGTTATCCACTTGCTTAAGCCCGCTAGGTATGTCATGCATTGTTTTCCCGTGTCTCTCTTTCCCTCTATTCGACCCGTGAGTATCAGATTCTCCAGGCCCTCCTTCCTCATTATGTGTCCCAGGAACTCCAGCTGCCGCTTCCTGGTGTTAATTATAATCCTCCTCCTTGTTTGCATCCTCTCTAAAATCTCCTTTTTACTCATACGCTTGGTCCATGATATCCTCAGCATCCTTCTGTAGAACCACATCTCCGTCGCCTCGAGACTCTTTTTCATCTTTGAGGAAATCGTCCAGCATTCGCTGCCGTAAAGAAGGACAGATGTTGCGTAACAGCTCAGTATTCTTATCTTTGTTACCAAAGAAATCCTCTTGTCTCGTAATACTCTGCCCAGCTTTTGGAATGTGGCTTTGGCCATCCCAATATTTTCGGTCCATGGTATCTTTAGCATCCTTCTGTAGAACCATACCTCCGTTGCCTCGAGTCACTTCTTCATCTTTGGGGAGAGCGTCCAACATTCGCTGCCATAAAGAAGGACAGATGCCACGTAGCAGTTCAGTACTCTTTTCTTTGTTAGCAGAGAAATCCTCTTGTCTCGTAATACTCTACCCAGCTTTTGGAATGCGTCCTTGGCCATCCCAATACGTCTACTTCTCTTCTTGTTCTTGTAACGGCATTCACCCGAGGTGGGTTGAGCCGGCTCGAATATTGGAGTTTCATGGGAATTTGGAATTCACAAGCGGTCCCCAACCCGCATGTATAGCACATGAGATTTGATTATATTGGTGTACGTTTCGTGCAGGACCATGTACACATTTTGAAGGGCCGAATACAGAGACCTGGTGCACTACGTGCCATAAGGTCCCCAAACGACCCTCCGCAGGTTTTGAATTCAGAGTTTTTCTTCTCCTAGACCAGTTGCCATCCAAGGCTATAGAACCCAGTCTGCCCTGCTATTTACTCATAGCTGGAGGGAGAATAAGAGGATTCACACCTTTCCCAAGGGTATTAGCACGTAAGTGAATGCAATGGATTCGACTGGAATTCGAACTCGGCTCTCCGATATATATATATATTCATGAATCATTCATACAAAAACAAATATAGAGGTTAATGATTTAAATGGCGAGAATACATCGTCGCAAACACATAAATAAGATACATCAACCCCGAACCTGTATATGAATGATATGATCCCCGATTATAAATTCCAGTTGCATAAGGTCTTTTTAATTTTCTACAAGCTTTCGTCTGTTCTTACAGACATTATCAGGTATGTAAGTATATTTTGTTCTTGTTTTTACTTCTCAGTAATAAGAGGACAACGAAAATAGAGATGTAATCCGAAAAAATGCTATGAGAAATGTGTTATTGTTTTGGAACTTGCGGTCGCAACGCTGAGTTTGAATTTAAATTTTAAGGTTCTGCGTTTTTGTACAAATATAGCAATAAGATAATTCTTTTTTACTTGTAAATTTTCCGTGAATATTGCATGAACTATATTGTTCAATAATTACAGTAATGTCACACTTATTATCCGAGAGTTGCATGTTGGATCAGTTATTTTAATTTCAATTAAAAGGTGAAAATATAATTTATAAATTCATGAATCATTCATACAAAAAACAAATATAGAGGTTAATGATTTAAATGGTGAGAATACATCATCGCAAACAATATAAATAAGATACATCAACCCCGAACCTGTACATGAAGGATATGATCCCCGTTTATATTTGTCTTTTGTATGAATGATTCATGAATTTATAAATTATATTTGCACCTTTTAATTGAAATTAATATATATATATATATATATATATATATATGTATACACACACACACACACACACACACACACACACACACACACACACACACACACATATATATATATATATATATATATATATATAAATATATATATCTACTAGCAGTAGAGCCCGGCATTGCCCGGGGATGTAACAGTAAGAGATAGATCAAGTATCGACCATCATAAAGACTGAAAAATAAAATTGACAAAGATTATTGCTTAAGGTTGATGGACACGCATGTCCCAATAATTTTTATTTTTTATTTTTACTTTTTTTACGAATTGGTCAATCCCAAACTCAAACAAAAACATTGTTTTCAATCGTTATGAGTCTACCGATTGAATAGAATTTTATTATAAACAATTGTCTTGTAAATGGAATTTTTAAAGCATTCTGAATGTAAAAATAAAGAAAAAAGTGTGCAAGACAATAAGAAACACTACCTGCCAAAAAAAATCGATTTGTTGAAATCGATTGAAAAATGTAGGAAATCCGATCCCATATATAAACGATCACACACACAAACAACCTGGGTTTTATAATAAGTATAACTCGATATGAGTTGTCTCCCTTTCATTAATGCCTGTTAATCATGTTTTCAAATTGATTTCAGGCAAAAACAATTGTTTTTCCAATTTTTGGCGCTGTCAGAACCACCGGAAGGTAATTTCACGAAGTCCTGTGAAGTTTTGTTGAAATCGGTTGAAAAATGTAGGAAATCCGATCCAATATATAAACGTACAGACACACACACATAATCTGCGTTTTATAATAAGATATATATATATATATATATATATATATATATATATATATATATTACCAGTTATACTTTTTTTTTTAAAACAATAAAAAAGTGGTGTCGGTATTAGATAAAGTAAACAAAACGAACCAAATGGACATTTCACCGCAAAAGTACAAGTAAAATAGTCACAAACAATACTTTAAGTATTTTATTTAGCGGTATTATAAGGTAGAATAGGACTAATATTTGTACATTTGTGTACTATGAATATGTTGGTATGAGCAATTGTTCGCAGAAAAATCCCTATTTCTCAGTAACTGACGTAAGATTGTGTTTAATTACAGAAAAATATTGCAGAAAAAAATCCTTCTCCTTCTCAAGTATTTAAACATTGTGCGCAATTGCTCTCAGAAAATCTATTTTTTGATACTCATCATATTTCTCAATGGTAGACATGAGCCTTGCGTATAATATCTGATATTTCTTTGTTGATCTCAATGCAATCCCTGAATTCACCATCTCGATTGTTATGTCCCCGTAGGATTACTCTTTTCTTAGCTTTGAAACTAGACGGCAAATAGAAGGGTGGATGACTGCCATTCTCTGTCCAAACGCTCTATGCCTCTTTTCCGCCTCTAGGGAGTTTGTCGACCGTAGAAAACCATATGCGGTTCTCTCGAAAGTATTCCACGTTCTTAAATCAAATAATGGCCTTCGTTTTCTTCCATGTTGAATAAGGCCATTCCAGCTTGCTTCAAAGTAGCTAAGAAACCCTGATAGAATTTCGTAAGTTTCATCATCTAATGATGTGAGTGATTACTAGATGCACTAGCTTCGTTTTTTTTTTCTTTCTTTACGTTTACTGTATGTTTTACTGTCTTTTCGTCTGTCATGTAGGCGTAGCTATCAAGCAAAAGCTTTCTTCCTCCTCGCGTCCCTCAAGGACACATGGCACAGTCGATAAAGTGGTTAGATAAATTCAATGACAGGACCCAAAGAGTGTGAGTTCAATACCTGGCTAATGCAATGGAGAACTTTCAGAGGGAAATTGATAACTGATAACTGACATCCATTAAACATGGCACGTGGAACTAGAACAGTTTGCCCCAGTGAGCGAAATAAACGGTTCAGTTCGAAATTCCAACCACCTGAAGAAGGCCGGAGCGTACAAGGGCCGAAATGTTGTAATAAATATGACGACAAAGATGAGGACAATAGTCCGAATAATGTAAATAGTGTATATAATACCTCATCTCAGAAATATAGACAAATACTGAAGACCCGAAATGTTGTAATAAATATGGCGACAAAGATGAAGACAATAGTCCGAATAATGTAAATAATGTACATAATACCTCATCTCAGAAATATAGACAGATACTGAAAGGCCGAAACGTTGTAATAAATATGGCGACAAAGATGAAGACAATAGTCCGAATAATGTAAATAATGTACATAATACCTCATCTCAGAAATATAGACAGATACTGAAAGGCCGAAACGTTGTAATAAATATGGCGACAAAGATGAGGACAATAGACCGAATAATGTAAATAGTGTACATAATACCCCATCTCAGAAATATAGACAGATACTGAAAGGCCGAAACGTTGTAATAAATATGGCGACAAAGATGAGGACAATAGACCGAATAATGTAAATAGTGTACATAATACCCCATCTCAGAAATATAGACAGATACTGAAAGGCCGAAACGTTGCAATAAATATGTCGACAAAGATGAGGACAATAGTCCGAATAATGTAAATAGTGTACATAATACCTCATCTCAGAAATATAGACAGATGCTGAAAGGCCGAAAGGTTGTAATAAATATGTCGACAAAGATGAGGAAAATAGTCCGAATAATGTAAATAATGTACATAATACCTCATCTCAGAAATATAGACAGATGCTGAAAGGCCGAAACGTTGTAATAAATATGGTGACAAAGATGAGGACAATAGTCCGAATAATGTAAATAGTGTACATAATACCTCATCTCAGAAATATAGACAGATACTGAAAGGCCGAAACGTTGTAATAAATATGGCGACAAAGATGAGGACAATAGTCCGAATAATGTAAATAGTGTACATAATACCTCATCTCAGAAATATAGACAGATGCTGAAAGGCCGAAACGTTGTAATAAATATGGTGACAAAGATGAGGACAATAGTCCGAATAATGTAAATAGTGTACATAATACCTCATCTCAGAAATATAGACAGATGCTGAAAGGCCGAAACGTTGTAATAAATATGGTGACAAAGATGAGGACAATAGTCCGAATAATGTAAATAGTGTACATAATACCTCATCTCAGAAATATAGACAGATACTGAAAGGCCGAAACGTTGCAATAAATATGTCGACAAAGATGAGGACAATAGTCCGAATAATGTAAATAGTGCACATAATACCTCATCTCAGAAATATAGACAGATACTGAAAGGCCGAAACGTTGTAATAAATATGGCGATAAAGATGAGGTCAATAGTCCGAATAATGTAAATAGTGTACATAATACCTCATCTCAGAAATATAGACAGATACTGAAAGGCCGAAACGTTGTAATAAATATGGCGACAAAGATGAGGACAATAGACCGAATAATGTAAATAGTGTACATAATACCCCATCTCAGAAATATAGACAGATACTGAAAGGCCGAAACGTTGTAATAAATATGGCGATAAAGATGAGGTCAATAGTCCGAATAATGTAAATAGTGCACATAATACCTCATCTCAGAAATATAGACAGATACTGAAAGGCCGAAACGTTGTAATAAATATGGCGACAAAGATGAGGACAATAGTCCGAATAATGTAAATAGTGTACATAATACCTCATCTCAGAAATATAGACAGATACTGAAAGGCCGAAACGTTGTAATAAATATGGCAACAAAGATGAGGACAATAGTCTGAATAATGTAAATAGTGTACATAATACCTCATCTCAGAAATATAGACAGATGCTGAAAGGCCGAAACGTTGTAATAAATATGGTGACAAAGATGAGGACAATAGTCCGAATAATGTAAATAGTGTACATAATACCTCATCTCAGAAATATAGACAGATGCTGAAAGGCCGAAACGTTGTAATAAATATGGTGACAAAGATGAGGACAATAGTCCGAATAATGTAAATAGTGTACATAATACCTCATCTCAGAAATATAGACAGATACTGAAAGGCCGAAACGTTGCAATAAATATGTCGACAAAGATGAGGACAATAGTCCGAATAATGTAAATAGTGTACATAATACCTCATCTCAGAAATATAGACAGATACTGAAAGGCCGAAACGTTGCAATAAATATGTCGACAAAGATGAGGACAATAGTCCGAATAATGTAAATAGTGCACATAATACCTCATCTCAGAAATATAGACAGATACTGAAAGGCCGAAACGTTGTAATAAATATGGCGATAAAGATGAGGTCAATAGTCCGAATAATGTAAATAGTGTACATAATACCTCATCTCAGAAATATAGACAGATACTGAAAGGCCGAAACGTTGTAATAAATATGGCGACAAAGATGAGGACAATAGACCGAATAATGTAAATAGTGTACATAATACCCCATCTCAGAAATATAGACAGATCCTGAAAGGCCGAAACGTTGTAATAAATATGGCGATAAAGATGAGGTCAATAGTCCGAATAATGTAAATAGTGCACATAATACCTCATCTCAGAAATATAGACAGATACTGAAAGGCCGAAACGTTGTAATAAATATGGCGACAAAGATGAGGACAATAGTCTGAATAATGTAAATAGTGTACGTAATACCTCATCTCAGAAATATAGACAGATACTGAAGGGCCGAAACGTTTTAATAAATATGGCAACAAAGATGAGGACAATAGTCCGAATAATGTAAATAGTGTACATAATACCTCATCTCAGAAATATAGACAGATACTGAAAGGCCGAAACGTTGTAATAAATATGGCAACAAAGATGAGGACAATAGTCTGAATAATGTAAATAGTGTACGTAATACCTCATCTCAGAAATATAGACAGATACTGAAGGGCCGAAACGTTTTAATAAATATGGCAACAAAGATGAGGACAATAGTCCGAATAATGTAAATAGTGTACATAATACCTCATCTCAGAAATATAGACAGATACTGAAGAGCCGAAACGTAATAAATAGAGCGACAAAGATGAATCACGTAAATAGTGTACAAATGACTTTACTTAAAATTTCTTGTAATTTTTTTTTTATTCCACTTGTGCATTCCAATGCCATTTTTTTTCATGGCAAAGTTGTTTTTTTTTAGATACTCTATGGCGGAAGTTCTTCCTGATACTATGTAGCGTAATTTAACTTAAATTGTAGCAGGGGAGAGAAGAGAAGATGACATCTAACTTTGTTTTGCTTCCCAAACACGTTAATGCGTAGAATTTAAAATCTAACCCCTCCTCATTCATGCCTAGTTTTTATAGCGAAGGCCGATACCATTTCGTGAACTACTCCACACCTGTTACTTCAGGTTACTTATGATTCACCGTGATCGATAAACGGACGGAAGGACAGACACACATGCACTGTGCTTTATTATTATAGAAGATATATGTTTTTATAATGCATTATGTATGTTTTTTATTATCACACACATAACAGTTGCAATATAATATGCAAGTGTTTGCTTATATACTCAGAATGATATAGGACTGTATTGCGGAGTAACAAGATAGAAGAGTGTTCCACAAGCGAGATGTGCGATAGAAGAAACTGTTAGCATAGAACTCGCGGTTACATCAAACCATTTTAAGTGGAAAATTATGACATTGCTTACAATCTAGTACTGCGTTTAAATTCATAAAGTCCGCGTACAGTAGTAGAAAGATCATAAAAATGACCATGAAAGTGTTTACAGAAAAGGCACAGGGTAACGAGAAAGTGACTGAAGCCGAGATGCCTAGTCAAGACCAATAAAATTGCAGAATTTTCCCTGAAAAGCCGAAAGTCTGGAGTATCCAGTGAAGATTGAACTCACTACACAGAATTTAACTAGCGAGAGGAGCTTGCTAAACCTTACAACACGCTGAAGTACCCCATCTTTCTCAGATTTATGAATAAAATTCTTTTCTCGCTATTTGGAATTAGAACTGACACCTAGCAATGTTTAGCCCTCACCTCACTGAATTGCTTCGAAAAAATAGCCAACTTAAAAAACTGAAAATGCGAAGGGAAGGGTAAAATCCTCACGCCGACACGTGTTTGTAATTGTTACACAGGCCCTTGTTATTGTTGCTAGTCTCTCTAAGGAAGAAAAACATGGCTAATTGGTCGGCCATTAAATATGTCAACTTGAATTCCTGTATACGCCATTTTTTTTTAGCTTTCCGGAATCCCTCAGCCTCAGACTTGTGTGTGTGTGTGTGTGTGTAACGAATGCACGGCCGCAATTTTCGACGGATTTGCACCAAAATTTGCTCAAAGTTTAGTGGGAAGGCCAAGACCGACTTTGGATTTCCCAACTTCCATCGATAGTGGAAATATTCGATTTTATTCATGCTTCTACGGGAAGTTTTGATGTAGTTTGCGGCCATTTTCTACTGGCCAGAGTGAGAGCCTATAGCTGGCTGCCACAAATAGGCAGGAAGATTCTATTGGCCAGCGTGAGAGCCAACAGATGACTGACACGAATGCTAACTAGCATGCTAGCATGCAAAAAAAAAATCGATAGCTGCATTCGTCACAAGTGGGAAAAATTTAAATCTGCAAGGCACTTTACTCCAATTGGCTCATTCGCTTGCTTAAACTCAACGTTGATTCTGATTCCGCAGAACTGGGTTGGATGTGAAAAAGGAATTGTTGTTAACATTCTTTTTTCATTCGGTTTTTCCAGTTACGAGTCATTTTTTAAAGCTGATCGTTTTGTGTTCATTTTGTTTAGTTCTTTTTCCGTAACAGATTTAATGTTTAGTATAGAGCTTAGAAAAAATTCGCAGTGTGAGATAGGCAAGAAGTAAGGCATGTAGCAACATCAGCACGTCAAAGGGCACTCCTTTAAAGGCAAGGAAGGGCAAAAATATTTTAATTCAAGTGATAGCGATTGCTGTATGAGTCGTACGATTTTTGAATGAAGCACGGGCAACGCCGGGCCATGCTGCTAGTGTATATATATATATATATATATATATATATATATATATATTTAAGACATATTTTTATGTTTATACGTTCTTTTTGTAGATACAAATATTTAAGTAAATGCTGTGTTTATATATATATATATATATATATATATATATATATAAAACAGTATTAAACAACCTTTACCGGCCTGAATGTCCGAGAAATTTTCATAGAAAATATTTGTCCTCCGTCTATGAAAATTTCTCGGACATTCAGGCCGATAAATTTTGTTTAATACTGATATTTGTATCTTAAAAAGAATGTATAAACATAAAAATGTCTTAAAATAATTGTCGGACTTTGTCCATTTCATAATGTGTGTAACGTTATTTGTTTACATTTGATACGCCATGAGTAGATATGAATGTACCTGAGAGATTCATGGAAGATTGAAGTTTAAATACAGTAAATTCGACCTTGCTAACCGAACGCTTCTCTCTAGCCAAATCGGTTAAAGTCACGGTTAGTTATAGGATACAGGTTCGAATCCTGTCGGAGGACGAATATTTTCTGTGAAAATTTCTCAGACATTCAGGCGGTTAAATATTGTTTATTATAAAACAGAGCATTTACTTAAATATTTGTATCTATAAAAAGAATGTATAAACATAAAAATGTCGTAAAAATAATTTAATATATATTAAAATTGAAACAGCTAAATATCTTTGTGTTGTAGTTGTTATTGGTTCAGACTTTGTGATGTCATTTGCGGCTGCGTGCCATTGGAAATTGCTTGGCGTAGGTTGCCGCCCCCTGATCAATACAACAAAGATGAGGACTTCATTTCAAATAATTCACTTAATGAAGACAATATTTATCTCAAAAGACACGATAGCATTAGTAATGTGGGAGACTACATCGGCCGAAAGTTAGTCATCTATACATTTTTTTAAAGATTTTATTATTAATGAGAGTGCAACGAGTGAGCAATTAAATTGCTTGGCTTAGACCATCACACAAAGAACTGTTGATGACTGGCGCAAGAACAAAGCAAATACTGGTCATTCTTCATCAAGAAATGGACAGACATAAAAATGCTGGAACTTTTGAGAGCCACCACCAACAGATTATCCTGGAGGAAGTTTTCTGTTTCTTTTGCCCATTGGTACTCTCGATGATTGAGTCAAGGGATTTATGATAATTTTGATGAATCCTTGCTTAAGGAGAGCAAGCAATTATCGTCCGCATCCTCACATAAAAGAAAGACAATCGATGTTATCAAAGATTGCGTAAATATTTAGTCAACAAATAAATTAACAGTTGAACTAATCGGAGACGAAGTAGACAAATTATTTGCTGGGTTTTATTTGAGAAGAAAAGCAGACAAAGGTGCAGTGTCAAAGAGTGACTGCTATTGGTTGAATGCTCATGAAGACGATGCTGACATTATCTGCATAATCTGGATACGAGGAAGAATTGCTTGTCCAATTCTTAAACCGTCAGCCAACATCTGCCTGCCTCTCTTCAGTTGTGAAGATAACTCAATGCGATGACGCTCTCTCGCAGAAAATAGGCCGTTCTCTCATGCGTAACCATCCGATTAATAAAAAATAACACGCGTTCAAATATGGAAGCAGGTATAGGCCATAATTGAAAAAAAAAGAGACACAAAAACCTTTGAAAGCAATAAGACTAATTCAAACGCAATAATATAGGACTGATCATCCTTTAGTAGGAGATTATCCCCTGTTTTGACTCGGATATTCCATATTAATACTTTCGTGAATACATATAATGGATGACTGAAAAGTAACTCCCTACTTTACTTTATTATGGACTCTCCCGGCTTGTAAAAATATAGTTAGACGGGAGAGTCGATCATAACATCAAATAGTGAGTTACTTTTCCAGCAACCTATATATATATATATATATATATATATATATATATATATATATTAGGTTGGTGCAAAATAATGACGTAATAATGTCGTTTTTTGACGTTAAAATACATCAAAAAACGACATTATTACGTCATTATTTTGCACCAACCTAATATATATATATATATACATATTATATATATATATATATATATATATATATATGGCCCCTTTTTTAGCGATCTCGTCGAGGTACCTATATATGTATATATATATATATATATATATATATATATATATATATATATATATGTATATATATAGGTACCTCGACGAGATCGCTACAAAAGGGGCCATAGCATGATGAAAAATTGCCAAACTTGACGAAAACAAAATTTTACCGTCTAAATGTTTATGTTATCATTAAATGGAAAGATCAAAGTATTTTGGCGGTATTTTTTTACATTTTATAATCGTTTCGAGCACGTCCGAAATTTTCGTTAAAAATCTTGTTTTTTTTTTTTAAGTGACAGATGGCAAGCATTTCTTTTTCCATTTTGATATTTCATATATGTAAAAATGTCATAACTGAGATTAATATAAAAATAAGATCATATAAATTTCATAAGATGATACTGATACTTGTAGGTACCCTTCTCAGTTGAAATTGAAAAATCAAATTAACTTCTCCATACGTGTTTCGCAAAAATAAAGACCTTAACAGCAGAGAACAATGCTTAACTCAAATAAAATAACTTAATTGTATTCTGGTTGGTCTTCAGTACTTTATAATTACAGCCCCATTATAAACACAAAATTAGATTTCTTACTTATGGCGGGTCTTCTGATTTGTCACAATGATACAATTTACAACGCGCTAAAAAAGATCTATCTCATAAGGACACTTAGGAAAACCGATGTGGTTTTTAACTAATTTTATAATATTTTAAAAAATATGTAAAAATGTAGAAATCTATTATAATTAAAGAAATAACAAATAATTATATTAAAAATTTATTTTTCATCGAAAATTTTTTTTGCTTTCAGAAAATATTGTCCATATTCATAAAAACAACTAAAAGCAAATAAAAACATTTGAAATTAAATAATATATTTGTTTTATTGAGTTTTGTATGTTACAATTCAGGGCTGATTTTCAGGTAGGGGGGGGTCCAATTAAAAAAAACCCAACATGATTTGCATTCCTTGCGCTTTTAACTATTGTAATCACTAAAACTGATTCGATCGAATTTCTAGAGTTTTCATAAAATTAGTTATGGTGGGTGGTAATAAATTAAAAAAAATATTTCTGCCATGACTTTAATAAAAGAAAACAAAACATAATTATAATAATTTCGATCATCTTTGAATAGTTTCTGAAAGATTCATTAACATTCGACAATTATTTTTATTTTTGCAAGATTTTCTAAATTAATGTGTGTCACACAAAAAAAAAAAACATTCTAAAAATTGTATATGTTATTTTACTAGTTTCGGTGATACAAAGACAAACAAGGTATGTTTAATCAAAATTTAGAATGTTCTAAAAAGAAATAAAAATTTGTAAAAATAATTAAAATAAATTTGATCTTTCCTCTTAATAGCATTTAGACGATAAAATTTTGTTTTCGTCAAGTTTGGCGTCTTTTTCATCATGCTATGATTATTTTATCGATCTCATGGAGGTACCTATATATACAGACGCACACACACACACACATATATATATATATATATATATATATATATATATATATATATATATATATAAGGTTCAAACACTAATATTCCATGGTTATAATTTATTACATTGGAATCGTAATCACGATCAAATTCATCAGACCTAAAAATTCTTACTCTGCCCTGGACATTGAGTTCTACCTGGATTATATATATATATATATATATATATATATATATATATATATATATATATATATATATATATATATATATATATATATATATATATATATATATATATATATATATATATATATATATATATATATAATGCGTTGGGGTACCTCGTGGCGTTGTAATGGTTAGCAAGCTTGTCTTGCTAAAACAATTACTACTGAGTAGTGAGTTCGATCCTCACTGGGTGCCACCTACTTTCAGCCTTGTACCACATCTAAACTAAGCTTAAAAAATTACTATATATATATATATATGTGCGTATATTTTGTCAGCATGTTTTCATTGTCACGTATTTCGTTGATTAATTTAGATATGTTCAAAAATGATGAACAACATCCCGATGATGACATTTTGCTATGTCGAAAGTACTCGTAATAAAATAAATATGTATCAATCAACCCGACGATTTTCCCTAGTCCTTCAATAACAATATATATCTGAACTCTCTCGTCGTTTTCGACGTATGAGTGTCTTCAATTCAGTTTTTTAATCGTGTACCAGTCCCCGTCTCATTAACTCCCTCGCCAGTTACTCATGGGGAATAGCAAAAAAGGAACGCAGAACTGAACTGCAGACTATCCACAGAAAAGTTTTGTTTAGAGTGGTGAAGGTTGGTGTAGAGCCAGTCTCAAATTTTTGAAGCGCTCTTATCAAGGAGTTGGTTCAAATATTTGCCTCGAACAAAATGAACAACACCGCTCAGATTTTATTATCACGCAGTTATACCTCTCCGGTACTACCAGTGCACAAAAGAGTGAAGCACATTTCGATGGTAATTTCACGTGATTTAGCCCCCCTGCTGAAGCGGTTTACAGGGTTTAGCGCGTGAAGATTTAGAAGGATGATTGAAGACCAGTTTTGCCTGTCCATCTTAATAATAAGAGCTGAATCCGAGTATCAAATGTAGTCCTAATACACAATTCCACGTACACGCATAGAACATACACTGGATCTCAGAGTAAACAGATCGTCATCGATGTGCAATATATTGCTACAAAGTATAAATTATAAAAATGTATATGGGAAAATTTTATTATTATTATTGTTATCATTATTATTATTATTGTTATTATTATTATTATTATTGCCGTTGTTGTTTAAAAATTGAAAGATAAATAATAAGACAAATTGACTTGTAGTAAAAACGAAACAAAATTATAACTCTGAACGTGTTTTCAATAAAACTGGAATTACGTTACATTGTAATTATTAAATAAGATCATGCAAAGAATTAAAATTCATATTAATTGTTGTAAAATAATCTTTAAACATAACTATTAATAGATAAAAAAAACAAAAAACAGCGATAATGAGCAACTAGTCAAAGTTATGCAAAATAAACATTACAAAAATGCTTTCCTCTAATTCCAAAAATTACAACTACTTTCGTAATATATATATATATATATATATATATATATATATATATCTTAGACCATTAGTGATTTTAAACGAATTTCATTCCGATTCTCTAAATATATATATCTGCTCCCTTTCATATCCTAAAGTAAAAAAAATAAAAAATGGTTTAAGTCCGAAATATTTTAAATTTATTTTTTAAACGTTATTTTTAACTCGATACTTTTTGTTTACGTTTCGATACGAATCAGAGCATATATATATATATATATATATATATATATATATATATATATATATATATATATATATATGTATATATGTATATATATATATATGTATATATATATATATATATATATATGTATATATATATATATATATATATATATATATATATATATATTTATTACATAAAAAAAACATAAAAAAAATTTTTTTTTTTTGATTCGCATCTAATTTTTTCGTCTCGGATGCTACCTGGATTTTAAAAAAACAAAATAATTTCCATGCCTGAGGATGACTGAATGTACAGTTGAAAGTACTTACATATTAAAAACGACATTATACAGCTCATAATTATTAAAAACAAGGATCATAACATTCATCGAGTGATTTGTAGGTTAATGAAACTTTAACATTTTGTTCGCGAAGAGGTTTCGCCATTTTATCTCATTAACTTTACGAATATACTGTTTGTATGAGTAATTCTTTGTAATATATATATATATATATATATATATACGTACAGGGCGTCTCAAAATAATGTATACACTCTTAGAATCGTTATAACTTATCCAATTTATGTATTTTGACTTGTAAATAAGATTAATACAAGA
The DNA here is from genome assembly GCA_963932145.1 of Acanthosepion lycidas. NCBI lineage: Eukaryota > Metazoa > Mollusca > Cephalopoda > Sepiida > Sepiidae > Acanthosepion > Acanthosepion lycidas. The sequence goes on along the minus strand of OZ010603.1, from coordinate 67,573,678 downwards.
GAAAGAATACACATTTAAAGAATTTGAGAAAAAAAGAAAAAAAACATAGAAAATTAACTTTAATAAGATAAAAGCTATTTGGGTCAATGGCAGAATGTTCATATAAAGATGAGTTCACATCAAGTGCTCAAACTGGTTGCCGTTCTGTTCAATACACTTTTCATATCTTGAAGAAATAGACCTACAAATGTCTACTATGATTTCCTCTGGTATTTGAGCACATTCTCCTTTAATTTCTAATCTCATTTCAGCAATTCTTTCAGGTTTCTTGCTGCAGACGTTCTCTTTTAAAACCCCTACAAAAAGAAATCCAAGGGTGCCAAATCTGGTGATCTAGGTGGGTATTCAACTGTCCCTCTTTTTCCAATCCATTTTCATATTTTCATCCATATAAGTTCTCACATCACAGTAATGTATTTTTAACTATTAATATTTAAAGAGTGTATAGATTATTTTGAGTCACCCTATATATATATATATATATATATATATATATATATATATATATATATAAGGGGTAGTTTATATGGATAAGAGGTTGCATCGGCTGAAATTTTGTCAGTAGAACAACCAAATTTAGCTTCGAATAGCAATGTTTATGTGACAGTCAACCTAAGTATTCAATAGGGTGAAAAATACGAACGCTTTTGAGAATATCGACCAAAATGAATATGTATGTCCCATTAGCAACGTATATAATATGACGGACATCTGAAGACAGCCGGAGAGTAGACCAGCCGAAACATCGTGAATATAACAACCAAGATGGGTATGTTAAGAATGTATACTTTTTATTCAGTATAATGACAGTTCATTTCACCCAATTTTTAAGTGCAGAGATCGAAGCTTATACAGTAAAACTTTCAGATCAAATTTCGGGCAATAAATGTGACGTCATCTGCATCTAAAGATGCAAACTCCCGACTTTGAAAGATAAATATAGTGTAACCCGGATATAAGAGACCCGGATATAAGAGAAACCCGGATATAAGAGAGGTTTTATCTGGTCCCAAATTAGAGCCATACTTAGCTAAACAAAAAAGACCAAACCCGGATATAAGAGAAACCCGGATATTAGAGACTTATTCTCGGGTCCCGACAACTTTCTTATATCCGGGTTACACTATATCATCATCTGTGCTCGCACGCTCCTGTAGAGACATCGAACTACCCTTGGGATCCCTTGTAGTTTCAAACTGATAGCGGAACGTTACCACATATGTCATTAACCGTCTCCGAAGAAGCCCTTTCCAAGAACGATAGCGATAAACAGATTGGTATGAAGACAGAGATTCGACTTGACTTTTCTTCGACGTAAATTGGCTGCCATCATTGTGATCTACTCCAGCTTTCCACCTCTTTTCGCTCGACTCGAGTACAAAGTGCTGATCGCATGCGTTTTTAAAAATTAGTTTTATGATGTCTTCCTTCTTCATTTTTTTTTTGTTTTGACTTTTTTTTTTTTTTAAATATCTCACCTTTCACCACTTACGCTAGCAACTTCTCTTATGCTACCGATTTCACGTTTATTTTAGCGCCCCTTTTCCGACATGGAAACTGTTTTTTCGCATTAAAAGATTTAATCTACAAGAAACAGAATAAAATAACCTATGTGTATGTAGGGTGCTTGTATATATACACGAAAGGTGCGGCAAAGTACTCAGCCCAACAAAGAACCCCTTCCCAACCAAAAATGATGCTTTTTCCGTATTCGGTTAGATTTTGAAAAGTGGTTTGTGTTCTAGAATTTTTTTTTCAGCACCCACTTAATATAGATAAAGACCAAAAACGAAAGTGTTTTAGGGGTGGATGTTTTACGAAATGTGGTATTTGAGGTAATTACAAGAATTTATCTAGATTGAATTGCATTTCAAAAATAAAACAAAGAAATGAACAGGAAGGGTGTGGCTAATACAATTGCAACGTCTTCTCACTTCAAAGATATCGCTATTATTTCCGGCTTTGAATGGTACTGACAAATTCTATGTTTTTTCCCTCTCTCTCTCATTCTCTGTTTTTCTCACATTCTCTCTATTTCTCTCTCACACACACACACGCACTCTCTCTCTGTGTCTCTCTCTCTCTCACTTCAATGCTCCTTCAGGACGTGTTTGAATATGACACTCCTCAGTTTCTTTTCTTTTGTTGCTCTCAGCAATACTTTCTTTCTCCTTTTTTTTTCTCTATCTCTCTCTTCAATGCTTCTTCAGGACGTGGGGGATTATGACTCTCCACTATTTCTTTTCTTTTGTTGCACTCAGCAATACATTTCTCTCTCTCTCACTGTCTCTCTCTCTGTCTCTCTCTCTGTTCAATACTTCTTCAGGATGTGGGGATTATGGCTTTCCACAATTTCTTTTCATTTGTTGCTCTCAACATAACTTTCTCCCTCTCTCTCTCTCTCTTCAACGCTTCGTCAGGACGTGACAGATTATGGCTCTCCACAATTTCTTTTCTTTTGTTGCTCTCAGCAAAACTCTCTCTCTCTCTCTGTTCAACGTTTCGTCAGGATATGGTCGATAATGGCTCTCCACAATTTCTCTTCTTTTGTTGCTCTCAGCACTACTTTCTTTTTCTCTCTCTCTCTCTGTCTTCAACGCTTCTTCAGGACGTGGCTGATTATGGCTCTCCACAATGTCTTTTCTGTTGTTGCCCTCAGCAATACTTTTTTTCTCTATCTCTCTCTCTCTTCAATGCTTCTTCAGGACGTGGCTGGTTATGGCTCTCCACAATTTCTTTTCTTTTGTTGCTCTCAGGAATATTTCTCCTCTATGATGTCTTTATCGCCTTCTCATATTTGTTCATTCAGCTACGATTTATCTTGTTCATAATATGGCCTTTACAATGAAACACCTGTTCCCGTATGATAAATAAAGTTAAGCAACGTCGAGCCTGGTTAGTACCTAGATGGGTGACCGCTTGGAAATAGCAGGTGCTGTGATCATGGATGTGCTGTTAGTATTATGGATAATGGCTCGGAATTGTTATTTGGAGAGACGAGTTCCAATTCCAGTTGAGTTTGTTATATTTATTTGAGTACAAATATCTTTCGGAAATCATGACCCCCCCCACTCCTTATCCGCTCTTGGTTAATTAGAAAAAAAAGGTTTTCTGATTATTATCTTTACACTAAAAATACATTCTGACCGTATTTTAGCCGTAAAGAAAGAATGAATGAATGAATAAATAAATAAAAAACAAACCAGATAAGTTGAAATATTTCACCAGAATGGAACTCTCGAACTGTCTTACAAACATCGTTTTCATTATTTACATTATTCGGACTATTGCCCTCATCTTTGTTGTCATATTTCTTAGAACGTTTCGGTCGTTGTACGCTCCGGCCTTCTTCAGGTGGTTGGACAGGACCCAAAGAGTGTGAGTTCAATAGCTGATTAAGGCGGTGGTGAACTTGAAAAGGTGAATTAAGCAGGAGATAACTGATAACTGACATCCATTAGACATGGCACGTGGAACTAGAACAGCCTACCCCAGTGAGTGAAATAAAGGGTTCAGTTCGACATTCCAACCACCTGAAAAAGGCCGGAGCGTACAACGTCCGAAACGTTCTGATAAATATGGCAACAAAGATGAGGACAATAGTCCGAATAATGTAAATAGTGTACATAATACCTCATCTCAGAAGTATAGACAGAAACTTTTTCAATAACAAAAAAAAAAAAAAAAAAAATTCGGACATATTTTATTTCTACTGAAAGAAAATCCATTTTTCAGATGGTGATGAAACGTTTGAAATTGTTTTTCCAAATTGTCACAGCTATATAACTAATCCCTACCACAGACGCCTGCTCAGGCGTATTTCTGTTTGATCAATACTTGTAGAGCCCATCTGTGGTTTCAACTGTATTGGATCTTAGTTACAGTTTCTGAGAGAGACAATATAATCTGAGGTGATCAATACGACTAGTACGCTTAAATCCTCGGTCATGATGACTTGTGACGTTGTGCTAGAACAACTGTCGACGGCCTTCAAACAGTTTCAACTATCGAATTTCCTCCACAATATTTGGGCCAACATGTACTATGATTTGCAGGCACTCACTGAAACATTACTATTAGATATGGGAAGAACAGGCACTACACTTTGATCCCAGCCTGATGGATGGGGAATGAAGAAAAAGCCTAACTCTAGTAGTACTGGTTACTCGGTCAATGTATGCCAAATGTTTCCACATAAGGAAACGGTTAAAATTACAACTACCATTGCCATATATAGGTCTGTATTTATTTAGATGTCTTGGAAGAATATTGGGTCCGCGTTTTCCATATCCTGTGGGAGATAAAGAACGCTGAACTGATATGATAGATATATGTCTGATATATCTCCCGCTTTCAATGTGGGCCTGATTTGAAACAGTTTGGCTTCCTGTTGCTCGCGCACTAATTCTAATTAAATTCCGTTGGTCATGATCATTAAGTACCTGTATCCGATCACCAAGGTGTCTACGTTAGGCGATAATATCTTCAGGCCCCATGTTCCGTTCGATCTCCGATAATTCAAATCGCTTTGCCATGAGCATTCTAGTCGCTACTTGATGTCAATGTAGTTTATGGGCATTTCCATTACGTTAAATTATGTTCGCGCTACCGACCATTAACTTTACATGCTATAATTCTATAGTTTTTGGCACGTCACAGTTGAGTGAGTACAAAAGGAGTATATAAACGCGGCTGAACTGTTTGATACCATCATAATGAACCATAGTTTCGTTCCGTGTCTCTTCAGGATGTTCATGGTCGTGGCTTTCCACGACTTCCTTTCATTAGAGCTCTAAGCAACGCCTGTTTATTTTTTCGTGTGTGTTATTAGCCCTTACCTGGCATCTCGGTTTCAGTTACTTTCCCATCACCTTTTCTCTAAATACTTTCATGGTAGTTGTTCGGATTAATTCTTCGCTATGGTACCTAGGTTTTATAAATTGAAGCCCTGTACGACATTGGCAGCAAGATCTCGTTTATTCACAATTATTTGTGTTGGATAATTGGAACCGTAAGTTCTATGCTAACAGTTTCGTCTCTCGCACTTCTCGCTTGTGAGAAACTCTTCCGGCTGCATGCTTTCTAGCCAAAATTGATCATTAAAATGTAAATGCAATGACAATTGTTATCTATTGTCTTCTTGATTACTGTTCTATAGTTCTCGACCCTTAATAAATAGCTCACCTTTTCTTATTCTTTCACGTTCAGCAACCACTTGTGCCTTAGTGGCTTTATTTCCTTCCATGGGGTGATATGATTCAAATGAAAACAACAAAAGACGTATTTGCCGTGTCCCTTCTAGTCGTTGGCCATCATGTCTCTCCACCATTTCCTGTTCTTTATCTACTGTCTTCTTGATTCCTCTTCTATTGTTCTCGCTCCTTAATAAATGTTTCTGTTTTTTTCTTATTCTTTCACGCTCTGTGACCCCCTTGTGTCTTAGTGGCTTTATTTCCTTCCATGAGGAAATAGGATTTAAAAAATAGATAAATAAATTTCACATGACTCTCTTGTAAAAGATTAATTTTGCATATCTTGTTTTCATAAAGCGCATTTACATTTTCCTCGTGCTTTTTCCAAAGTGAATAGGACATAATGCAACACTGTCCTAATCCTGAAAGACATTGTTCCATGCAGAGAGCCGTTACTTTAAAAAGTATAATTAGCGAAAGAATAAAATTTACCGGATGAACCAGGAAAGTGAGAGAACTAAATGATATTCGACACTATTTTATCACTTCGTTGCCACCATAACAACGCCTCTAATAGCATTTGACAACATGTTCTTCATTTGCAAATGGCAGACAACGGTCGACTGGCCGTTCTACTGTCGTTTCTAGATTCGGGTTTAATTATATTTGTGAAGCTTTGTAACTCACGCGCGGGAAGTTACACCGATTCACTAAAGACGAAATCATTTCCCGTGTGATATTCTAAGCCCAAATCGGAAAGACAGACAGACACCCCGAAACTGCCGAGAGGAGAAAAGAAAAGAAGCGTTTGTCTCTAAGACGTTTAGATTTTATTCTCTTGTTTAGTAAAAGCCGTCGTTTGACTCGACTCTGTCTTCACACAATCTGATAGTAACGATGTATGCCTTATTGTCGGCTGCTGAGTGGGTGTAACTGAAGCAGATGTAATCTTCCTGTCAGCAAGTCCTAGATATATTTTAATGCCTTAAGAATTTCAGGCAATTAAAATAAAAGAACAGGAATTTGGTGAATCAGGAATCGACAGAGAGAAATAATACTGTTTTTTTTTTTAGTATCTGTCTATATTTCTGAGATGAGGTATTATGTACACTATTTACATTATTCGGACTATTGACCTCATCTTTATCGCCATATTTATTACAACGTTTCGGCCTTTCAGTATCTGTCTATATTTCTGAGATGAGGTATTATGTACATTATTTACATTATTCGGACTATTGTCTTCATCTTTGTAGCCATATTTATTACAACGTTTTGGCCTTTCAGTATCTGTCTATATTTCTGAGATGAGGTATTATGTACATTATTTACATTATTCGGACTATTGTCCTCATCTTTGTCGCTATATTTATTACAAAGTTTCGGACCTTCAGTATCTGTCTATATTTCTGCGATAAGGTATTATGTACATTATTTACATTATTCGGACTATTGTCCTCATCTTTGTAGCCATATTTATTACAACGTTTTGGCCTTTCAGTATCTGTCTATATTTCTGAGATGAAGTATTATGTACATTATTTACATTATTCGGACTATTGTCCTCATCTTTGTCGCTATATTTATTACAAAGTTTCGGACCTTCAGTATCTGTCTATATTTCTGCGATAAGGTATTATGTACACTATTTACATTATTCGGACTATTGACCTCATCTTTATCGCCATATTTATTACAACGTTTCGGCCTTTCAGTATCTGTCTATATTTCTGAGATGAGGTATTATGTACATTATTTACATTATTCGGACTATTGTCCTCATCTTTGTCGCCATATTTATTACAACGTTTCGGACGTTCAGTATCTGTCTATATTTCTGCGATGAAGTATTATGTACATTATTTACATTATTCGGACTGTTGTCCTCATCCTTGTTGCCATATCTATTACAACGTTTCGGCCGTTGTACGCTCCGGTCTTCTTCAGGTGGTTGGAATGTCGAACTGAACCCTTTATTTCGCTCTTTGAGGTAGACTGTTCTTGTTCCATGTGCCATGTTTAATGGATGTCAGTTATCAGTTATCTCCAGTTAATTCCCCTCTTTTTTTATGAATTTACCCGTCCTTGGTAGCACCTGTTAGAGTCCCAGTTATGGGCAAGTAGCTAACCCCAAACCTGGTGTCAAAACGCTAAAAAGCTTAAAAATAGATCTTAATACCAGAAATACTTTGTAAAAAAAATTATTTCGGCAATACATTTTTGAAAAAAAAATATTACCAGCTATACATTTTTGAAGGAAAATATTACCAGAAATAAAGGTTTTGTCGTCATTGAGGTTGATATGGCGTAAAACAAAATAAACCAAACCAAATCTCCTACAAACTGATTTCTTACAAAGAATACATATTCAATTCATACGAAACTATCTTAAAATTCTTGCCGACATTAAATAACCCATTGAGGTGTTGATATGCCGTAAAACAAAATAAACCAAACCAAATATCCTACACACTTATTTCTTACAAAGAATATATATTCTATTCATACGAACCTATCTTAAAAATCTTGTCGGCATTAAATAAACCATTGAGGTTGATACGCCATAAAACAAAATAAACCAAAATAAATCTCCTACATACTTATTTCTTACAAAGAATATGTATTCTATTTATAAGAACCTATCCTATGATTATTTTATTTTCATTTTTTGTTTTTAAAACAAGAGCAGTAAATTAAAATTTCAACTTGATTATATTTATTTAATAAAGTGTTGTCCAAAATCTCATTCGGTTTATTAAGAAAAAATTCTATTTAATAAAAAAAAAAAAAAATGTAATCTTTGGCTAACCTATTAAATCGACTCGGGTAAAAAAGGAAAACTCCGTTTTCAAGAAATTGAAATAATTCTTGGTTAATCAAAATCTAGAAATACCAAATTCCTGGCTTTCTTTAACAGTGTAAAAAGTAACATCGGCAGGTACATTTCGCTGTATTATAATTTAATTTTTAAATTTCACTCATAAAAATTTAACGATTGCTGTTAATATCAAAATTGGTAAAATCCCTTCAGAAACACACACAAACACACACACATATATGTATATATACATATATATACATACATATATATATATATATATATATATATATATATATATATATATATATATATATATATATATAATTATTTATTTGAAAATATGATTCCAACTCGCTACATAAGAGGTCTCATGTTTCAAAACAAGAGCCGAAAACTTCAAAATAATATTTGAATTAACTTGAGTTAAAGTAGGCTCTGTTCCATCTTCAAGCGAAATTTTTTGGGAATGACTTATTTCTGAAATAAGAGCCTCAAGTTAATTCAATTATATTTATGCTCTACTTTCGTATCGAGCACTATTTTTTAAAAATAATTACAAAAATACTAAGGAACTTTGGATTATTTACCAAACCAGTTTCTTTCCTATTTTCTACAATATTTTCACACACATATATATATATATATATATATATATATATATATATATATATATATATATATATATATATATATATATATAAATATGTAATGAAAAACAAACCACTTTAATGTACCATTACGATAATTTATTTCACCTAAATCCTTTTTTAAGGATTCAGGATCATCAGGTAAATCTTCCAACAACGAATTGAGAAAAAAATGGGATTAGAAATTGGTGGGTAGTGTAATTTTTGTAATTTAATAGAGGGGGTTGAGAGTGGTAGTTAACCAGACAATATAAAGTATATTTAAAATAAAAATTTATATATATATATATATATATATATATATATATATATATATATATATATATATATATATATATATATATAAAAGAAAGAGGTTATATTGGTTCCAACGAGAGAAAAGTCTGTATATTAAGAAGAAGTGGGGTACCTAAACGTTTTTTGTTGTAATTTGGATTTTTTTTTCAAAAAATTATGATTTATTTTCCATAATTTTACTATGTTTCTGGTCTCGCGACCGTCTTCAGGTAAAAGGCGGAGATTTCCACATATTAAAAATAATTAATTTTTTTCCTTTATGTTTTTCGATGTTAAATATTCTCGATATGAGACATTCTCTGTTTTTCTGTTAGTAATCCAAATGTCTTTCTTGAACTGGCAGTGAAGAGTTCCGTGCGAAGAGTCATAAAACAATTAAGATTGGTCCGAGAGAAATGATGAATTATTTATCGGCATTTTATCTTTTAATGTTTTAATGATCCTTGTGTGTTCTTAGAACTATTTCCATTTTCGTGTGTTTCTGTCAGCATGCGTGTATATATGTGTGCGTATATTCCCCCTCCATACATACACACTGTCTCACTTAGTAAACACATTTGTACACATACGCACATACATACACACACACACCATACCAACACAAGGAATCAGTACATACAGACACATACATACACATACTTCCCAAATTACATGGAACCAGTATACACATACACACATATATACGTACATACATACGTACTTCCTAAATTGTGTAGGTTTTGTGTGCATGTCCGTGAGTAATTCCCCTGCTTTTGTCAACATGCGTATATATATATATATATATATATATATATATATATATATATATATATATATATATATAAACTGCGTCTAGAGATTATATGCAAGTTATGAATTGGTATAAAGAGTTACGTCTTCAATGTTAAAAGTTGTTGATGTTTAGATTCTACATAGTATTATTAACTTAAATATATAGTGATAGAGAAAACTATTTCTTTTGGTTGGAAAAACATTTACTAAGTTAACAAAACAGACTAATTTGACTGTCAGTAGTTTATTTGCAACTATTTATTTTCATACTTTTACATTATTATACCTTGTAAAACTAATGTAAAAAAATAATATGAAAAGATTTTAGAACAAATTCGTCAAGGAAAAACATAAAAAAAAATTATTTTAAAATAAAAGATATATTAACAAAAAATAATAAAAACCTTCTAAAATTTATTGCACAAATGCTCCTTTCTTTTCAATAACTCTTAGCAGCCTCTTATCAACATCTGATGTTAGATTTGTAATTTTAGCGACTGGTAAGTTTGCAGCAACTTTAACTGCCTCCCAGCGGTCGCACTTGCTGTTGAATTGCCTTCCATTAGAATAAATATCTCTCTTGAGGATGCACCACAGGTTCTCAATGGGATTCAAGTCACAACTATTTGAAGGCCAGTCCATAAGAGAATCTTCAACAAATCCCTTTTCTTTCAACCAGGATTTAGTAAACTTTGATGCATGACTTGGTGCGTAGTCTTGCATAAAGATCATAGATCTACGCTTGGCTAAAGACTGGTTATCAAACCATTCAAAGAAATATTGCTCTAGAAAATCACTTTTGGAATTATTTTAACCCCGTCTTTCAGTTTAAATGGACCCACGAGCTCATTACCAATAATTCCAGCCGCCTTGTTGGCGTTTAAAACATTTTCTTGAGTCATGTTGTTTGCAAACCCATCCTCGAGCCCATCCATCGGGCCCATCGAGGGTGATCCTTGATTCATCTGTAAAAAGCACTTTACTGAAATCAGTCTTCATGTATTTCACTGCAATCTTCTTTCCTTGTTTTTTTTTTTTTTGTTAAAATGGGTTTCTTTATTTGATTTTTTACATCAGCAAACTTCCTTAATGCTTTACACCTTGTTTCCTTTGACACCATAGGAGCTCCAGCGGCCTCAAATATGAACGCACTTGACGCATTTGGGTTTCTAATTAATTCTCTTCGGATATGTGATAGATCTCGCTTTGTTAAATTCCGGAATTCAGCCTGAGACTTATTTTTCCTTGGTTGAATTCCCATTTGACATATTTTCTTGATTGTTCGATGATCCCTTTTCAAATCCTTAGAAATTTGAAGCGAAGACTTTCCTTAGCTAATTTCTTTGATTATATAGTTCTTTTCATTCATTGTTAGTTCTTTTTTTACGAGCCATAATACTAAATTCTAGATCTCTCCAAATAATCTCTTGACACTGCAAATTGCTAAAATTACTGAAAAAATACTAAATATCAATCTGAAATTGAAAATTGGGACTTAATTGCTTTCATGCTTACTTGCTATACATAATAGTACAAATTATTTCATTGGATAACACATATCTATGAATTTTACATCAAATATTTGACAATACCTCTTTTGCATATAATCTCTAGACACAGTTTATATATGTGTATATATATATTTTCGTGCCGCACAGATACCCGCATGTGAGCGGGCGTGCTTGCATGTGAGTGATTTGATCACAGTATTTGGCCACTTTGTGTGCATGTTGTGTGCTTTTGCGTGTGGGGTTATAACCTATCTATCTATCTATCTATCTATCTATCTATCTATCTATAGTTTCCTTTATGCCACCACAGGGTCAGTTTCAGAACGAGTGGAGTGACAGGGTGGAATCGATTTCTATTTTTTCGCAGGCTAGGTCATTTGCAGTGCTGTGCAGGAATATGAATCTGTTTCGATGTGTATGATGAAAATTGTTTGGCCTTGAAAAATATTGCCTCATACGTGATTGCATCAAATTTTCATCACGCCCAGACATTTTTGTCTCGAGTGTCGATTAGTTGTCCTAAGGCCATTGTCTGCGATAGACGTTACTCCAAGAAAGCGTACGAAAATTTTGACGCTGCACGAATACGCTGGCAAGCCTTATCAGTGAGCAAATCAAAGTACTATGGGCTAGAATCTCTGCTGATTTAAATCCAGTCGAGAATCTGTAGTCAATCTGTAAGGAGCGAATTTGTGGAATGGACAGACGAAGCACTAACATGTGCATTGGGTTATGTTTCATTGGAGAAATACGAAAATGCAAATAATAATGGAATTATTTGTTTTGTTTCAATTAATTTTCACATCAGTATATATATATATATATATATATATATATATATATATATATATATATATATATATAACCCAAGAAAGTTGTTTCGATTAAAAATTCATATTTATATTTATCATTTTCATTACATCTCAATATATAATTATTACCAGTTTTCAAAAAAGAACAAAAAAACATAACATAATGATAGATATTGCATTTAAATGTTTGAAGACCAAAGATGACTGGAAAAAATAAGTTTGCAGATTTCACAAGCGAGAAACGCGAGAGAAGAAACTATTAACATAGAACTTATGGTTACATTTAGGCATTTCAACTGTAAAATGATGCGACCTATCTGCCAATCTAGTACTGCTCTTAAATTCATAAAATCTAAGTACCAAAGAGGATAGCTTATCAGAACAATTACCATGAACATACTTATCAGATTAAGAAACTGTTAGCATAGAACTTATGTTTACATCTAACCATTTCAACTGTAAAATGATGAGACCTAACTGCCAATCTAGTACGTCCACCGTCGTAGATTATTCTAGTTCCATGTGCCATGACATTTCCGGATGTTTCAGTTATCTCCCTTTAACTCAACTCCGCAATTTTTTTGTTCACCTATGCAGTAGCCAAGGATTAAGGTCACAACTCTTTGGTTCCTTTCAAAATTTCAGTTACTTGAAGAAGACTAGAGAGCATAACGGCCACAACGTCGTGAATATGACAATAAAATGGGAACATTAGTCCGGACAATGGAAATAGTTACCATAACTCATCTCAAAAATATAGACAGATCCTGAAAAGGGCCGGAGCGTACAACGGCTGAAACGTCGTAAATATGGCAATAAATTTGAGTACAGCAGCCCGAACAATGTAAATAGTGTAAATAGTTACAATACCATCTCTCAGAAATATAGGCAGATCCTGAAGAAGGTCAGAGCCTACAACGGCCGAAACGTCTTGAATATAGCAACAAAGCGTGCAAATAACTGTAACATCTCATCTCGGAAATATAGGCTGATTCTGAAGAAGGCCAGATTATGGAACGGCCGGAACATCGTGAATATGGCAACAGAGATGAGGACAAATGTCCGAACTATGGTAAAACCGTGTAAATAGTTAGAATACCTCATATCGGAAATATAGGCAGATCCTGAATAAGGCTAGAGGTCGTACACGACCGAAACGTCGTGAATATGGCAACAAAGATGAGGACAACTGACCGAACAATGTAAACAATGTAAATAGTTACAATACTTTATCTCAGAAATAGAGGCATATCCTGGATAAGGCCAGAGCGTACAACGGTCGAAACGTCTTGAATATAGCAATAAAGATGAGAACAAGAGACCGAACAATGTAAATAGTGTAAATAGTTACAATACCATCTCTCAGAAATATAGGCAGATCCTGGATAAGGCCAGAGCGTACAACGGTCGAAACGTCTTGAATATAGCAATAAAGATGAGAACAAGAGACCGAACAATGTAAATAGTGTAAATAATTACAACCCTCCCATCTCGGAAATATAGGCAGATGCCTGACACCGTGCTTATGCATTTTATGAATGAAACAGTGAAATATTTTAGATTGCTATTAATCACGTGTGTACGGCTGTAAACGTTCCAGCCTCATTAGTAAAATTCGAAAACATTTTTCATCTGTGTTCACCCCCAAACGTAACGCAACATATCCTCATGACAGTAAATATTTTACACACGTACTTGGCAATTTTCTTCTCCATTCAACAACATCAACACACGCACATGCGCTCGCACACGCATACACACATATTATCTAAAACCTGGCATTCATTTTAAATGTTCTTCCCTATGGAACCGTTTATTTCTCGATGGTTTGACGTACGTAATTATTTTAACATATGCACTTGAAACGTTTGCTGATAAGCCATAAGGTTCCAATAGCCGAATCCCTGGTGAGGATTGATATCTCTAAGAATAAATTGCTAAATAATTTTAGCAAGCATCATCCGACAAAATGAGATATGTTCTGTTGATATTTGGATACTTCGTAGAGTTTGGTCTCTTTCTGAACGAAAACAGTCGAGGACTGACTGAAGTAATGTTTTTTTTCCTATAGAAAGGCTCGAACATGATTCTCCCTGTCCTCGCCTTTTGGTGATTATTTTTAAGCATTCCGCATGCTATATTAACGCTTTTCTTTTCTAGACATGGGTGCAAAATTTGTGGAGAACCTTTATCATTTATTATCATGAATTGTATTCTAACACAATTGTGTAAACGACATTTATTTTAGTCTGTTCTGCTTATATTATCTTTAAAAAAAGGATTAATTAAAATTGATGATAGACTGGTATTAAAAATCTTTTAAAATATGTTCCAGTAGTGGAAATGATTAAGTAATCAGAATAGAAAAAGAAAGTGATAGACACTTGCGAATCTATCTATCTATCTATCTATCTATCTATCTATCTATCTATCTATCTATCTATCTATCTATCTATCTATCTCAGTCTGTTCACTATCTATCTATCTATCTATCTATCTATCTATCTATCTATCTATCTATCTATCTCACTCTGTCCATATCTATCTATCTATCTCACTTTGTCCATATCTATCTATCTATCTATCTATCTATCTATCTATCTGTCATGGTCCAGGTTAGGACCCAGGAAGAACAACACGAACACAAGAGTAGAAATAACGAAGGTATATTACACAAAATAATAACACAAGATGTGGAAGGTGTTAGTATGACTGTCAGGTTTGGTTTGGAGTGAACTACTATCGGCTCGACTCGATTCGTCCCTCTCTCTTGAGAGTCGTAATATACATAGTGTTAGGAAGAGGTCATTCTGTAGTTATAGTTAAGGACCCATGACACGATCTATCTATCTATCTATCTATCTATCTATCTATCTATATATATATATATATATATATATATATATATATATCTCAGACTGTTCAGTATCTGTCTATTGCAATAATCAGACATATTTAAAAAAAATGAATAAATTAGGTAACTGTCTATACTCAGCACCTGAAGACTGAGTTGTGCATGAAACTCCGAGAGGTGCTTTCAGTGAGGGATAATATGTATATTTATTAAGATATACTTAATAGGTCTGTTATATTGCATCAATAACAGTTTTATTAGCACCAGCACTCCACGAGCGATATATATATATATATATATATATATATATATATATATATATATATATATATATATGTTTGAATAGATTACAAACATTATGTCTGCTTATTTTTATCACAATCCGTTCATGTTCACGGATATTTTTTCCGTATATTACAATCAAATGAGTCAAGAAATACACTGTAACAGTGAAAATCACTTTTATTTCCCAAGTACTTTCCATCTCTTTCTGAGATCATCATCAGGGGCGGAACTGTTAAGAAAAAAGCTGGGTATGGTTGCCAGCCTTTGCATTTAAACTCAAAAGGAAAACATTCAGTAATGGGTAGCTATACATATTTTATGCTTTACTAGTTGCACCCCTGATGATGATCTCAGAAAAAGGTGGAAAGTACTTGCGAAATGGGATTTTCTTGCCTCATTTGATTGCAATATACGAAAAATATTCGTGAGTAAGAAAGGATCATGATAAAAATAAGCAGATATAATTGCCGCGAATAGCTGTGTCCCCGAAACCGGGCACCTCACAATAATATTTTTCTCTTGCGCTCGGTCCGCAGACAGAGACACAACTGAGAGACAAAATGCAGTTTATCCCCTCGAGGACAGATACTACACTTTGATCCCAGCCCAATGGTAAGTGAAGAAAAGCGTAAATGAAGTAAGCTTTGCCTGCTCGGTCAATGAATGCACAATGTTTCCTCATGAGGAAACAGCTAATATTATCTTTATCAAGGAAAATACTGCTTGGGCAATGCAACAAACTTATGCGAATGGATAGCAGATCAAAGACAACGAAAAAAGTGGATTTACTATTCTTGACTTCACTGTGGCCTGTGACTATTTTCGAGGACTTCTTTACTTATTATAAATCCCAGAAATATCACAGGCAGCAGCATTTGAAATATCTTTCCTTATCTGTCTATATCTCTGAGATGAGGTATTATGATTACTTACATTATTTACATTATTCGGACTGTTATCCTCATCTTCATTGCCATATTCACAACGTTTCAGCCGTTGTACGGTCCGGCCTTTATGTCTATGTCTCTCTGTATATCTGTCTATATCTTTGAGATGAGGTATTATGATTACTTACATTATTTACATTATTATGGCTGTTAACCTCATCTTCATTGCCATATTCACAATGTTTCGGCCGTTGTACGCTCCGGCCTTTATGTCTATGTCTCTCTATATATATGTCTACATTTCTGAGATGAGGTATTATGATTACTTACATTATTTATCTTATTCTGACTGTTATCCTCCTTTTCATTGCCATATTCACAACGTTGTGCGCTACGGCCATCTTCAGGTAATTGTAATTTCGAACAGAATACTTTATTTAGTTCCACATGCCATGCCTCTTCCGGGTGTCTCAGTTATTTCCGTTAAACTCAACTCTCCAAGCCTGGAATTGAACTCACAACTCTTTCGATCGAGTCACTGGATCTAACCAACGTCTTTGTCCTTGTGAATTTGGCATTAAAGATGAGGATAACAGTCTGAATAATGTAAATAATCATAATACCTCATCTCATAGATATAGACAGATATATAGAGAGACATAGACATAAAGGCCGGAGCGTAGAACGGCCGAAATGTTGTGAATATGGCAGTGAAGGTGAGGATAACAGTTCGAATAATATAAATAATGTAAATATCTTTCTTTCTTCATCTTTTATATTGTAGTTAATAAACAGCGGAATTTTTTTATTTGTTTTGTTTTGTTTTACATCATCTCAATGACAATGGGTTATATAATGCTGACAAGATTTTTATGGTTGGTAATATTTTTTTCTTCAAAAATATGTGGCTGAATAACGTATTGCTAATAATTATTATTTACAAAAATATATTGCTGGTAATTTTTTTTTTCTTTCAAAAATGTATTACTGTTAATAATTTTTCCTCAAACGATGTGTTGCTGGTATTAAAATCTATTTTAACACTTTCATAATGCTTTCTACCTCAGTTCCGGGGTTAACAATTTGCCTATAGCTGGGACCCTAATAGGTGCTGCCACCCCGGGTCAGGGTGGACCTGGGAACACCAGCAATTAAGAGTGGTTCCATGTTCTTCAAAACCTCCTTGCTGTCGGATGGAGTTGATCGTCTTACCCAGGATGGGGGTAAGTTGTGAAGAGCCATAATCATCCAATACGTTATCAAAGGACATGGCATATGAAAGATGAAAAAAAAAGATATTTCAAATTCTGCTGCCTCTAGAAAATAACTGTCATCCAATAATTCATGGGTTGCCATTAACGTTCGTGTCTTTTAAATGAGCATGTTTTTTTAGCTTCTCTTCAAATGATTTTGTTTACATTCGTGTATTTAGCTTAAATTCAAGTGCAAACTTGTTTTTATTTAATTTTTTTTTTTTCGTTCAGGATTTTATCATTAAGTAATTACGCCGATATGTTGATATGCATTCCTTTAGAAGAAAAAAATTTAAAAAAGAGGAATTTGTCATTTTTTTAAAAAAAAAGATTATCTGTTTTTCATATTTTTTTTCTTCCTAGAAATCCGAGGTTCGTATATGAATAAATAAAAGATTTGCCTCAGCATCTTATCAGTATCCTACATCTTAGAATAGCGAACTGCTTGAAATTTCTTTCGCAATTACACAAGTGTTGGTGAACTAATTTCTTTGTCGGATTAAGATAATTTTATGCAATAGAGCTATTAACAAACTTATCACGCCAACAGATCAATTCGCTCGTAATATGTGGCAATTTGCCGCGGGTAAAGTTAACCTATGGTGAAATCCTCTTTTTGTAGAAAGTAATTCATCAACATATTTCAATCTATGTCATGATCATTTCCAGTCGATGAACGTCCGAAGATGCACTGAGAAAAGATATTAAATCAGGCCACCAGCATGTGTTTGATATATCGTAGCAAAAATCCAGAGATTTTTAGACGAAATCTTTGGTCTTCTGTCGTCAAAGAATCTGTCTAGCGTTTTTAGGGCTGCACACAACGTTTTGAATAAATTGTACTTTTCTGTAATTATTAGGCTGGTGCAAAAATAATGTCGTTTTCTCACATATGTTACTATTAAAATTTTCTAATGCATGCAAAGCAGTTTTCAAACAAATTGAATGGAAGACGTTGGATTTTTTTTCTGTTTTTTTAAATTTATTTTTAATCGTTATCACCCTTTGCAAGACACCAAAGCCACTAAAACACAAGGGATTATTGGATTATAGACAGATATATAGAGAGACATAGACATAAAGGCATATGTTACTATTAACATTATGTAACATATGTTACTATTAGGATGGTGCAAAAATAATATCGTTTTCTCACATATGTTACTATGTGAGAAAAGGACATTATTTTTGCACCAACCTAATAGAAGTTAATGAATACTCTCGGTCTAAATGTTCTGAGTTATGCAAGGTGTCCATAAAGTTCGTGTGCACTTTAAAAAATTATAACTTTATTTGTATTTGCGATAGAAATAATTTGTAAAACGGATTAGAAAGAAGTAAATCTATATTTTTTATTGAAATCTTATTTAAGTCTCCGCATGTCATCCATTATTGGCAATACAAAGGGTAATACAATTTTGAAGTTCACGGAAAACATTTGCCAACTGATTTACAGTAATGCCTGAAATCACATTAGTTATTTTAGCTATACTTAAAACTAGGTACATTAAATATTATAACATTTTTTACAGATTATTTCTATCGCAAATGTAAATAAAGTTATAAATTTTTTAAAGTGCACACGAACTTTATGGACACCCTGTACTTTAAAAAATATCTAATTAAATATAAGTTTATGGTATCATTACTCAGTCATCAATGTATCAGTTCTGAGCTTCGAGATCCAGAGGCCTCGTTTTCGAAACAAAGTACCAGACAGGTCTCATCAATTTCCAGTTGAGCTGGCTAGATGTTGCCGTCAGTTCTACACAAGCAGTTTCTCTTGAGGAACTCACTCCCGGCGCTATGCTTTCCATCCAACTTTATTATGCGAAAATTTAAATACATTGTCGATTGCTATCTACTGTCCTCCTGATTAATCTTTTCTCTTACCGCTCATTATTAATGTTTCTGTTCATAATTCTTCCACACCCAGTAACCCCTTGTGTCTTAGTGGCTTTATTGTCTTGCAAAGGGTGATACCGATTAAAAATAAATAAAAAAAAAACACACAAAACGAACCCAAAACTCTCACCGATCGCAATGAATGGATCTTCCTTAGCGGCACTTAAAGTGAATCGAGACCTCAATTGGAACACGTACATACGATCCATCGTTAAAGATGCAGGAAAAATGGTCGGTTCTCTGTACCATTCCAGTAAGTACCTGACACCTCCCGCTATCCACTACTTTTACAAGGGCCAGATCAGACCGAAAATGGAGGACTGCTGCCATATATAGACAGGAGCTGTTCAGTGTTCACTTTCCAGTCTTGATAGAGTCCAAAAGGGTCCTTGTGGGTAACAAATTATTTTCTACCCTACAACTCCTTTCTTACAGACCAAAAGTCGCCAAACTCTCTCTGCCCTATCGCAATTTCCATGGAAAGTGTTCAGACGAACTAAAATCCATAGTTCCACCAGTTCTAACCTTCACGACTAAGACTCGACATGATACGCATATATTAGCCACCCACCCTCATTCCCTTCGTATTTCATTGATGAGATGTAAGTTCCACCGAAGCAGATTCTTCTTACGGCCTTGTGGAAACGACTCCCAAGAGAATGCTTCCCCAACCACTACAGACTATCTACTGTCCTCCTGATTACTCTTTTCTCTTACCGCTCGTTATTAATGTTTCTGTTCATAATTCTTCCACACCCAGTAATCCCTTGTGTCTTAGTGGCTTTGGTGTCTTGCAAAGGGTGATACCGATTAAAAATAAATTAAAAAAAACAGAAAAATAATCCAACGTCTTCCATTCAATTTGTTTGAAAACTGCTTTGCGTGCATTAGACAATTTTATTTAAATAAATTCATAGCAAAAGGATGGGTTATTTTATTTTACTTCTGTTGTGAAGTTCAAGTTAGCACTAGTCAGCTGCCAAGCTCTTACCGCTGGTGGTTATTCTCAATGACCACTTATAAGAATGTTCACTTCTGCCTATGCAAATTATGCATACTTTTAGGTTGGTGCAAAAATAATGTCGTTTTCTCACATATTTTACTTTTATATATGATTTCTGAATTAATTCATTGTTATATTTAGCCATGTTATATATCATTTTGAAGCGCGTTTTTCCGCTCTATCGAATCGTGTTATTCGTTACCGTTCTCAATCTCTTCATTCATTTTTTTGCAGGCTTTTCGACAGCATGGACAAAATTCAAATCCGCACGATTTTCTTGTACCAGTTCAAACTAGGCCGAAAAGCTGCCGAGACAGATCGGGATATCAATGATGCGTTTGGCCCAGGAACCACTAACGAACGTGTGGCACAACGGTGGTTCAAGAAATTTCGCAATGGTGACGAGAGCCTCGAAGATGAAGACGGTCGCGGCCGGCAGACTGCGGTTGATAACGAACATTTGAAAGCCTTAATTGAAGCCGATCCTCGCAAAACCACACGAGACGTTGCTGTTGAACTCAAGGTCGACCACTCAACAGTCGTTCGTCATTTAAAGCAAATAGGGAAGTCAAAAAAGTTGGATAAATGGGTGAACGATAACCCAAAAAAAAATCGTCAAAAAACGACATTATTTTTGCGCCAACCTAATAATTTGCTGGTATCACTACATCTTTTTTGTTCTATTTTATTTTTATTTATTTATTTTGACGCGGGGGTAGCAACATTGGAAATTCGTTCAAATAAGAAAATGTTGATCCAGCATTCACTATAAATTTTATTTTCAAATGTTATACAGTTAAATACTAACTGGTCAAGCCCGACAGGGAAGCTTCCTTTTCTTTCTCCTCCTATTCCTCATTAATCACGATTTATTTATTTTGAGGTCTTGA
Source organism: Acanthosepion lycidas (assembly GCA_963932145.1). Taxonomy (NCBI): domain Eukaryota; kingdom Metazoa; phylum Mollusca; class Cephalopoda; order Sepiida; family Sepiidae; genus Acanthosepion; species Acanthosepion lycidas. Next base: position 67,552,550 of record OZ010603.1, on the reverse strand, counting down.
CGAGAAGATATTGTTCTATCAATGATCAGAGGCTACAAGGTGAAGGCATTTTCTGTGGTTGCCTTTTCATCAAACTGTGTATCTTGTAACGTCAAATATCGATTTTTACTATTAATCATATTCTCACAGGATTCACTGATGAAAACTATCAGACGAGACTAAGAGAATGTGAAGACTATCAGACAAGACTAAGAGAATGTGAAGACTATCAGACGAGACTTAGAGAATGTGAAGAATATCAGACGAGACTAAAAGAATATGAAGACTATCAGACAAGACTAAGAGAATGTGAAAACTATCAAAAAAGACTAAGAGAATGTGAAGACTATCAGATAAGACTAAGAGAATGTGAAGACTATCAGATAAGACTAAGAGAATGTGAAGACTATCAGACGAGACTAAGAGAATGTGAAAACTATCAGACGAGACTAAAAGAATGTGAAAACTAATAGAAGAGACTAAAAGAATGTGAAAACTAATAGAAGAGACTAAGAGAATGTGAAAACTAATAGAAGAGACTAAGAGAATGTGAAGAATATCAGACGAGACTAAGAGAATGTGAAAACTATCAGACGAGACTAAAAGAATGTCAAGACTATCAGACAAGACTAAGAGAATGTGAAGACTATCAGACGAGACTAAGAGAATGTGAAGAATATCAGACGAGACTAAGAGAATGTGAAGACTATCAGACAAGACTAAGAGAATGTGAAGAATATCAGACGAGACTAAGAGAATGTGAAAACTATCAGACGAGATTAAAAGAATGTGAAGACTATCAGACAAGACTAAGAGAATGTGAAGAATATCAGACAAGACTAAGAGAATGTGAAGAATATCAGACAAGACTAAGAGAATGTGAAAACTATCAGACGAGACTAAAAGAATGTGAAGACAAATAGACGAGACTAAGAGAATGTGAAAACTATTAGCCTTGAAGGAGAAAACTTTAATGAAGTGAAAGGAGAATAAATGAACAGGTATCCAGGAGGGCAGGAGGTGCCGAGGGAAGTGGTATTTAAATTATGGAAGACAGAGAAGCAAGAAAGTGAATGAGATTTACACAGGCAAGAAGTGTGAGATAAAAAAATATTAGAATAGGAAATACAGTTGCATCTAGCTAGTTCAAAATTTAAACGGTGCGACCGAATTGCCAACCAAGTAGTACGCATGCAGTCGAGGCACTAATGAGAAAAGTACATCAGAACAATTGCCATGAAGATATCTATGGAAAAAATATATAAGAAAGTTAAGTCACGGCTCTGGGAAAATGACTAAAGTCGCAATGCCGGGTAAGGTTCGATTATGTTATAGTTTTCTTTGAATTTTTTTTAAGAATCATGAAAGATATAGGAAAAGCAGGCGACCAGATAAGGCAGTTATATTCAATGCAGAGATGAGGAGAGAACGGTTAAAAATTGAAAACTGAAAATAACTGAATAAATACTATTGACATTAGTCGGACTATTATCCCCATCTTTGTCGCCATATTTATTACAACTTTCGGCCGTTGTACGCTTCAGGTGGTTAGAAAGTCGAACTGGACCATTTATTTCGCTCACTGGGGTAGACTGTTCCAGTACCACGTCGAATGGATGTCAGTTATCTCCTGTTAATTCCCCTCTCCAAGTTCTCCACCGCCTTAAGCGGGTATTGAACTCACACTCTTTGGGTCCTGTCACTGGATCTAACTAATGCCTTTATCCAGTCCTTGAAGACATCTGTGTTTGAATTTCTGGGTTTTATAAACCTAATGTCTTCAGCAATCGTTTTATACCAGTGCTCATATTGCAATTTTTGTTATTTTTAATACCATGTTTTTACCTGAGTTCATATTGCAATTTTTGTTGTTATTATCGCTTTTCTCTGCCACTCCTTATTATTGGTTCCCATAATGTATTAATTTCTATGCTTGGTCGGCTCAGGAGATTTTGGTGGCCTAGTATATGTGCTGATTCCTTAAGTTTACGAATTTTCCAATGGTTTTCTTTGTCTATGATCTCAACATGATCCCATAGTGGGCGGTGATGTCCCTTTTCTCTCCATATATGGTCAGCCACGCCTGATTTTTCCACTTCCCTTCGTGTTACAGCTTTCTGGAGTTCTTGAAACCTCAGCTTAAGGGGTGCGCCTGTCTCCCCTTTATATTTCTTTCCGCAGCTGCACTGGATGGCGTACACACAGTCTTTAGTCACGTTCTCCTCTATGGAGGGGGTCTTACTCGGTAGAGATATCTGCGAAGTGTCGTCCAGCTTTTGAAGGTTGTCCTGATGTTATATGGACCGCAGATCCTTTGCATTTTCTTTGATAACCTCTTCACATAAGGCAGGCAGCCTGTTTTCAGAGTGTTGTTGTCCTCCTCTTGTACCCGTCTGTCCCAGTTTTTGGGGGCTGCTGCCATGTACCCAGGGTAGTTGTTACGTTGTAGGGTACTACTTATACTGAACAATTCTTTATCTAATGTCTCTGGGTCGCCATTTATGACTTTTGATCGGTGTTGTAAGCAGACGACCCCTTTCTTTACGCTGTATGGATGGTGGGAGTTGAAATTGAGGTACTGTCCGGTGAATGCCGGTTTACGATATACTGATGTCTTGAACCCATGCTCTGTTCGAGATATTAGACCATCCAGGAATCGGAGTGTGTTGTTCTCTTTTTGTGAACTGTATCGAAGGTCTTATTAAGTTCACATATTCCAGTAGAACTTGAACATCTTCCTAGTGTGGCCAAAATATGAAGGTGCCATCTACGTACGTTAACCATAAAGTTGGCTTTAGAGATATGGATATAGACTTTTGCTCGGTGTTGTAAGCAGCGGACAAACCGTTTCTTTATGCAGTATGGATGGTGGGAGTTAAAATTGAGGTACTGTCCGGTGAATGTCGGTTTACGGTATACGGATGTCTGTTCGAGATATTAGAACGTCCAGGAATGGGAGTGTGTTGTTTTTAACAATTTACATGTAACTTATTAGTTTAAAAGTATTTTCAAAATATTTCTTCCTTATGTAAATATTCACGGCTTCAAATTCGAAACGCTTTTAAGCAGAAACGATTGTCACGGGCTTCATTTTGTTGTTGCGAATGGGAACATCATAGACTGAACATATGATCTACAATGATAACAAAAAGGACACTTTGGCTATGTATGAGATACATGATGTGCACTTGGAGAACTGAACATTCTCAGGAGTGTAGAATATTGGTTAGCTTACAAGACGTCTGACAGACAAGTAGACAGATGTAGCTACCAAGTTAAGCTGATTTGAGTCATTTAATGGAGAGATATATGGGTGAATAGAGACCACTTATACAAATATGTTGGTCAAGTCTATTTTAGCAAAATGGACCAACCAACTGGTGCGTTAGGTAATCTCCTATAAATGAGGTAAAATTAGATGGCTTGCTTTTCCAATAAGACACAAGAAGGCAGCCATGTTCGCAGGTAAGTCACTTGACTTCTACAAGGAGGTATAGATAGCAAGAGGGGCAGAGGAAAGAAAAAAACTAATAACCACCTAATGATCCTATTTAAATGGAAGACGCATATAATGAGGAAGGTGGACTTGGAGAATTTGACGCTCAGAAGACATAGCAAAATCAAGAGAGACAGTGAGAAAGATTGCGTAATGGTATAGATAGAAATGTTTCTTACAGCTACAAAGTAGTAGATGCTGTAGAGGGCCAAGATCGCTTACCTCCTGAAGTGACATTGTTCGTCAAAGAAGAAAGAATATTCAATACAGGCACGTAACGTTTATTTGCTTTCTTTCGTTTTCTTTATTTTTTCTTTTTCTTTTTTGTTTTGTTTGACAAACAGAATGTAACACCTGGCATTTCTTGGACGCGTAATGAAAAAAGAAGGCTAAGAAAACTCAACTCTCACAGGGCATATCGGGAGTAATAGAAATAGAGGGAAGTAGCGGTTACTTCTCTGAAGAGATTGTGAATGATTAGCATGTAAAGGCCAGAAACAATACTAAGAAACACAAAGGAAAGTAAAGCTGTGGAGAAACATGATCAAGCACGTCCCGAAGCGTCACGGCGTATAGAGGAATATATTTTTCTAACCAACATTTTTTTTCCCACACTTATAAATATTCTCTGTTTCTAATTGCATGCCGCAGGCCTGTCTCTTGAGGAACCAACGAATGGTAAAGAAGAAGAGACGTAACAGTGTAATACACTTGTTAAATGGTAAGATATTCAGTCAGAAGAGGAAGAGGGTAAATTATGTGCCTCTGGGTGAGGAAAGGAACAAAGGTCGGGAGACAGGAGAAGCTGACATGTGGTATAAAGAGTCTGACTCGTTTCTTTCTTCTCTGACTAAAGATGTTCCTTTCAGAAATGTCGGTTACGGCGTTTATTCTCAAAATTCTTCCACTTTTTTTTTACAGACACATGCTGATCACGTGATATTCAGTATATATATATATATATATATATGTGAAGAAGATTTGGGGGTATTTAGAGTAATCATATATAGTAATTCATACTAATATGATTACTCTAAATCGCTCAATTTCTACACTTACATAAGAAGTGTCCATAAAATTCGTGTGCACTTTAAAAAATTCATTACTTTATTTCTATTTGCGATAGAAATAATTTGTAAAAAGGATGAGAAAGAAGTAAATCTATAATTTTCAAGGTTTTATTGAAATTTTATTTAAGTTTCCACATGTCCTCCATCATTACCAATAAAAAGGGTAATACGATTTTGCAGTTCACGGAAAATATTTGCCAATTGATTTACAGTAATGCCTGAAATCATATTAGTTATTTTAGCTATACTTAAAACTAGGTACATTAAACTTTATAACATTTTTTACAGATTATTTCTATCGCAAATACAAATAAAGTTAGAATTTTTTTAAAAAGCAAACAAACTTTATGGACATCCTGCATGCACACACACACACACACACATATATATATATATATATATATAAATATATATATATATATATATATATATATATATATATATATATATATATATATATATGCAATTTTTATGTATGTTATTTATATTCTTGCATACGGTACTTATTGGAAAGCGCCCAATATCAGCGATAGAGCTAACATATTTAGCTGCGTTTTTATATATATATGTAGTCTGAGTGTGGCTGTAATTTTGTTGGGTGGACGTAGAAGAAACAGGTGCGTGTTCAGATTTTTCCATGCCAGCCGGCCCAACTACAGGAAAAGGTGGGACTTTAATTAAGTCCAAAGAAGGCAAAGAAAAACAAACACAAGACCGATAATATGTATATACATATATATATTAATAACAAGTTACAATACATGGAAAGAGTTACAACGGACAAAGTGTGTGTGTGTGTGAATATTCTGTAAGTGCGTGTGTATGTGTGTGTGTGTGTATTGTGCTTAGAGCATTCCCAGCAAATTTGGGAAACGCTATCCCTTGTTAGCGCCTACATTTCGAGTTTGTAAGGCTGAAAGCCTGAGGAAAAAAAAGAGAGATATTTACCTCGGCTCAAAGGCCTGAGGGAAAAAGAGAAAGAGGTGAAGGGTCAGCGACTATTTATAGCCGCGAAGATCGACCCCTGGTGAAAGGGTTAAAGAACTAAAGGGGGAGTTAACCCCGACACACACACAAACATACATATATATATATATATATATATATATATATATTAGGTTGGTGCAAAAATAATGACGTTTTTTGACGTTAAAAATACGTCAAAAAACGTCATTATTTTTGCACCAACCTAATAATATATATATATATATATATATATATATATATATATATATATATATATATATGAGTGAAGAAATTATTTTGGGGGATTTACAGTAATCATATATAGTAATTCACCGAGCCCCAAATAATCTTTAACAGAATGCAGAAAGCAATGGACGACCGTTTCGTCCTATTTGGGTCTCATCAGCAGTGAACCTCAGCTACCTAGAATCACTTCACTTGTATACCTTCCTTGACCCAGCTAATGCTCATGACCAGCGGCTAAGGGTCAATAAGCACAATGTCGTTCTTGGGGCACTGTTCCGAGGTTATCTGAATACTTGGATGAGTATCGCTGCGGAACTGAGTGAGTAGCGGCGCTATATCGAGTCTAGTTTGTGTCTTCTTCGTCGCCGAGGCCCGTGGTACATTTGGTATGACGTTCGATTCTTGCTAGTCGATGCGCACTGATAAGTCCCAAATAGGACGACACGGCCGTCTAGTGCTTTCTGCACTCTGTTGAAGATTATTATATATATATATATATATATATATATATATATATATGTATGTATGTATGAATTTCATATGGCACATTGATTAGTGATGCTAACAAAATAGTGCTCGACGTGATATAACAGAGGTATAAACTATACCTCAATAAATAAACATTTTTCCACACCGGTAGCACGACGCGAAGCTTAATGCCCAACGCAATCGGCCAATGCTGAATTCAGAATTCACGTGCTGAATATAGAATCTCAATCCAGTACTCAAAGATTGCGTTGTGTATGAAGCTCCGAGTTGTACTACCGGTGAGGAAAATACACACACACACACACACACACACACACACACACATATATATATATATATATATATATATATATATAGAAGAAGAAGAAGAAGAAGAAAAAAGAACAGTAGGATTTATAATCCAGTCTTCTTAACAATTATTTTTATTTTTAAAAGAACACTGTTGAATACGAACAGTAGAGGAAAATATAATAATTATTTTCTTTTGTAGAAAATTTCTATGTTTCAAAAATGAAAATGAATTTATAAATTTAATTATAGAAATTAAACTTAAAATCGATTGGGTCGTTCCATTGTCAAGGGATATGAAGGATAACTTTAGTCCTTACCAACCCTAATCAAAATAGAATGAATTTTCTTTAACCTTAACAACTCGTAATGTTAATATTGTCTGCGCTTATAAATTAAGTAAATTTCTTAGAAAGTTATTCCTAACATCGCTTGACAATGGAACGAGACTATCGATTTTAAGTTTAATTTTTATAATTAAATTTATAAACCTAGTTACAGTTTTGAGACAGAAATTTTCTAAAACAGAAAATAATTATATATATATATATAATTATTTTCTGTTTTAGT
>OZ010603.1:67540446-67542946 GCA_963932145.1 Acanthosepion lycidas | reverse complement strand
TCTTAAATACACTGTATATAATGAAAGCAAATATTATTTGCAATCGGTTATTTTAATTTGTCGTTGACGTTAGGTCAAGTGTGAAAGTCGCATTTCTTGTTATCTGGCAATATTCATCTTGAAAAGTTTGTTTTCCTGCCGGATAGAGGTCGAAGGTCACCAAAGTTGGGAAGAGGAAGGAGTCAATGCGATGACGGAATGGATTCCGAATGGGGAGGTAGCAAAGATTTGATCTTATCTCCCTTCCTTTTGAGGCTTGTTCCCACGACGTTTTTGAATTGAGAACTGTTTACGTAAATAAATGCTATGCCATCAGGAAAACGAAGAAAAATAGTTGTTAGTTTATATTTAGACAAGTATAAACACTCAGATTTGCTTTCGGACTCACACACCGTATGTACTTAGGTATACTTTACACAGAAAGAAACATGAAAAAAAAAAACTATTTTAAATTATATATGTAAATATTTCTTCCTTTTTTTTTACTTTAAACATTATATTTGTGAATACACTAGTTGGATTTTCCTGGGCATGACGATAGATGAAATCCAGCAGCCATACGTCTGATCGGAAAATTGAAGGTTTTCAGCAAGGCAGAACCACCTCTGTGTTGTTGTTCCCAGCTCCACCCTAATCTGAGGTAGTAGCAATTGTTATGGTCCCAGCTATTTGCAAATAGTGAACGCCTAAACAAATCAACAATATTTTTTTTTTTTTATAAAATGAGCAAGAATAGATTTTATGATCGACAAAATATATATTTAAAAAAAAAAAAAAAAACGCTTTTAACCTGAAAGCATAAAATTACGTACAAAATATTTAGATATCTCTAATTATATTATTCGGACTATTATCTTTGTCGCCATATTTATTACATCGTTTTTGCCGCTGTACGCTCCGGCCTTCATCAGTTGGTTGGAATGTCGAACTGAACGTTTTATTTCGCTCACTGGAGTAGACTGTTCTAGTTCCACGTGCCATGTCTAATGGATGTCTGTTACCAGCTTTCTCCAAGTTCTCCTCCGACTGAACTCACACTCTTTGGGTCCTGCCACTGGATCTAACTAACGACTTTATCCACTGTGTCATGTGTCCTTGAGATGGCACAGTGGATAAAGGTGGGACAGTCTACCTTTAGGAATTTAAAAGCAGTACTATGTTGGCTGCTCGGTCTCATCACTTTACAGTTGAAATGGCTAGATGTAACCATAAGTTCTATGCTAACAGTTTCTTAATCTGATAAGTATGTTCATGGTAATTGTTCTGATGAGCTATCCTCTTTGGTACCTAGACTTTACGAATTTAAGAGCAGTACTAGATTGGCAGATAGGTCTCATTATTTTACGGTTGAAATAGCTAGATTAACCATAAGTTCTATGCTAACAGTTTTTTTTCGCAGCTTTATCATGGAATTAGCTTCTTGCTTTGCAGCAGAATTTGATCTTCAAAAACTGAAATACAATGTCAGTTGTTATCTGCCGCCATTTTATTGTTCTCTCTCCTTCATTATGTTATGTTTTTTGTTTTTAATATTTCACACTCACCATTAGTCATCACAGACAGACTGTTTCGCTATATAACAGCTTATCATTAACCGATCGTTTCAAGCCAGGTCCGAAACACGACAGATTTGGCATCAGTCTGAGATTCTAAGCCCTATGCTATCGACGTCCGGCAGAGAGAAAGAATAATTTTTGCGAATTTATATATATATATATATATATATATATATATATATATATATATATATATATATATTTTAATTTTTTTTTTCATAAACACGACAGTGACCTAGAGAACTCAATACGGCTGGAGAGTCTTGCATTATCAACAGTAATATTAATTTTTTACACATCGCGCTTTTATGCATATATATATATATATATATATATATATATATATATATATATATATATATATATATATATATTCACACTCATACAATTATCTTATTATACACCGATTCGTCAATCCGAGCCGCTATCCGCTATCCGCTACTCCACCGTGCCTCCTCGCACAAATCTGGATTCAAAACCTGCTGAGTGTCAAAATCTGCAGAGGATCGTTTGGGGACCTTGTGGCACGTAGTGCACCAGGTCTCTGTATTCGGCCCTTCAAAAAGTCTTGTTGGTTCTGTACAAAGCCTTCACCATTATAATCAAATCATATGTGCTGGCGTATGGGCTGTCAGATCCTAAGAACTGAGCTGCTTGACCGTCATACGTCGAGTACGAGGAGAGAGTCCACTATATATATATATATATATATATATATATATATATATATATATATATAAATATATATATATTATCATATATATATATATATATATATACACACATTTATACAATTATTGTATTATATATATATGCATACACTCTTACAATTATTATTTTATACACACACACACATATATATATATATGTTAATACAATTATCATATATACATACACACTCATACAATTATTGTCTTATATACATATATATATATATATATGTT
>OZ010603.1:67505446-67535446 GCA_963932145.1 Acanthosepion lycidas | reverse complement strand
GAGTACAAAAGGAGTATATAAACGCGACTGAGAAGTTTGCTGTAGACTTAATCATTGATATCATCATAATGAACCGTATTTTCGTGCCGAGTCTCTTCAGGATGTTCATAGTCGTGGCTTTCCACGACTTCCTTTCATTAGAGCTCTGGGCAACGCCTGTTTTGTTTTTTGTTTTTTCTGCCATCCCATATTTCCGTGTTCAGATTTCCTCAGTACGCATTATACACTTTTATGCATTTAATAATATCAACTATGAACACGGCCACAGCGTACTGGCCGTATTTGGAAATAACGAATATATATAATTACCGTGTATTTTAGTAGACCCGTGGACAAATTGCTTATGGCTTATAGAAACTTATAAAATATGGGAGTGCGAATGGGACTGACGAAGTAGTCAATAAAATACATATATAATGTGAACATAAAGATATATATGGATCTCTATCTATAAAAGCAGGATGTGAGCGTGTGTGTAACGAATGAACGGCCGCAATTTTCGACAGATTTGCACCAAAATTTACATGCACATGCTCCAAGTTAGCGGGAAGACCAATACCGACTTTGCATTTCCCAACTCCCATCGATAGTGGAAATAATCGATATTTTCCTGCTTCTACGGCAATTTTCATGTACTTTGCGGCCATTTTCTACAGGCTAGAGTGAGAGCCTATTGCTGGCTGCCACGAATAGGCAGGAAGATTCTATTGGCCAGCGTGAGAGCCAACAGCTGACTGACACGAATGTTAACTAGCATGCTAGCATGCAAAAAAATATCGATAGCTGAATTCGTTACAAGTGGGAAAAATTTAAATCTGCATGGCACTTTACTCCAATTGGCTCATTCGCTTGCTTAAACTCAACATTGATTCTTATTCCGCAGAACTGGGTTGGGTGTGAAAAAGTATTTGTTGTTAACATTCTTTTTTCATTCGCTTTTTCCAATTACGAGTCCTTTTTTAAAGCTGATCGTTTTGTGTTCATTTTGTTTAGTTCTTTTTTCGTAACAGAGTTAATGTTTAGTATAGAGCTTAGAAAAAAATCGCAGTGTGATATAGACAAGAAGTAAGGCATGTAGCAACATCAGCACGGCAGAGGGCACTCCTTTAAAGGCAAGGAAGGGCAAAAATATTTTAAGTCAAGTGATATGGATTGCGGTATGAGTCGTACGATTTTTGAATGAAGCACGGGTAACACCGGGCCATGCTGCTAGTAGTAATTAATTTATAAGTATAAATAAATAGATGTCGTATATAAAATACTCAGCGAAATGGACTGACGAAGAAGTTTTTGTGATGTCAACGAACAGTCATTTGGCACTTTCGTAATGCTAGTTGAAGTAGAGACTTTGTAATTGCAGATACAATTATAGTAACGCCGTTGAACAATACTGATGTCAGACGCCTTCGAACGTCACTCACACTAATAATATTTGCTCGATAATTCTCGCTCGACAAGTAACCCGTATAGATATTCAAATAGAGAAAGAGCATGGGGAATAGAGTAGAGAATAGCGGCCCGTATAGTAATAGAGGATAGGCTCGAAATGACGATCATTAGTCGGCAGGTGCTTCCTACATATATGCGTTTCATCTATGGTTACGTGGTTTACTTAATTCAGTAATGGGATTGCATGTGTTTGCTCACTGGCGATCTATGTTCAAACTCAAGTGTCGGCAGCGAAACTATAATAATAGTCAATAAACAAAATGTTACTATTCAAACAGCACAAAAATAGAACAAGACAAGGAAATAAAGCCGAAAAACAAGCACCGCTACGTGAAAATAGCTTAAATGAGTTGCCGAAACCGTTTGAGACGATAGACAATACGAAGAAATTATTCACTCCCTTACCACCACCAAAAAGAAAAAAAATTAAGAATGTTGTAAAAATTAAATAAAATATTAATCAAAATTTTGTTGTCAGTTATATTCAAAAGAAAGGTTACTGACGAAATATGCAATATCTCTCTCTCTCTCCATATATATATATATATATATATATATATATATATATATATATATAAATATATATATATATATATATATACAAATACATGTATATATACACACATGTATATATAGGCATATATGTATATACACATATATACACAAACATTTATATACACACACACACATATATACACATATATACACGAAAATATAGATCTATATACACACATATATAAACACACATACACATATATAAACACACACATATATATACACGCATATATATATAGACGCACATACATACACATATATATGTATATACACATATATATGCATACACATATGCATACGCATATATATATATATATATATATATATATATATATATATATATATTTGCGCACGCACACATACACATAAGCTCACACATATATATACACATATATACACACATATGTATATATATATATATATATATGTACGCATATATATATATATATATGTACACATATATATATATATATACATATACACACACAGGCAAATACATGTATAAATACACACACACACACAAACATATATATATATATATATATATATATATATACTGACACATATATATACACACACATATACACACAAATATATATACACACATACACATATGTACCCATATATATATACTCACAAACACATATATGTACTAACACAAACATGTATACACACATATTAATATATATATACACACAAAAACACTTGCACATACACAGACACACACATGCATATATATATATATATATATATATATACGGAACCCACTCACTAACGTAGATAAAGGAAAAAACAGCAGCGCATATGTTCTTTAATAGTGTAAATATAATTTTTTAATAAATGTCTGTTTCTTCCCTAAAAACACATGTCGACACAACCCACTTGTTGCTTATCTCTGCAATATTATCTTTTTAAGCAAGCGCGAAAATATTATCACCAAATTTCAAAACTTATGAATTAAAGATAATATTTTTGTTATTAATCTTACTTTGACATACATTTTTTATTCGTTGCAAAACCAACTGTCGGTATTGATAAAAAAAAAAAAAAAGCAGTGGAAAAAAAAAGAGGAAATTATTTGATAAAAAAAGTTTCAATATTTCCTGGAATCTTTTATTCCGTTTTTTTTGGTTGTAAAACCAAAATGGATTTTCAATTATTAGAAAAATAACAACAATTTAAACACCAATTTATTCTTGCTCAAAAGTTACATTCATTTTAACCTTGTAAGTTACGTTCTGTTTTATTTTTTTAATTTTTTTATTTATCGACAGAATGGAAACCTTACGAAATGGAGTGTCATCCATAATTATTTGCGGATGATTGCTACGCACAAGTCGACATATTTTTATCGTAAAAATGTAAAAGAACAACAAAGTCCTCATTAAAAAGAAAATTAACAGATTAAAGAACCCGGATGAACTAGTTGTAATTTTTAGTAGGATAGACATAAGAACCTTGCACTAGTAAGGACAAGCCGTATTAATTTTACCATGACAATAAAAGACTGTTAGAACTTATAACATCTAGAACTGCTTAGACCTAATATACAGAAGAGAATAGAACAATAAATAAGAATACATATTTAAAAACTCATAAATAAAAACCTTCTAATAATAGCAAGGACTGAACAAAATATGCCATCATTTTGGACGGCCGGGCTAAACTAGTATATTTATATATTTAAAGACTCACATGTGAACACCTTCTAATCATAGTAAAGACTTAACAAAATATGCCATCATTTTGGACGGCCTGGGTAAACTAGTATATTTATATATTTAAAGACTCACATGTGAACACCTTCTAATCATAGTAAAGACTTAACAAAATATGCCATCATTTTGGACGGCCTGGGTAAACTAGTATATTTATATATTTAAAGACTCACATGTGAACACCTTCTAATCATAGTAAAGACTTAACAAAATATGCCATCATTTTGGACGGCCTGGGTAAACTAGTATATTTATATATTTAAAGACTCACATGTGAAAACCTTCTAATAATAGTAAGGACTTAACAAAATATGCCATCATTTTGGACGGCCTGGGTAAACTAGTATATTTATATATTTAAAGACTCACATGTGAACACCTTCTAATCATAGTAAAGACTTAACAAAATATGCCATCATTTTGGACGGCCTGGGTAAACTAGTATATTTATATATTTAAAGACTCACATGGGTAAACCTTCTAATCATAGTAAAGACTTAACAAAATATGCCATCATTTTGGACGGCCTGGGTAAACTAGTATATTTATATATTTAAAGACTCACATGGGTAAACCTTCTAATCATAGTAAAGACTTAACAAAATATGCCATCATTTTGGACGGCCTGGGTAAACTAGTATATTTATATATTTAAAGACTCACATGTGAACACCTTCTAATCATAGTAAAGACTTAACAAAATATGCCATCATTTTGGACGGCCTGGGTAAACTAGTATATTTATATATTTAAAGACTCACATGTGAACACCTTCTAATCATAGTAAAGACTTAACAAAATATGCCATCATTTTGGACGGCCTGGGTAAACTAGTATATTTATATATTTAAAGACTCACATGTGAACACCTTCTAATCATAGTAAAGACTTAACAAAATATGCCATCATTTTGGACGGCCTGGGTAAACTAGTATATTTATATATTTAAAGACTCACATGGGTAAACCTTCTAATCATAGTAAAGACTTAACAAAATATGCCATCATTTTGGACGGCCTATGTAAACTAGTATATTTATATATTTAAAGACTCACATGGGTAAACCTTCTAATCATAGTAAAGACTTAACAAAATATGCCATCATTTTGGACGGCCTGGGTAAACTAGTATATTTATATATTTAAAGACTCACATGGGTAAACCTTCTAATCATAGTAAAGACTTAACAAAATATGCCATCATTTTGGACGGCCTGGGTAAACTAGTATATTTATATATTTAAAGACTCACATGTGAACACCTTCTAATCATAGTAAAGACTTAACAAAATATGCCATCATTTTGGACGGCCTGGGTAAACTAGTATATTTATATATTTAAAGACTCACATGGGTAAACCTTCTAATCATAGTAAAGACTTAACAAAATATGCCATCATTTTGGACGGCCTGGGTAAACTAGTATATTTATATATTTAAAGACTCACATGGGTAAACCTTCTAATCATAGTAAAGACTTAACAAAATATGCCATCATTTTGGACGGCCTGGGTAAACTAGTATATTTATATATTTAAAGACTCACATGTGAACACCTTCTAATCATAGTAAAGACTTAACAAAATATGCCATCATTTTGGACGGCCTGGGTAAACTAGTATATTTATATATTTAAAGACTCACATGTGAACACCTTCTAATCATAGTAAGGACTTAACAAAATATGCCATCATTTTGGACGGCCTGGGTAAACTAGTATATTTATATATTTAAAGACTCACATGGGTAAACCTTCTAATCATAGTAAAGACTTAACAAAATATGCCATCATTTTGGACGGCCTGGGTAAACTAGTATATTTATATATTTAAAGACTCACATGGGAAAACCTTCTAATCATAGTAAAGACTTAACAAAATATGCCATCATTTTGGACGGCCTGGGTAAACTAGTATATTTATATATTTAAAGACTCACATGTGAACACCTTCTAATCATAGTAAAGACTTAACAAAATATGCCATCATTTTGGACGGCCTGGGTAAACTAGTATATTTATATATTTAAAGACTCACATGTGAACACCTTCTAATAATAGTAAAGACTTAACAAAATATGCCATCATTTTGGACGGCCTGGGTAAACTAGTATATTTATATATTTAAAGACTCACATGTGAACACCTTCTAATAATAGTAAAGACTTAACAAAATATGCCATCATTTTGGACGGCCTGGGTAAACTAGTATATTTATATATTTAAAGACTCACATGGGTAAACCTTCTAATCATAGTAAAGACTTAACAAAATATGCCATCATTTTGGACGGCCTGGGTAAACTAGTATATTTATATATTTAAAGACTCACATGTGAACACCTTCTAATAATAGTAAAGACTTAACAAAATATGCCATCATTTTGGACGGCCTGGGTAAACTAGTATATTTATATATTTAAAGACTCACATGTGAACACCTTCTAATCATAGTAAGGACTTAACAAAATATGCCATCATTTTGGACGGCCTGGGTAAACTAGTATATTTATATATTTAAAGACTCACATGTGAACACCTTCTAATCATAGTAAAGACTTAACAAAATATGCCATCATTTTGGACGGCCTGGGTAAACTAGTATATTTATATATTTAAAGACTCACATGTGAACACCTTCTAATCATAGTAAGGACTTAACAAAATATGCCATCATTTTGGACGGCCTGGGTAAACTAGTATATTTATATATTTAAAGACTCACATGGGTAAACCTTCTAATCATAGTAAAGACTTAACAAAATATGCCATCATTTTGGACGGCCTGGGTAAACTAGTATATTTATATATTTAAAGACTCACATGGGTAAACCTTCTAATCATAGTAAAGACTTAACAAAATATGCCATCATTTTGGACGGCCTGGGTAAACTAGTATATTTATATATTTAAAGACTCACATGTGAACACCTTCTAATCATAGTAAGGACTTAACAAAATATGCCATCATTTTGGACGGCCTGGGTAAACTAGTATATTTATATATTTAAAGACTCACATGGGTAAACCTTCTAATCATAGTAAAGACTTAACAAAATATGCCATCATTTTGGACGGCCTGGGTAAACTAGTATATTTATATATTTAAAGACTCACATGTGAACACCTTCTAATCATAGTAAAGACTTAACAAAATATGCCATCATTTTGGACGGCCTGGGTAAACTAGTATATTTATATATTTAAAGACTCACATGTGAACACCTTCTAATCATAGTAAAGACTTAACAAAATATACCATCATTTTGGACGGCCTGGGTAAACTAGTATATTTATATATTTAAAGACTCACATGGGTAAACCTTCTAATCATAGTAAAGACTTAACAAAATATGCCATCATTTTGGACGGCCTGGGTAAACTAGTATATTTATATATTTAAAGACTCACATGTGAACACCTTCTAATCATAGTAAAGACTTAACAAAATATGCCATCATTTTGGACGGCCTGGGTAAACTAGTATATTTATATATTTAAAGACTCACATGTGAAAACCTTCTAATAATAGTAAGGACTTAACAAAATATGTCATCATTTTGGACGGCCTGGGTAAACTAGTATATTTATATATTTAAAGACTCACATGTGAAAACCTTCTAATAATAGTAAGGACTTAACAAAATATGCCATCATTTTGGACGGCCTGGGTAAACTAGTATATTTATATATTTAAAACTCACATGTGAAAACCTTCTAATAATAGTAAGGACTTAACAAAATATGCCATCATTTTGGACGGCCTGGGTAAACTAGTATATTTATATATTTAAAGACTCACATGTGAAAACCTTCTAATAATAGTAAGGACTCAACAAAATATGTCATCATTTTGGACGGCCTGGGTAAACTAGTATATTTATATATTTAAAGACTCACATGTGAAAACCTTCTAATAATAGTAAGGACTTAACAAAATATGCCATCATTTTGGACGGCCTGGGTAAACTAGTATATTTATATATTTAAAGACTCACATGTGAAAACCTTCTAATAATAGTAAGGACTTAACAAAATATGTCATCATTTTGGACGGCCTGGGTAAACTAGTATATTTATATATTTAAAACTCACATGTGAAAACCTTCTAATAATAGTAAGGACTTAACAAAATATGCCATCATTTTGGACGGCCTGGGTAAACTAGTATATTTATATATTTAAAGACTCACATGTGAAAACCTTCTAATAATAGTAAGGACTTAACAAAATATGTCATCATTTTGGACGGCCTGGGTAAACTAGTATATTTATATATTTAAAGACTCACATGTGAAAACCTTCTAATAATAGTAAGGACTTAACAAAATATGCCATCATTTTGGACGGCCTGGGTAAACTAGTATATTTATATATTTAAAACTCACATGTGAAAACCTTCTAATAATAGTAAGGACTTAACAAAATATGCCATCATTTTGGACGGCCTGGGTAAACTAGTATATTTATATATTTAAAGACTCACATGTGAAAACCTTCTAATAATAGTAAGGACTTAACAAAATATGTCATCATTTTGGACGGCCTGGGTAAACTAGTATATTTATATATTTAAAGACTCACATGTGAAAACCTTCTAATAATAGTAAGGACTTAACAAAATATGCCATCATTTTGGACGGCCTGGGTAAACTAGTATATTTATATATTTAAAGACTCACATGTGAAAACCTTCTAATAATAGTAAGGACTTAACAAAATATGTCATCATTTTGGACGGCCTGGGTAAACTCGTATATTTATATATTTAAAGACTCACATGTGAAAACCTTCTAATAATAGTAAGGACTTAACAAAATATGCCATCATTTTGGACGGCCTGGGTAAACTAGTATATTTATATATTTAAAGACTCACATGTGAAAACCTTCTAATAATAGTAAGGACTTAACAAAATATGCCATCATTTTGGACGGCCTGGGTAAACTAGTATATTTATATATTTAAAGACTCACATGTGAAAACCTTCTAATCATAGTAAAGACTTAACAAAATATGCCATCATTTTGGACGGCCTGGGTAAACTAGTATATTTATATATTTAAAGACTCACATGTGAACACCTTCTAATCATAGTAAGGACTTAACAAAATATGCCATCATTTTGGACGGCCTGGGTAAACTAGTATATTTATATATTTAAAGACTCACATGTGAAAACCTTCTAATCATAGTAAAGACTTAACAAAATATGCCATCATTTTGGACGGCCTGGGTAAACTAGTATATTTATATATTTAAAGACTCACATGTGAAAACCTTCTAATAATAGTAAGGACTTAACAAAATATGTCATCATTTTGGACGGCCTGGGTAAACTCGTATATTTATATATTTAAAGGCTCACATGTGAAAACCTTCTAATCATAGTAAAGACTTAACAAAATATGCCATCATTTTGGACGGCCTGGGTAAACTAGTATATTTATATATTTAAAGACTCACATGTGTAAACCTTCTAATCATAGTAAAGACTTAACAAAATATGCCATCATTTTGGACGGCCTGGGTAAACTAGTATATTTATATATTTAAAGACTCACATGTGTAAACCTTCTAATCATAGTAAAGACTTAACAAAATATGCCATCATTTTGGACGGCCTGGGTAAACTAGTATATTTATATATTTAAAGACTCACATGTGAACACCTTCTAATCATAGTAAAGACTTAACAAAATATGCCATCATTTTGGACGGCCTGGGTAAACTAGTATATTTATATATTTAAAGACTCACATGTGAACACCTTCTAATCATAGTAAAGACTTAACAAAATATGCCATCATTTTGGACGGCCTGGGTAAACTAGTATATTTATATATTTAAAGACTCACATGTGAACACCTTCTAATCATAGTAAGGACTTAACAAAATATGCCATCATTTTGGACGGCCTGGGTAAACTAGTATATTTATATATTTAAAGACTCACATGTGAAAACCTTCTAATCATAGTAAAGACTTAACAAAATATGCCATCATTTTGGACGGCCTGGGTAAACTAGTATATTTATATATTTAAAGACTCACATGTGAAAACCTTCTAATAATAGTAAGGACTTAACAAAATATGCCATCATTTTGGACGGCCTGGGTAAACTAGTATATTTATATATTTAAAGACTCACATGTGTAAACCTTCTAATAATAGTAAGGACTTAACAAAATATGCCATCATTTTGGACGGCCTGGGTAAACTAGTATATTTATATATTTAAAGACTCACATGTGTAAACCTTCTAATAATAGTAAGGACTTAACAAATTATGCCATAATTTATTTCTATTGCCTTTTCTTTTCCCTTTCTATTATTGTCATCTTTTTTTCTCTATTTTACAACCCCCCTTCTTTCTTGAAGATTTTTCATCACCTCCCCAATTTTATATTCCAATTTCATTTCATTTAATTTGCTTTTCATTTCGATTCCATTCTGTATAAACGTAAAGCGGGACTGAGGTCGAAATATTTTAAATCCAAAATATTCTACTGTCACTTATTTCCGATTCCTTAAACGAGCTTGATTGCCATTGAAGGCAATATAGAAAATGAAAAATATTTGAGATAAGAAACACTCGTTCTTTTTCTGCCTCATAACAAATTATTAAGTACAATGTATCATGAAACTGGTCTGAAATAATTACGCTAAGAATTGAATATCTTATTTAATTGTCAATAGAAGCACAAGAAAAGGCTAATAAAAAAATATAATTATTGTTCTAATCATTTCACCTCAATCAAGGCGATAAAGCCATTAAGACGCAAAGGTTTAGTGGGATTGGGAAAGAATGAGATGGTGAGGAGAGAGGACAATAAAAGAACAGTTTTCAGGAAGACAGTAGCTGACGATTAACATTGCAATTATATTTTTGAAAATTTCATTTGACATAGAAACAGGATACCAGAAAAGAGTTTCACATGTGAGTAGTGCGATAGAAGAAACTATTAGAATAAAACTTCAGCAAAAATCTGGGACCTATCTTCCAATCTAGTAGTACGTCCCAATGCACGCAATCTAGGTACCTGTAGATTCTGGCAAAACACAACACTTAACACCACCGAATCAGTCTTGAAATTAGTATTCAGTACGAGTCACTGCAAAAAAGTGATCTTCTTTTCCTTCTCGACAATTACCCAGGACTACTTATCATGAATAGATTAGTAAGGAGGGTAACTGGCTCTTATCAGAACAGAGCCAACGGGGAAAAGCTCATTAGAACAACTGTCAGGAGTATTCAATACGAGTCACTGCAAAAAAATCTTCTTTTCCTTCTCGACAATTACCCAGGACTACTTATCATGAATAGATTTTTAAGGAGGGTAACTGGCTCTTATCAGAACAGAGCCAACGGGGAAAAGCTCATTAGAACAACTGTCAGGAGTATTCAATACGAGTCACTGCAAAAAAATCATCTTCTTTTCCTTCTCGACAATTACCCAGGACTACTTATCATGAATAGATTAGTAAGGAGGGTAACTGGCTCTTATCAGAACAGAGCCAACGGGGAAAAGCTCATTAGAACAACTGTCAGGAGTATTCAATACGAGTCACTGCAAAAAAATCATCTTCTTTTCCTTCTCGACAATTACCCAGGACTACTTATCATGAATAGATTAGTAAGGAGGGTAACTGGCTCTTATCAGAACAGAGCCAACGGGGAAAAGCTCATTAGAACAACTGTCATGAAAATATTTATAGAAAAGACACAAAGAACCCCGGTCATGACGGTGGTAATATGACTGAAGCCGAGGTGCCAGGGCATCATATTACGCTTCTTTTGACTGTATCTAGAATTTCGAGATATATAGGCTTTATGACCATATCGTGTTGAAACACTCCTTCCCATATGATCGTTTAAGCAATGGCGAGCCTGGCCAGTACCGAGATGTGTGACTGTTTGGAAATACCAGGTGGTGTAATGTTGGATATGCGGCTGGTGTAATGAATAACGGTTCGTAATTGTTAAGCAAAGTACCGAGTTCCAATTCCGGTCGGGTTCATTATATTCACTTACTCGCAAATGCCCTTAGGAAAGACATGAATCCACCTCTTCTCCTCCCAGCTATGGGTTAATTATTAAGACTTGTATCGCTAAACCATTATTATCTCAAAAGAAATTCTTACAATGTAAAAAAAAGAAGTTTCTGGCTTGAAATAACATGCAAAATGCTGATTAAAAAAACGGATCGTTCAATCAATCGATATATATAGCCGAGGCACGTGACCAGATAACAATATTCAGTACACAGATGAATGGTAGATCATAAATTTTTAAGATGATTTCCGATGAGAAAAAATACTGCTGCAATGCTATATTAGCCACCTTCAACACGCACCCATCTATAGCACGCCTAGTAATTGACTCAGAAGCTTTTGAAAAAAATGATAACATTTAAATGAGGAAGAAGTAACCGTCTTTATATATTGAATACTAGCAGTAGAGCCCGGCGTTGCCTGGGGATGTAACAGTAAGAGATAGATCAAGTATCGACCATCATAAAGACTGAAAAATAAAATTGACGAAGATTATTGTTTAAGGTTGACGGACACGCATGTCTTAATTAGTCTTTTTTTTCTTTTTTTTTTTTTTACGAATTGGTCAAACCAAAACTCAAACAAAAACATGGTTTTCAATCGTTATGAGTCGACCGATTGAATAGAATTTTATTATAAACAATTGTCTTGTAAATGGAATTTTTAAAGCATTCTGAATGTAAAAATAAAGAAAAAAGTGTGCAAGACAATAAGAAACACTACCTGCAAAAAAAAAAGTGAAGTTTTGTTGAAATCTGTTGAAAAATGTACGAAATCCGATCCCATATATAAATGAACACACACACACACATACACACACACAAACCACGTAGATTTTATAATAAGTATAACTCGATATGAGTTGTCTCCCTTTCATTCTTGTGATGCCTCTTAATCGTGTTTTCAAATTGATTTCGTGCAAAAACAATTGTGTTTTTTCCAATTTTCGGCGCTGTCAGAACCACCGCAAGGTAATTTTACGTAGTCCTGTGAAGTTTTGTTGAAATCGGTTGAAAAATGTAGGAAATCCGATCCAATATATAAACGTACAGACACACATACACACACGATCTGCGTTTTATAATAAGTAAGATTTATATATATATTTAAGCATTTCACGCCCAGCAAGGCGGGAAGTCACTAGCACGCAAGGGGTTATAGATGATTTGGAGAGAGAATATGGAAGTGATAGAGGAAAGGATGAGGAGAAGGATAGTGGATAGATCAAGGTAACTGGTGATGTCGATTGACATTACATATGAATAGTTAGAGATTATAGCTTTCAGGGAAACAGGAAAAGGGAAGGGAGTTCCACAGGCGAGAAGTGTGAGACATGAAGCTATTGGAGACGGCTACATTTAGGAGTTTCGATATTGAAAGGGTGAGAGCGGGATGCCAGCCTAGTAGGATGCTTGAATACATGGAGTCTGGGAACCAGCGAAAGCAGCACATCGGAGCAATTATCATGAAAGTATTTGTAAAAAAAGGCAGAGAGAGGCGACGGTGCCGTGATTTGTAAGAATAACACTTTTTTTACACATAAAAAATTGATTCTGGTTTGGTTTGTTTTGTTTTACGGCATATCAACCTCAATGGCTCAATTAATGCCGACAATTTTTTTCCTGATAATATGTTTGTTTTGTCAAAAAATTATTTCTCTTAATATTGTTTTACCTAAAAATGTATAGCTAGTAATATTATTTTTAAAAAAACGTATAGCTGGTAATATTATTTTTTCAAAAACGTATTATCAGAGTCCTTGCTGTTGGACGTAGTTTATCGTCTTACCCAGGACGCGGATATAGTTTATCGTCATACCCAGGACGCGGATGTAGTCTGGGTGTTAACTATTTGCCCATAGCTGGGACCCTGACAGGTGCTCCCACCCCCGATCATGGTGCTCCCACCCCCGATCATGGTGGATCTGGGAACACCAGCAATTAAGAGGTAGTTCCACGCTCCTCAAAACCTCCTGATCAGAGGCCTTACTGTTGAACGTAGTTTATCGTCTTACCCAGGACGCGGATGTAGTTTAACGGCTTACCCAGGACCCGGATCTAGTTCATAGTCTTACCCAGGGCGGATTTGATTCTGGGTGTGGGTTTAAGTTTAATTTTTAACTTTTATTTGTTTTTACATCGTTTTTTTTTTTTTTTTTTTTTAAAGAAATTATTTACTGCACACCCTAATATTTGAATAAATATAGCTTACAAATGTTTTATTTTTTTTATGCTTTTAACAAGGTCCAGGAGCAACCCATGTTAATATAGATTTTTAAGGGAGTTGATAGAACTGGTAAGAATTACATATTATATGGATATATTGGAGAAACATCGTTTGGTCCTCGACTTAAAGTGGTTAAGATTGTAGTAGTTTTGAAGCAACTTCTGGGGAGACTCTTTCAGAAATCGTATTTCGTAAAACGTGACTACTTTCCCAAAACCCTAAATATTATTCAACTGAATTTAATTTACATTAGTTTTATATTCTTACTATGAGGATTTAATTATTTCTCGAACATTCTAATAAAAATGATCAAGAAAATGGAAAATTTTGTTATCAACAGTTTTGAATTATTATTGGCTATATTTTTAGTCAATTTTTCATGCTGCTTTCGAACCTGAAATTTATTTTCCTTGTCACGTCACATGTTTATTTTATTTATGCCTGCAATTTTCATGTTTGGGTACGCAATTCATGTAATTTTATATGTCATCATAAATACAAGATACAAAATCAAAACTATTGTGGGCAAAATAAAGCTATAATACTCGTTATTGGATTATAAAATATACTTAAGATTTAGGATTAGGCTTTCCCAGAAGCTTGTAGGGATAAAGAAGGTGATTATCTCCACTTGGTGGAGATAAGTCACATAGGACACGTGACGGCTGCTTGGTGACGTCACTTCGGAGGGTGACCAATGATTCAGTTTGTTTTACAGTAGCCAAACCGAACGGTTTCTTTTATTTTTTTTAGCTTGAGCCAAGAGGCCCAGGGTCAGGCTAAATCTACCTCCTCTAGCAAATGCCACATTTTACAACTCCATAGGGCCGTTTCCCTTTGGCAATATATCTTTCCCAGATATAGAAAGAAACTCCTACTCGCTGTCCTCAATTTGGGAAAACTCAAGACTCACCGTTCCCCTTCGTTAATCAAGCCCATTTCAATTTGGAGTCTTAAACATTACTTCTCCAAACACAGGATTATCTTCATATTATAGATAAACCCCTTCCTTTTTGCTTCTTCTTGCATGCTGTGTAGATATATATGATAAATTGTTTTCCGCGTGCGACGCGTGTGTATATGTACATATACTTTTGCGTATGTCTTAGTATAAAAATCTCTTCGAGAGCAAAGGTTCTTTGTCATTCCTTTTCCGTTCATCGATTTTTTTCCGTCTGTGAAATACGGTGTTATTAAATAGCGTATATAATACTACCCATAATGGGGGAAATACAATGGGAGAATACGTTTTTCTACCATAGCTCTCTCCTGTTATAGGATTATTTTTAGGCTCATCTTTCTATAACATCCAGCAGCAGTCAGATAATATTCCTTCAATTCTAAATCATCGACATCCTAGCTCCTTTGGTGCTGACTTGATGAAAACGTTCCCCTTGATAATCAGACACTGCTCCAACTGTCTATGAAATACGATCCAGATGTGATTCAAGGATAGGGATTTTCAGTGACATCTGACAGCGTATTGCTGCAAAAGTCTCTCGAAGACATTTGATCCCATTACTAAAATCATGACATTTCTTGTTACCCAGATTGTGAGAGATCTACTTAAAGTATTCTTCCCAGATTTAATTTCATTCAAATCCAGTGTTTTGATGAAGTTGTTATGTTTGGAGAGTTCCTTTATCTGCGGACCTACTAATTTCAGAGATCCATTTAAAGGATTCCTCAAAGGCTTTAAGTTCATTCAAATGCAGTGTTTTGATGAAGTTGTTGTGCTTGGAGAGTTCCTTTATCTGCGGACCTACTAATACGCTCTAATTCAGTTTTACCTGGTTGAATTCTGGGTACTTGTCATTCGTATATTCAGATCCTTCCGAATTCTTTCCGGTATGTAGCTTCGCATATTATTTCTTGACCTTAAGCTTTATGTTGAGGAGAAATTAAAATATTTTCTGTCTTTATAAATGGCTTACTCCGGACGTTAGAGGCTCTCAGCTCATATGATTCTTTCTGGCGGTCACAGGAACATAAAGCTTATCATTGTTGTGTGGTACTGGTCTTCATATCGATTCTAAGTTGGGATGCACACTTTTATGCTTCACTTTAACTCTTAACCAACATACATGAATCTTGCAGAAATAATTGTTTTTGAAATGGTCCTATGGTTCTCTCCATATCATTGGTACGACAAACGGCATTGTTTTCTTTCTTTTATTAAGCCAATCTCCATTAGAAGAATCTGTGCGGATGATATGTGGAACCCAAATCTTATTTTGATATCATAGACGGTATCCAATGTAAAACTGGTAGATTTTCTCAATTTCAATTCTGTAATGACTTGATCAGAATTTGAAGATCGTATTGAATACAAACATATCAATAATGATTGGTGTGTACTTAGAAGAAATCCGATTACATCTTTTTAATTCAGTGGATGATATTAAATATAATACAGTCCATAATATTCCTGAAGGAAACTGGCCGCTGGCCAGTGTAATATTAAAATGAATTTTACATACATTTATCATACTTGCTTTATATCATTGCAATCAAAACGTAATTGCATTTCTACAAAATAACAATATTTAAATGAATTAAGATTAAATTTGTTTAATACTCATGATATCAAGACGTATTTATTTTCCGAACACCCTAATAATATTTAATAAATTTAAGTTACACTTCTCTTATATCCTTGCTATCAAGACATTTATTTTATGAACACACTAATAATATTTAAATAAGTTTAACTTACACTTGTCATATATCCTTGCTATCATGACGTATTTACTTTATCAAGAACCTAATAATGTCTAAATAAATTTATTAGGTTGGTGCAAAAATAATGACGTAATAATGTCGTTTTTTGACGTATTTTTTAACGTCAAAAAACGACATTATTACATCATTATTTTTGCACCAACCTAATAACTTACACCTGTCTTATATCCTTGCTATCAAGACGTATTTATTTTATGAAGAACCTAATAATATTTAAATAAATTTAACTTACACTTGTCATATATCCCTGCTACCATGACGCATTTATTTCCTGAACAAACTAATAATGTTTAAATAAATTAAACATCCATTTCTTTTATATCCTAGCTATTAAAATGTATTTATTATCTGAACAATCCAAATAATATTCAAATAATTCTAACTCACATTTTATTTTATATCCTTGCTCTCAACATGTATTTATTTTCTGAACAACCAAATAATATTTAAATAAATTTAATTTACTATTGTTTTATATACTAGCTATCAAGACGCATTTATATTCTGGACATGCTAATAATATTTAAACAAATTTAACTTACGTTTTTATATCATTTCTTGTAAAAGGTATTTACTTTTCGAAAAACTTAATAATATTTAAATAAATTTAACTTACATTTGTTTTATATCCTTGTCATTAAGACGTATTAATTTTCTGAACAATCGAAAAATATTTTAATAAATTTAACTAACGTTTTTATATTGCTTCCAACTTAAAAATATTTAAATAAATTTAACTTGGGTTTTAAGAATGTATTTGGTAAAATATCCTAATAATATTTAAATAAATTAAACTGATACTTACTTTATACCCTATCCGTTAAAAAGTATTATTTTTCCGAACAGCCTAATAATATTTTAATAAATTTAACATTTTTTTTATCGGTTCTGATAAAAGGCATTTAATTTTTCAACGCCCTAATAATATTTAAATAAGTTTAACTTACATTTGTTTTATACCCTTGCCATTAAGACGTGATATTCTTCCGAACAGCCTAATAATTTTTAAATAAATTTAACTTACATTTGTTTTATATCCTTTCTTGTAAAAACGTAATTACTTTCCGGACACCCTAATAATTATCATCTCAAGTTCGAAACGGTCAGATTTCTCCGTTTTTTATATTTTAATTTTTTTTTTTTCTGTCACCCATCCCCTTCCATTTGTTGGCGTCACAACAACGTGTGACGTTTTCGACGGCGCCGAATGTGAGATCTGGCACATTTCATTTGTTAAATTCATGTTTCTTCCTTTCGTATCTGATAAAAAAAAATAAAGAATGTCCCTTCATTGCTTTTGTGACAAAGTAATCGTGAAGTGTCGAACGCTGTTCTATTCAACGATGTTATTCATTCCCAATTACTTTCGATATTCGTCGCAAAGCATTTATAGATTTCTCTGCCGTTGGCGTTAATTACACTTGCGTGAAGAACTATAAAAACTGTTCGCTTTCTCAAAGTGTTTAAAATCAAATTTGGATTATCGTTTGCCGAAAAGAATTGTTCTTTATCTCGCTGTGAAAATTAATTTCTAAAGTTTTGATACCTTTGTGTGTGTGCGAATGTATTTACATATTTTTCATAGACCTACATCCAGTCAGTTTCCGCTTGACAGCATTGCATCGAGACAACACGAGGCTGATAAATTGATGTTAGTGCGTATGCGTTTCATAACGTTGTGTACACATTTAATAGCTTCGTATTTTGTACTTGAGTTTCATATGCCCTGTCTATGATGCATGTGTTTGAGAGACCAGTATAGTGACTTTTTTAATTGATTTGCTTTTCTTCTCTGTGAGCATGTACTTGATAACTTTGCACGACTTCTAATGTCTGACGCGTATGTGTTTTTAAAATAACATTCACCGTGTACAAGGCTCAAGAGCCACTCAAGTTAGAGGATTACAGAATAAGAGAAGATATTATTAAGATAATTATTAACCCTAGACTTGAACAGGTTAGGATTATAGTATGTTCCTCCATTAGGTCACGTAAAAAAGCAGCATATCACGATTAAAAAAAGGCTCATAAATCAACAAAAACAAAGTTTTGTCTCAATATGTTGTTATTAATTGAAATCTAAAGCATTAAATTTATTACTTACAGTAAGTAACATATTCTGGTGTCTTTCAGACAGAAATTATATACATTGGAATGTCTAATATATGCTCGATTTTTGTTTAATTTTCTTAAGAGCGGCCATTTTCTTAAATTTTAAGAAATTTGTAAACAAACAAAATTTTGATTTTTAAACTTCTTCCTAAAATAAATTTATATATTTTTGACACGTTATTTGAGAAAAATTAGAAAAT
Source organism: Acanthosepion lycidas (assembly GCA_963932145.1). Lineage (NCBI taxonomy): Eukaryota > Metazoa > Mollusca > Cephalopoda > Sepiida > Sepiidae > Acanthosepion > Acanthosepion lycidas. Next base: position 67,516,392 of record OZ010603.1, on the reverse strand, counting down.
TTAAAGTTAAATGAATCTGATATGAAACAAACAGTACTTACTTATAGCTTAAAAAATTTGTATCCAAACATTTCTTAACGATGTGTCTGAATTTTAGCATGTCTTTCATCACGTTCGCAAATGACGAGGCGATGACAGACAGCTATGGATGATCAAAATTGACAAATTTTTAAAAGTAAGCGAACGCGGTTTTTCGTTTTTAACTAGTACTTTTTAAATATTAACATTTTTATTCAGCAATTATGTAATATCTATTTTTTATTTCATACTTTCTTAATTAGATAATAGTTTAAAGTATTTTATTAATTAGATAATTGGTTAAAATTTTTAAGGATTATGTCATGTATACATTTCCATACGTAGAAATTATGAACGTTTTTTTTTAATAAAATTTTTTTTTAAATTATTTTAAAAATATTTTGGGTCAAACGACTGTTATGTGCTTTTCAAATTTCGATTCCTAAATTTACTTTTTCATTAACGTTATCATTGCATTACGTGCTTGAAAGCAATAAATAATTTTAATCGATTTTTGAAGTTAGTGAAAAAAAATTGTAAAAAATACATTATTCATCGAAAAAAATTTATTTCTTCACAAAATAATGTCCTTAGTATAACGTATTTACAAAAACAGGTGAAAGCTTTTCTAATTAATTAATGTCATACTTTTTACATTTTTTTTTATAATTCAAAGCAGATTTTCTATGAAATCGGGTACTGTTTAAAAAAAAAAAAACTGGTGATTTACTTTCTACAAAGTGTCCTGTTAATAACTAATAAAACAAATCCCGCGCGTGAAGATTTAATTTCTCGGAATGTCATGAAAATATGTAAGTGGGTGGAAACATGTCAAAAAAAAAATCTCTTTTTAACAGGGTTTTCTAAAACAAAAAAATTCAAAAATAATTTAATTCATTTGTGAATAAGTCCTGAAAGTTTCATTAAAATCCGACAATTATTTGATTTTTGCAAGAATTTCCTAAATTAACGTGTGTTTTCCTCGGGAAAAGCGCAAAATAAAAAAAACCTTTTTTTTAGTCTTTTCGCGCTGTCGTAAAAAAAAAAAAAAAAAAAAATTAACCAAAATTTTCTACGTGCTTGAAAGGAGTAAAAAATTTCAAAAAATAATTAAAAAATACTTTTGTCTTTCCTCTTCATAACAACATAAACATATTGATACAAAACTTTGTTTTCTTTGATTTATGGACCTTTTTTTCATCGTGATATGCTGCTTTTTTTACGTGACCTAATGGAGGAACCTAGATTATAGTAATCAGAGAAGCATACTCTTGGGAGTCAGTACCACAAGGCAGCGATTCGTGGGAAAGATCTGCTTGAGTGGGACTTACTTCTTACCAATGGAATACGAAGGTAATGAGGGTGCTTTGCTACAATGGGCGTGGTACGTACTTAATAACATTTCGTACAAGGAGGACTGTTCTACTTCGGGTAGCGCAGTCTGGTGATGCAGAAAGACAAAAAAAAATTACCACATCACCTTTTTTTTCTTTTAAGCAAGGCAGTAAAGCCACTAAGACACAGCAGGTTACTGAGTGTGGAAGGAATAGAAAACAGAATGATTACTAAGGAACGAGAACAATAGCAGAGAAATCAGGAAGACAGTAGGTAACAACGGACATTGCAATTGAATTTTTGAAGATTAAATTTGACAGAAAAGCATGGAGCCACAAGAACATTCCACGAGTTAGAAATGTGAGAGAAGAAACTGTTAGCATAGAACTTACGGCTACATGTAACCAGCTCAACTGTAAATTGATGAGACCTCGACGCCAGTCGAGTACTGCGCTTAAATTCATAAAGCATGGTTCTACAGCGAAGAGCTCATCCGAGCAGTTACCATGAAAATTGTTTTATAAAAGGCACAGGGAAGCAACTTTACGGTCGGCAAAAAGACACTGAGCCCGTGACGCCAGATCACGACCAGTAATTTGAGCAAGAATTTCTAAATATATGATAGAGCACAGGACCATATGTGGCAGCAATGTTCTATTCTGGTAGACTTATAAACATGTAAGTTCGATTCTAAAAAGAAAAAAAATGCCTAGTACGACACAGTGAACCAATTTAGCAGATGACCTAACAATGGATTCAATATAGTCCTTCCACTTCATGTCTGCCGAGAATATTAGCCCAAGAAGGCGCAATGTGTCACTCTCCTGGAGGTTAGCATCAGCCATCCTGATCGAAGACAGAGAGGTGTCTCTCAGAAAATAATCTCATAAAGATCAGGATTTTTCACGTTTCTTCTTTGTGACTTGACTCTTCAGGACGTCGCTGATCAAAGATCTTCATAACCTCCTATCGCATGTAGCCTCCCGCCCCTCGTCCTGTCATCCATTCACACAAGCTCATCAGGTAACGGGCCCACTGTTTTTCCCCAGTTCTCCTTAATCATAATATGCCTTCTGAGTGTCAAATTCTACAAACCTTCCTTTCTCATTAAGTGTCTAAGAAATTTCAGTTGTCACTTTCTGATTTTAAGAATTTTTTGTTTCGTTTTTTCTTAAGACTTCAGCTCATTATTGTCTAAAAGAATTTATAATTTCAACGAATACAAAATAATATATGTGAGATTGCTCCATTTTCTTTGTCGGGTGACTTCTCTTAACGCCCTCTAGGTGACGTTGATTAAAGCTGTATAAGAAAAAAAGAACAGAAACCGTTTTTTTCTTTTTTGTCCTTTAATTGCAGGATGACACACTGACAAGATTTGTCTCATTTCCACTACGGAGAGAATTCACAGTCCACGGGCAAACCGACTTTATAGTTTCAACTAACCACGTGGCTCGTCGTATACAACTCTTCACAATATTTAGACAACAAACTATAGCATGGATATAGCGGAAAGTTAGTAGTTTGTTGAAGAATGGATATTTCTCTCCATTTCTTTTAGGTTTCACCGACTTCTGTTTTATAATCCTGTACATAATTTTTTATATGTTGCAAGGAAAGTGGTTTCACTCTATGGTGCGAGACAACTTTCTCGCAGTTAACTATTTTACATTTTTACATATCTTCCAATCATCCTTGCTTTGAATATTGCTGCCACATCTGATGTTCCTGCTGTATATTTAGAGATTCTTGATAAAATCGAAAGTATCTGCAATTTTATTGGACCTTACCTGGCATCTCAGCTTCAGCCACTTTCTCACCGCTGTAGTTTCCCTGTGCCTTTTCTATAAATACTTTCATGGTAATTGTTCTGGTGAACTTTTCCTCTATGGTACCTAGACTCTATGAAGCGCAGTACTAGATTGGTGGCAAGGTTTGGCCATTTTACAATTGAAATAGGGAGATGCCACCGGAAGTTCTACAGAAGTTTCTTCTATCGCACTTCTCGCTTGTGTAACTTTCTTCTAACTTCTTGATTTCCAGTCAACTTTGATCTTCAAAATTTAAATGCAATGCCAATCGTTATCTTCTGTCTTCATAATTCTTCTTCTTTTATTTTTTCCTCTCTTTAATAGTAGTTTTTCTCATCTTTTCTAGCATTCAGTAAAACCTTGCGTCCTAGTGGCTTTATTGCCTTTGATTTTCAAAAAACTAAATGCAATGCCAATCGTTATCTTCTGTCTTCTTAATTGTTCTTCTTTTATTGTCATCTCTCCTTAAAAGCAATTTTTCTCATCTTCTCTAACATTCAGTAAAACCTTGTGTCCTAGTGGCTTTATTGCCTTTGATTTTCAAAAATTTAAATGCAATGTCAATCGTTATCTTCTGTCTTCTTAATTGTTCTTCTTTTATTGTCATCTCTCCTTAAAAGCAATTTTTCTCATCTCTAACATTCAGTAAAACCTTGTGTCCTAGTGGCTTTATTGCCTTTGATTTTCAAAAATTTAAATGCAATGCCAATCGTTATCTTCTGTCTTCTTAATTGTTCTTCTTTTATTGTCATCTCTCCTTAAAAGCAATTTTTCTCATCTTCTCTAACATTCAGTAAAACCTTGTGTCCTAGTGGCTTTATTGCCTTTGATTTTCAAAAATTTAAATGCAATGCCAATCGGTAATTTCTGTTTTCTTAATTGTTGTTCGTTTATTGTTCTCTCCTTTATAGTGTTTTTCTCATATTCTTTCATACTCAGTAACCTCTTGCGACTTAGTGGCTTTATTGCCTTGCTTGGGATGAAATGATTTAAAAAAGAAGTATATGAATATATATATATATATATATATATATATATATATATATATATATATATATATAATATCCATATGGAGAGCTATGACCGCCTATATCCCGAAGAGGTATTTGAGGGGATTTTCACAAAAACAACAAAACAGAAACTTGGTTCTGAAGGTGCGTGGAGGACTTTCAAACATCGCATCTAGTTTCTCATAACATTGACGCCCTGAAAGGATTATGACAACAGATTACGAAAGCTAATCAAGGTAGGTGAAAATTACGATCACTCTACAGCATTGTTTCCCAACCTTTTTACCCTTGCGTAACCCGTAAAATAAATTACAAATGTCTCAAGGAACCTCTGCACAAAAACAAAATTATATACCATATCTTTCTCATTTTATTTTCATCGTAGTTCACGTGGTAAATATCATAGTATATATTTTTGAATAATTGGTTTAAGGAAAAATTAATACTTGTTCGTCAAATTTTTCGGTAATCTAAATAAAATACATAAGTAACTTTTGAACAGTTCCCGTTCGCTGAGTGGGCAATAACTGATGAAATCGGTTTCACACTAGCACTATACATACTTCACTAAATATATTACCAATGATTGTTATATCTTTTTTAATAATAGAAAAGGTTTGATAAGATGTTGTCTATATTACAATAACCAAGAATATATTGTGTGCATTTAGTAATATTACGTACAGAAAATTAAATAAAAAGTCAAAAGTGCATCAGCTTATCTCACCTGTTCTCGGGGAACCCTTGGGTACCTTTTGCGGAAACTTAGGGTTCCGGGGAACCCCGCTTGAGAAACCATGCTCTGTAGGTTATAATTAATTTTATATTTTGATTTTCATTTCAAATGAAAAAAATATACTGAGTGTAACAGCAAAATTGTCCACCCCACGAAATGTTTAATATCTAAAAAAAAAAAAACAACAAAAAACAAAAAACGTATTATTCTTTATTCCAGGTTTTCAAATAACACGTTAAGCCATCCTGACACCATTTGTCATAAGAGTCACTGAAAAATAAAAAAAACCTTTGAATTATTCAGATAAAAAGTGAGCAGGTTAAAGTTGTTTTGTTTCAGACTCAACAAATGTAATTTTTTTTTCTAAATTTTTCTTAATAAAATTTATTGCCATGTATGCTTTGTTATAATCCTCTGCATTGAGGGGTCTCTACTGTGAGTTTTACCTGGATATTCACTTTTTAATGACTCCTAGGGCTTATCTACATAACCAAAGGAATATCAATATATATATATATATATATATATATATATATATATATATATATATATATATATATATATTCACATGAATACATTTGTGAGACATATATGAATAAATGAAAATTAATATTACCCTCAAATTCTATTAAATAATGAAACCTAATCTTTAATTTAGTTTACCAATATAATAAATAAATTACATTCATAAATTAATTTTAAATATTAAAATAGATGTTGTTTTTTTTTTGTTTTTTTTTTTTATATATATTGTGGAAATACAATTAGTCGGGTGAATAAACTATTAAGATTTTAAATATTTCTTTATGTCCTAGATAAATATGTTTTTTACAATAATAGTTATATTTAGTCCTGAAACTATTTACTTAAAAAATTAAACTTTTAAGTTAATAACAAAATTTTTTTTTCAGACATCGAATTTTCTATCAAACATTGTAAACTATCTTTTACATAATTTTGTTAAAACAAAATTATAACAACTCCATCTCTCTTTCCCCCTCCCCCCTATCTCTCTCTTTACCATAAGACTCACTTGTATACATTTTCTACAATTCATTTCCGTTTTATTAACCATCTAAAGAGGTCAAGTTTCTGTCACTCCCCCTACTCCAATATAAAACATACTTAAGAGAGATATAAAATTAACCCCTCCCTATACTTTATATTGTCTGTTTAACTACCACTCTCAACCCCCTCTATTAAATTACAAAGATTACACTACCCACCAATTTCTAATCCCATTTTTTTCTCAATTCGTTGTTGGAAGATTTACCTGATGATCCTGAATCCTTAAAAAAGGATTTAGGTGAAATAAATTATCGTAATGGTACATTAAAGTGGTTTGTTTTTCATTACAATTATATATATATATATATATATATATATATATATATATATATATATATATAAAGACACAAAATTATCACATACATGAATGCTATGATTGCAGTTGGAATGTCGAACTGAACCCTTTATTTCTGCCCACTGGTGTAGACTGTTCTAGTTTCATGTGCCGTATCTAATGGATGTCAGTTATCAGTTATCAGTTATCCATGTTCTAGTGGAGTGTGAGTTCAATACCCAGTTACTCTTTGGGTCCTGTCACTGGATCTAACTAACGCCTTTATCCACTGTGCCATGTGTCCTTGAGGACATCCATTAAACACGGCACGTGGAACTAGAACAGTCTGCCCCAGTGAGCGAAATAAACTGTTCAGTTCGACATTTCAACCACCTAAAGAAGGCCAGAAAGTAAAACGGCCGAAACGTTGTAAAAAATATGACGTCTAAGCTTCTACGTACTTTTCATTCTACTTTCTATAGCCAGTAAACTTTTAACAGATTTGAATAAAGACAACATGGCTGTGCTCCCAATAAGCATCGATGTTAATTGTAAATTAGCCAACGAAAAGGACTTGCTAACTAATGAGAAAATGTAGATGCTTGGAAATGTTTTATACTCATTAGTATAGTTATTTAAGTAAGGTAATTAAGAAACAAAGATTTCGTTAGAATAAGAGAATACACTACTGAACTGTGACCTGATATCTAACCTTCTCCGTAGCAGTGAATGCTGAACAATATCCTCCACATCAAGACTTGAAGCAACAGATATTTAGCTCTAAAGATAGATGCTGATGATACCATGGACAGAATACGTTAGCAAAGATGAGGTTCTAGAGAAAATGGAAAATTATACTTAACATCAGGAGGCTTCTCAGGAATATAATGAGGAGGGGGGGGCTTGGTAAAAGTGATACTCCCAGGACTGTTTGAAAGTAATCGGTACAAGGGAAAACAAAGGAGAACATACTCAGTTATGATGTAGATGGATGTCGAGACAGGGTTTAGGAGAGATATCAAAATGGCATAATGTATTAAGAGCTACGAAGGACGAGAAATTGTGGAGAGCCATGATCGTCTACGTTCTGAAGGGACACGTTACATAAAGAAGAAGTACTTAATCTGAAATATTTGGGTTCCCAATGAGGATCGAAACTGGAAACTGATCGCCGAAAAAAAACTTGATAGACGTTGAGCTATGGCCGGTAACCAAACGTGGTGGATAGGCGATAATTTAAATTACTTAATCTTTGGACGGCTTATCCAGCCGCAAATCTGACGTTACCATGCGTTGATTTAAGCTTATAATTTCATGTTCTTTAGCATTCCAACAGCTCAACCCGCGACGGCTTTCCCCTCGTCTTCCCTGTTATCAAACAGTGATAAGCAGTTACAGACGTTGGATCATTTCTGCATGCCCAATGTCTCTGTGTGCCAGCAAAAACGGCCGTGCTTTTTAACAACGGCCGCCATTGTCTACAGGGTCTCAGGGCAGTCGTTGCTTCAATTGGCAGACAGCATCGACCTAGCCGGGCGTACTGCCGCTGTTTTTTTGGGGTTTTTTTTTTGCATGGCAACGACGAGGTCCTTTGCTTTAGCGTGAGAGAATTTTTACCCTGAGATGTAAAGAAAGAAAGAAAGAAAGAAAGAAAGAAAGAAAGAAAGAAAGAAAGAAAGAAGGATATTTCAAAATGTGCTTTAAAAGACTGAAGAAGAAGCGGAAGGTGAAGGTTGCTCAAAGAAGGCTGGGGTGGAGAGAAGAGGCGGCAAACTTCAGAATCGGAAAGGAAATATCGTAAATGCGAGACGTGATAACATTGCATCTTATCAGTATAAAAAGATGCTGTGTGTGATGTAGCGTCGCAAAGACCTACATACTTCGGGGGCTTAATTCCACATAGATATTATATACATAAATACACATGCACACACGTGAGTGTGTGTGTGGGGGGGTGGGGGTGTGTACAGGGTGCGATGGATAAATTTTCGTCTATATTGCACAAAACGAAAACAATACTGACGTCTCAAGTTTAACAGAAATATTAACCGAAATTACATAGAAATATCTTGAAATACTAAAGAGTAAATTTATTCAATAAAACCGCCATTGGCGTCAATCACGAAATCTCCTGCATCTATTCTGGAAGTTCTTATTTAAGTTGGTGAATACTGCCATAATAGTTCATTTTTGGTGTTACAATGAATTTTTGGGGTCTCTCGCTCAACTGCTCACCTCACATAATAATCAAGGGGGTTGCAGTCTGGGAAGTTAGGGGTCTAGATGTAAGAGATGATGTGGTCACAGAAATTGCCTGACAGCTATGACTGCTTGTGTGGCAAGGTGCAGAGTCCCATTGCCACACATAGTGTCTTACAACAACCAAACACTTGACCCAGGGAAGGACTACCTCTTCAAGTCACTTGATGAAGGTTGAGTTTGCTGCCCTCACCAACAAATTCGGGAGTGATTTTCTTATCAGTATAATCTGAATGAGTTTTCGGACCTGCCGTACCTTCGTAATCACCATTATACTCATACAACTCATTCTGAATCCTCTGCACTGCCATCAGATTGACAAACAAACACTGAAATATTCGTATTGGAGATTGCATCGCGAATGCCAAGCAATAGAGCATGTGTTTTCGAAATTTCTGGCGAAGTGAATTGCGTCATTCCCAACTGACCCTACTATACAGTGCAGCTGACAAAATCAAAGGCTAATGACGCGCATGCGCAAAATTAAAAATTTAATGTGGCGAGAATTTATTCACCACATCTTGCATATATATGTGTGTGGATGTGTGTTTGTATTTAGGCTGCATATTTTCATTGAAACATGTTTCTTTGAATAATATAGACATATTATCTTTATTTTTATCATAATTCATTATAGTTCTTTAAAGATTTCCTGGCTGAATATATACACACACGTTACGAATAAAAAAAATAAGTTTGCTAACTTGCACACGAGCACGCGCGCGCGCGCACACACACACATATATGAAATGGACAAAGTCCGACAAACATTTTAAAACATTTTTTTTATGTTTATATGTTGTTAAGTCCGACAAATATTTTAAAACATTTTTTTATGTTTAAATGTTGTTTTTTTTTTATAGATACAACTATTTAAGTAAGGCTAGAAAATGTCGTTAATACTGTTTATCAGAAAAATAGAACATTTACTAAAATAACCGTATCTATAAAAAAAAAAGTATAAACATAAAAAAATGTCTTAAAACACAACCCCACATACACAAACACACACACTCACAGTTGGTATGACGTTTGCATGATAAACTGTCAGGGTTCCAATTCTCGGTAGTAGATGGGCACTGCTGATGAGTCCCAAATATAGGACGAAATGGCCGTCCAGTGCTTTCTGCATTCTGTTGAGTTTTCTTTCAGACTCGATGAATTTCCTAATTATGATTATTTCAAATCCTCCTAATTATTTCTATCTGTATATCCTTGCTTGAATATCTTCGTCACGGAGGCCCATTGGTAGAGTTGGTACGACGTTTGCCTAATAACATAACTGGATAGTGGATGCGCACTGTTGATGAGTCCCAATTATAGGACGAAACGGCCGTCCAGTGATTTCTGCATTCTATTGAGGTTTCTTCTAGACTCGATGAATTAATTAATTATAATTATCAAACCCTCCTAATAATTTCTATCACTTGTATATCATTGCTTGAACCGGCTTCTAATGCTCAAGTTTGAGCGGCTTGGTGATAGTAGTCATGGCTCCTGGGGACACAGTACTATGGTTAGACTCGTTGAATTACTTAATTATGATTATCAAATTCTTCTAATAATCTCTATCACTTATATATATATATATATATATATATATATATATATAGACGACAAAGTAGAAAATGTTTACTTGTGACGCGTTTCGCCCTTCAGGACATCATCTTATGTTAGTATGACTACACATGAGCACAAACGAGGGATGCTGGGGAATTTAGAATTTTCTTTTTATCAAGACTAATTCATTTAGAGTCTTTTTCTTTTTCTTTCCATCACTTTTGTTAGAAGGTATTTGACACAGTAATAATAGAACTTCTGCCAGGAATTGTGAAATATTGTAAGAGCTACATATTTTCTACTTTGATTAGAGTAGCGTCTAGCATGAAACAGCTTGTCGCCTCTGCGTGTTGGCTTCAATGTTCACTTTTATATTTACATACGCTCTATCTCCGATATTGAGCACTGTATCCCATAAATATAGCACAACTTAAAACTATATTATTTCATATATATATATTATTTATTTAAAAATATGATTCCAACACGCTCCATAAGAAGTCTCATGTTTCAAAAACAAGAGCCGAAAACTTCAATATAATTATTAGAATTAAATTGAGTTAAAGTGAACTCTGTTTCATCTTCAAGCGAATTTTTTTGGAATAACTTGTTTCTGAAATTTACGTGTTTTATATCGGAATCTAAAATTCCCATGGTGACAGCCATCGTGGATATTTGAAATAGGTAGGGGTGTTAGCTGCTAATGATATGTATCAACATAGAGTTACTTTCATAGATGTTGAGTCAGGGTAAGGTGGGGGTGTCTAAATTTAAAACGGAAGATGTTTTCAATCAGTCAGGTTTACTTGTCTATGAAGATTAATTTATTTTTTTGTTTTATTACTTATTTGTTTTATTACTTAATGAAAGGGTTT
>OZ010603.1:67490446-67500446 GCA_963932145.1 Acanthosepion lycidas | reverse complement strand
GTCCATCAGAAATCGTTTTAAGAGAGTATTCATTTTTCCAGCTATATTAAATCTCATACACAGCCACCTGTTTGTTGCTTTGTAGATCTGTCCTTGTTCAACCCTCTCAGACTAACATGAAATTAGAGATCAGGTAATTTCCTTGTATCAACCTAACCCTCAAATGCGCATTATTGTCTTCGAATATAGATTCGGTCAATGATATTATTTTGCTTTGCTTTGTTTGTTAAACGGCATATCAAGTTCGTATGGGTCATTAAATCGTGGTAACTTTGGTAATTTTTTTTTTACTAAACCTATTGCCGCTATGTTTTTTACTATTTAAATCTATTGCTAGAATTTTATTTTACTATTAATATCTATTGCTAGAATTATTTACTATTAAAATCTATGGCTAGAATTTTATTTTACTATTAAAATCTATTGCTAGAATTATTTATAATTAAATCCCATTACTAGAATTTTAATGTACTATTAAAATCTATTGCTAAAATTATTTACTATTAAAACCTATTGCTAGAAATTTTTACTATTAAAATCTATTGCTGAAAAAACTTTTAATTATTAAAATCTTTTGCTAGATTTTTTACTGATAATATATATTGCTAGATTTCCTTTTACTATTAAAATCTATTGCTGTAAAAAGTTTTACTATTAAATTCTACTGCTAGAATTTTTTTGCTATTAAAATATATTGCAATATATATTTTACTATTAAAATCAATTGGTGGAAAAATCTATTAAAATTTATCGCTAGTATTTTTTACTTACTATTAAAATATTTTGCTGGAATTACGTTTTACTATTAACTTTTACTGCTAGAATTATTTTTATTTTTACTATTAACATTTACTACTGGAATTTTTTCGATTGAATTATATTTCTAGAATGTTTCATTATTACATCATATTGCTAGAATTCTTTTTTATCCTATTAAAAACTATTGGTATTTTTTCTATTAAAATTTTTCTATTAAAATCTATTGGTATATTTCCATTAAAATCTATTGCTAGATTTTTTTACTATTAAAATCTACTGCAAGAATCTTTGGCTATCAAATTCTATTACAAGAAATTTTTTTTCTTACTATTAAAATCTATTGCTGGTATGATTTTACAATTAAAATCTATTGCTAGAATATTTTACTATTAAAATCTATTGCTAGATATTTTTTTATTAAAATCTATTGCCATAATGTTTTTACTATTAAAGTTTACTAATAGAATTTTTTACTATTAGAATATATTGCTGGATTTTTTTTACTATTAAAATCTATTGCTGGTATATTTACGATAAAATTTATTTTTATATTTTAATAATATTTTAACCATAATTTGAGTATCACTATTCGTCCACAACTGGGGCCCTAACAGGTTCTGCTACCCCTGGTAGGGTGAACCTGTGCACCACATCAATTCAGAGGGGATTCTACACGCGTCAAACCAACGCCGAAAGTAGTTTATCGTCATACCCAGAACAAATAATATCAATTGTTGCCAGATGTAGTTCATCGTCATACCCAGGAAAAATAATATCAAATGTTGCCTGTTATAGTTTGTTGTCATACCCAGGACAAATAAAATCAATTGTTGCCAGATGTAGTTCATCGTCATACCCGGACAAATAATATCATTTGTTGCCGGTTGTAGTTTATCGTCATACCCAGGAAAAATAATATCAATTGTTGCCGGATGTAGTTTATCGTCATACCCAGGAAAAATACTATCAACTGTTGCCGGATGTAGTTTATCGTCATACACAGGAAAACTAATATCAATTTTTGCCGGATGTAGTTTATCGTCATACCCAGGAAAAATAATATCAATTTTTGCCGGATGTAGTTTATCGTCATACTCAGGAAAAATAATATCAATTGTTGCTAGATGTAGTTTATCGTCATACCCAGGACAAATAATATCAATTGTTGCCATATGTAGTTTATCGTCATACCCAGGGAAAATAATATCAATTCTGTTGCCAGAGGTAGTTCATCGTAATACACATGAAAAATAATATTAATTAAAATGTACAAAGATACAGTATATTAAAACCAGTTTAAAATGTGCATTTTTAAAAGACATAAAATATTTGAGATACTAATTGATAACCGTAAAAGTTAATTTCTTCCTCCTTTCAGGCTCTTCTTTTCAAGTGTCAGATCAGAGCAAAACATAGAGTACCTCTGTGATATACCGGCTTCATCTATTCACTCCTCTCCAGCCTTGACAGAGTTCAGAAGCGTTTACGCCGTCCTGCATGTGGGGAATTATTTTCCACCCTACAACCTCTTTCCTACAGTCGAATAGTCGCAAGCCTTTTGCTGTTTTCTACACTCTATGAATCGAGCAGTTCAGACCTTCACAGCTAGGACCCACCAGACCACCTACACTGGCTCAACTCAGCCTCATTCACTTCATATTCCATTAGTGAGGAAGAAGATCCCCTCAGTCGGCTTCCGCCCCAAATTATTGAACTATGGAAAGGACTACCGAAAGTTTGATTCCTTTAACTTATATCCTATATATCCTAATAAAATATACTTTTTACTTCCTCCCTGTACGCCCTTACAACAACTACATTTTGTAAATTCAGGCTTAAGTGGCCCTTGGTCCAAAACTGAATGAACAATAGAGAAAATAGTAAAAAAAGGAAGAAAAATACAAATACGGCAATATTATATTGACAAAATATTCAAACTTCTACACTATCCACATCTTTTTATGCTCAACGATAAAAAAGCCAGCTGACAAATTCCAAAAAACAAAGAAAAAAAAACAAAAAACAAAAACAGACGCCACTAGTAACATTTGTAACAGAAATTACACAAAATACATAATCCTGCCCTCCAACACACTTTCTACTAAACTTGCAAACAAATTAGTCATCCATAATACTAGAATCATTACTACCACCTCCAAGACAATCTGGGATAATCTTACTTATTATAAAACGCAGATTGTATGTGTGTGTGTGTGTGTGTGTAACGTTTATATATTGGATCGGATTTCCTACACTTTTCAACCAATTTCAACAAAACTTCACAGGACTACGTAAAATTACCTTGCGGTGGTTCTGACAGCACCAAAATTTGGAAAAACACAATTGCTTTTTGCACAAAATTAATTTGAAAACACAATTAAGAGGCATTAATGAAAGGGGGACAAAACACTTCGAGTTATACTTATTATAAAACCCAGGTTGGTTGTTTGTGTTTGTGTGTGTGTTCGTTTATATAAGGGATCGGATTTCCTACATTTTTCAATCGATTTCAACAAAACTTCACTTTTCTTTTGGTAGGTAGTGTTTCTTATTGTCTTGCAAACCTTTTTCTTTATTTCTACATTCAGAATGCTTTTAAAATTCCATTTACAAGACAATCGTTTATGATAAAATTCTATTCAATCGATAGACTCATAACGATTGAAAACAATGTTTTTGTTTGAGTTTGGGTTTGAACAATTCGTAAAAAAAAATAAAAATAATAATAATTAAGACATGCGTGTCCGTCAACCTTAAACAAATAATCTTTGTCAATTTTATTTTTCAGTCTTTATGATGGTTGATACTTGATCTATCTCTTACTGTTACATCCCTGGGCAACGCCGGGCTCTACTGCTAGTTAATTATAAAAATGAACACAGTATCAATTCAAATGCTGGGATTTATCAAATACTTTGAAAGCTTAATAATAACACGTTTACCAATCACACGCCTAAAACAACATTATATCGCCATCTTTCTTTGGATCCATTCTCAAAGAATCTAACTTATATCTATATAATAATAAAAAATGTACGTATATAAAAACAGCCTCAGATTAATGGATTACCAACTCTACCGGCTGACCGCACACAGGGTGAAAATATTACTCCACCTAGAGAGACATACATACACAACTACGAATACACATCATTCGTTGCTCGTAAACAAATTAGATTTTTTTTTACGAACTTACATACATATATGTATGGTTTTAGTGCACTTGATACATAACTGACCAATGAGAATCAAACTCCAAAATATAAAAATACCAAAGTTTTTTTTTATTTTTTCTATCATTCTCTGACGAAGTTTTAATAAAAGTGAAGCATGTTAGATTGATAAAAGTTCCCTATTTATTTTTTCTGGTATATATATATATATATATATATATATATATATATATATATATATATATATATATATATACGAAAATTACCGGGTTGATAAGACAGACGACCGATATCTTCGTCTGCCAAAATAGGCTATTCGCCAAATGAGGTGGTTTTGGGATTTTATTTTTAATTAATTTATTAATTAATTTATTGCTCTCTAATAATGAATACACAAAGCTATTTTTGTGAATAAGTTTTAATAGTTTATCTTAAGATATCCAGTTGTGTTATAGGCCAACGGATTTGTTACCTTTACTATATATATATATATATATATATATATATATATATATATATAAGTTTTATTAAAGACTACTGATAAGTCAATACATTTAAATAGATTGTTTTCCACATGGGACATGTTTAGCTGTTGTTAATTGTAGTAAAACAAGTTTTTTTTTCTCTATATGTTGTAGTGTTATATAGCTTGTCGCCTTAAAAATCGTGTATTTAGGCAGCAATCCCTATTTTATGCATGCTACACTAAAGGCAGGAGACAATGCATTGTGTTTAATATATATATATATATATATATATATATATATATATATATATATATATATATATTAATGAACATACATATGAAGGATAAGAGATATATTTATTACTATATATAAGTAACAACACTGTTTTATTACATCGAGCTCTGTTTTATTAACACCAGCTCTATATGTGCGATAAATAACGTTTAAACAAAATAAATTACTATATATATATATATATATATATATATATATATGTGCTGCGAATTTCGGCAGCAACCCTTCATTTATGCATGTTCAATTAAAGACGACAAAAAATGTACGACGATTAAGCTTTTTATTTAACTTTTCTTGTGTTCAAACAAGTTTTTTCTTTTTGAGACACAGTGTGTAGAAACCGTCTAAATGTTATATATATATATATATATATATATATATATATATAATTATTCCTTACTTAAGACACCAGAAGTGTTGAAACAAAATCGCTATTTTTGTAGTGATTTTATAACATATTTATGTTATAATTTTCAAATAAATATTTATATTTGCTCTACTCTGTTTTGAGCATTCTTTTAAGAATAGTATTTGTTGGTTATTGGAATTTATTTCGTATACACCAATCCTATACTTGTATATATATATATATATATATATATATATATATATATATATGGTGGACTCTCCTGTTGTATTCGATGTATGAGGGTCAAGCAAATCAGTTCCTAGAAACCGACAGCCCAGATACCAGCACTTATGATTTGATTATAGTGGTGAAGGTTTTGTGCGGAACCAACCACACTTTTTGAAGGGCCGAATAGAGAGACCTTGTGCACTACGTGTGACAGTTCCCAAACGACCCTCCACAGGTTTTGAATTCAGCGTTGCCCTTCTCTTTGACCGGTTGCTATCTAATGCTATAGAACACAGTCTGTCCTGCGATTTACCCATAGCTGGAGGGAGAAGAGGATTCACACCTTTCCCAAGGGTATTAGCACGTAAGTACATGTAATCGAATGGAAATCGAACTCGGCTCTCCGATTCCTTAATATATATGAATGAATAAAGACAAAAGGAAAAATTAGCAAGGATTTTATTTTGCAAAAACATTTATGAATAGAAGTAACAATGTTCGGCTTCCAAATATTTTAAATTTAAGAAACTCTCCTAATTAAGACGCCAAGTATCACAAGTTAAGTGAATTAGTAATTAAATTATT
The DNA here is from genome assembly GCA_963932145.1 of Acanthosepion lycidas. Taxonomy (NCBI): domain Eukaryota; kingdom Metazoa; phylum Mollusca; class Cephalopoda; order Sepiida; family Sepiidae; genus Acanthosepion; species Acanthosepion lycidas. The sequence continues at coordinate 67,494,591 of OZ010603.1, read as the reverse complement.
TTACTTTGAGATTAATTTCTGTGTTATATATTTCAAATAAAATGAGGTTATAAATTTAATCGTTTTTTTTTTTGTTTTTTTTAATTTTTCAAGATTTTTATATTGCTACTACCTCGGTTCAGGATGAACCTGGGAACACCAGCCATTAAGTGGTGGTTCCCCGCTCCCCAAAACCTCTTGATCAGAGGCCTTGCTGTTGAATGTAGTTTATCGTCTTACCCAGGACACCGATGTAGTTTATCGTCATAACCAGGACAAAAGTACGTTGGAAAAATCTAAATTAATAAAACTTCAGTATCTGTCTATGTTTCTGAGATGAGGTATGATGTTCACTATTTACATTATTCGGGCTATTGTCCTCATCTTTGTCGCCATGTTTATCGCAACGTTTCGGCCGTGTAAAGTCGAAGTGAACCTTTATTTCGTTCACTAGGGTAGACTGTTCTAGTTCCACGTGCCATGTCTAATGGATGTCAGTTATCACAACATTCCAGCCGTTGTACGCTCCGGCCTTCTCCAGGTGGTTGGAATGTCGAACTGAACGCTTTATTTCGCTCACTGGGGGTAGACTGTTCTAGTTCCACGTGCCATGTTTAATGGATTTCATTTGTCAATTATCTCCTGTTAATTCCCCTCTCCAAGTTCTCCACCGCCTTAACCAGGTATTGAACTCACGGGTCCTGTCACTGGATCTAACTAACGAAAACGCCTATATCCATCTGTCTATGAATTTCTGGGTATTATAAACCTTATGTCATCAGCAACATTTTTACCAGTGCTCATATTGCAATTTTTTCTTGTTATCATTGCATGTTTTGACCTGAGTTCATAAAGCAATATTTATTGTTATTATCGCTTTTCTCCTGCCCTCCTTATTACTGGTTCCCATATTGTATTCATTTTCATGCTTGGTCGGCTCAGGAGATTTTTGAGAACTTGGAAAGGGGAATTAACAGGAGATAACTGACATCCACTAGACATGGCACGTGGAACTAGAACAGTCTACCCCAGTGAGCAAAATAAAGGGTTCAGTTGGACATTCCAACCACCGGAAGAAAGCCGGAGCGTACAACGGCCGAAACGTTGCGATAAACATGGCGACAAAAATGAGGACAATAGTCCGATTAATGTAAATAGTGTTTTTTAGTAATATATATTGGCTTTGGGAATTAGTTACTTTTTCAGTAATGGAGATATTGGAAAAAATCTGGGGTGCAGTTTTATATTTTGATAAGATTCGATAGCAGGACTCTTGAGAATTTTATTTCTAAGTACTTTCTCTTTTAATACTTGTGAATTTTTCAGTTCAATTTGGTAGTTGAATTTATTTCTATGTATTAGGTTGGTGCAAAAATAATGTCGATTTTTGACGTATTTTTAACGTCAAAAACCGACATTATTTTTGCACCAACCTAATATAATTAATGCATTTGATAAATTGTCGATTATAAGATCCCTTTTATGTTCATGAATACTTTTTTGTAAATTTCTTCAAGTTTCACTAATATATTGTGAGGAGCAGTTCTGGCAATATTTTTAATTTACCTGGTTAAGAATTATTATTTTATTGGTGTTTTGGATTCTAATCCTATCCATAATAATTTTGAATATGATTGTAAATATTTTAATGTTGTTTAGATTGGATAAATCTGGAACTAGACAACCAGACAACGTCAAACTGAGATTTCGTTTGAACCATTGTAGAGACGGTTTTAATGTATGTTGACAATTATCTAAAACTCTAGAGTGTAAGCTTGATGGTACCTACATCAGGATGCTAAGAGCTATACTTAATATCTCCTGGAGACTACATCCAATTAATTATGGAGCCATCCCCAATATCTCTACAATCTTATGAGATCGCGGTATGCGCATTAACGGACAAAAAAGAACTCACGAATGATCTGCTGAGCAAAACATGAACTCGAGAGTGATCTACTTTTGTGATGTCAACGAACACTCGTTGCCACTTTTGTAATGTCAAAGAATACTCGTTGTCACTTTCGTAATGCTCGTTGTAGTAGAGACTTTGTAATCGCAGATACGACTATAGTAACGCCGTTGAACAATGTTGGTGTCAGACGCCTTCGAATAACACTCGTACTAATAGTACTTGCTCGATAATAGTCGCTCGAACAGTAAACCGTATAGTGATCTGAATAGAGAAATAGTATAGTTAATAGAGTAGAGAATAGCGGTCCGTATAATAACAGAGGATAGACTAGAAATAACGATCCGAATAGTAATAGAGGATAGACTAGAAAGGGAGATCATTTAGACGTCACGCGACTTCCTATATAAGCGTTTCCTCTATGGTCACGTGATTCACTTAGTTCAATAATGGGATCGCCTGTGTTTGCTCACTGGCGATGTACGTTCAAACTCAAGTGTCGGCAGCGACACTTTATTCCTATATAACATCTACTCTTCTAGACACCTATCTATGAAACAAGACTAGTTGGTCGCCTAGCAAACAACTACATTAAGCCGTTATGTTAGGACGCATGATGCTATCCTAATGGTCTTCCGAACTTGAGAGAGGACGGTGATGGTGAGCGTAATAGACTCATGAATGTCCAAGATGTAGCTGAATAAAATAGAGATACCATTTTTCAAAATTCATTTCGATATGGAATTAAAAGAAAAGTAAAGAATATGGCTACAGGTTTTTGAGAAAGTTTTTTTTATTCAAGCAAAGACCTGAATAAGGTCTTCAATCAAGATACAGATTTTATTTAACAATCATGTGATATATATGAAGGGTGTTGTATCGGGGAAAACAAAACTCAACACAAAACCTACCATGCTTCATCCGAAACATGCTAGTAGAAAATACAAGCAAAATAAACTCATTCACACGTGGGTGTATATATATATATATATATATATATATATATATATATACACCAGTTTAAGGTTCCATTATAATAATTTATTTCACCAGAGCCCTTTTAAAGGACGCTAGATCATCAGATAGCACTTCCAAAAGATGAAACGAAAAATGAAATGATAATTCACACTTTTGATGGATAGTATAAGTTTTGTAATTTAACAGAGAGGATAATGAGGAGTGGTGTGAGAGACATGGTCGAGTATAGAGAGGGTTTATTTTAATATTTCTTTCAATCATACTTAGTATTCGGGGAGGAGTGACCATACATTGACCTATTTAATCCGTTAACTTAACAGAAGTGATATATTGAAATAGGAGGGGAGAAGAGTGAAAAAGAAAAAAAAAAGAAAAAAGAAAGAAAGAAGTGGGAAGTAAAGAGAAAGAGGCTGTAAATAGGTCTTCCGTAGGAAGGAGAGGGGTGGCATAGTTTTAGCAATTTATATTAAAAAAATAGATTTTAATGTTTGATAGTAATTTAAATGTTTAAAAAAATCCACGAAGAAATTAATTTGATGCTTGCTAGCAATTTAAATACTTAACTCTTTTACAAATAATTTAGGGATTTAATATAAGTTAAATACTGTATTTATTAACACATTCATAGATAACACATTAATTTTTTTTTAAATAAAATAGTTTGCCGATAGTAATCTTTTAATATTGTAAAAGACTGTTGAGGTAACAACTTTATCAGTTTGAATGTAATTTGTAACTATTTTTAGATGAGTAATCTTTCTTACTTAAATTTTAGGTTTCAAATTAAGATGGAGTAATATTTGAAGGTAATATTAAAGATTTTGTTTTTTTCTTATATATTAGGTTGGTGCAAAAATAATGACGTAATAATGTCGCTTTTTGACGTATTTTTTAACGTCAAAAAACGACATTATTACGTCATTATTTTTTGCACCAACCTAATATATACCACATATAAACACATGCAAGCTCTACATATATATACGTTCATTTACATGTGCAATTACACACATAGAAACACACACACACATGTACCGATATACACAGGTACCTATATATATTCATATATAAATACTTACACATAGATTTACAAATAATTACACATATTTATTTTTATACCTATTTAAATTTTTCTTTAATTTCACAGTTAATGTTTAAAGTTTGGTGATGACTTAAGTGTTTAAATATCAAAACAAATATTTCTAATTTTAAAATTTTACTATCAATATTGGTAGTTAAAGAGTGATATATTTAAATTTAAATTAAATTATCAATT
>OZ010603.1:67450446-67482946 GCA_963932145.1 Acanthosepion lycidas | reverse complement strand
TATCTAAATATATAGATCATTCCATGTATATAATTAGACACATGTCATAATAGATCATTCCGTCTATATAATTCGAGACATATCATAATAGATAATTTCATCTATATAATTAGGGACATGTCATAATAGATCATTCCATCTATATAATTAGAGACATATCATAATAGATAATTTCATCTATATAATTAGGGACATGTCATAATAGATCATTCCATCTATATAATTAGAGACATGTCATAATAGATCATTCCATCTATATAATTAGAAACATGTCATAATAGACCATTCCATCTAAAATGGAAATATAAAAATAAAAAACGAATTTATTTATTGTACAATTATGGCACAAGGCCGAAAAGGGGGAACGTCTTGAGGCTGGTCTTGACTAATTATTTTATACCTAGATAATCGGATTCACGACCCATTAACACGTTACAATTTCCTCATTCACCATAAAAACTCATCCGTCGTCAATCAACTCTCCATCCATAATAATACCACATCTTCTCAGAGTGTTGGGAGGCGGGGTCTATAATAACGCATCCCAATGAAATGATAAATATTATTTACAATTTCTATATACAATTCAGATAAATGATCATGAAAGCGGTTGGGTGAACCCAAAGCAAACTAAATATTAAAACAAATCAAAATTAAACATGAATGGTTTTAGTAGGACCCGTCCAACCCTCCTAAAAGAAAAGCCAATGCATATATTAAAAATAAATATTAAATAAAATTACAGAGTTTAAGCCAGGTATGGGTAAATCTTCTCGAGAAGTGGACTTCATGATCTACGGCTCATAACTAGGTGAACCGTATTTGTAAAAAGATTCAAGGTAATTTTTCGGAGCAGTTACCTCAGCTATTTTTACTACAGAAGACGATATGCGTAAGTATATACATTAGAAAAGGTAGGAAAGTTTCATTTTTTATAAAATATTTTTTTACATTTAAAATTTGAAGTATTAGTCTAATATTATCTCTGATAATGATGTGATTCTCACAGCGTGGGATTTATTTATAATTTATTCATCTGAAAATGAAAACATTTCTTCTTTAGCGGAAAAAATTCTCATGAGCGTTTCATGTTTCAAATGCAAAATATATTTACTCGTATGGTATTCCGTAGTAAAAATCGCCAATAGTTTAAAATGCTGACAACGTTACTTACAGCGAAAGCGCACAAAATTCAAGAAACTTGTACAAAATCATTGTATATATATAATACTATGTATTATCGTACGCAATTTCGGTGAGCAATTCAACTAGAAAAATTGAAAAAAATGCAATATATCTAAAGATATATATAAAAGACATGTCATAATAGATATAAAGATATATATTAAAGACATGTCATAATAGATCATTTCATCTATATAATTAGAGACATGTCATAATAGATCATTTCATCTATATAATTAGAGACATGTCATAATAGATCATTCCATCTATATAATTAGAGACATGTCATAATAGATCATTTCATCTATATAATTAGAGACATGTCATAATAGATCATTCCATCTATATAATTAGGGACATGTCATAATAGAACATTTCAACTATATAATTAGAGACATGTCATAATAGATCATTTCATCTATATAATTAGAGACATGTCATAATAGATCATTCCATCTATATAATTAGAGACATGTCATAATATATCATTTCAACTATATAATTAGAGACATGTCATAATAGATCATTCCATCTATATAATTAGAGACATGTGATAATAGAACATTTCATCTATATAATTAGAGACATGTCATAATAGATCATTCCATCTATATAATTTGAGACATGTGATAATAGATCATTCCATCTATATAATTAGAGACATGTGATAATAGATCATTTCATCTATATAATTAGAGACATGTCATAATAGATCATTCCATCTATATAATTAGAGACGTCATAATAGAACATTTCATCTATATAATTAGAGACATGTCATAATAGATCATTCCATCTATATAATTAGAGACGTCATAATAGAACATTTCATCTATATAATTAGAGACATGTCATAATAGATCATTCCATCTATATAATTAGAGACATGTCATAATAGATCATTCCATCAAAAATGAAAAAATAAACAGTAAATAAAATTTCAGAGATTTAGCCAGGTATGGGTAAACTTTTTCGCGTAGTGACCCTCATGATCTACAGCTCAAAACAAGATAAGCTGCACTACTAAAAAGAGTTAAGGTACCACATCTCTTTTCACTAGAGAAAACGATATGTGTAAGTATATACATTAGCAAAGGTAAGAATGTTTAATATTTTAGAAATTTTATTTTTATATTTAAAATTTGAAGTCTTGGTTCAATATTATCAATCATAATAGTGAGATTCTCAAATATCGCTGTTTGCTAATGGTTTTATCTCCCGCACTTCTTGTATGTGCAACTGTCTTCTAGCTTCCTGCGTTCTTGTCAGCTACACAATCTTCAAAAATTAAAATGAAGTTTCAATCAAGAACATCTGCCTCCTTGAATTCTGATCTTTTATTGTCATCTGTTTCTTTCATTCTCAGTAACTCCTTAAATGTTAGTGACTTTTTCTTTTTTTATTATTTTATTTTAATAAATACATGTTTCAGAATCAAAATATGTTTACACGTATGGTATTCCGTAGTAAAAATCGTCAATGGTTTAAAATGCTGACAACGTTACTTTACCCGAAAGCGTACAAAATTCAAGAAACATTGTACTTAATCATTATTTATGCATACGGTTATGTATGAGAGAGTATGTGAGTGAACAAGTGAGAACGAAACAAAATTTTAAGAAACATTATTTTGCTTATGAAATTAAGTGTGTCATTCAGAAAGACAAAACGTTCCACATTTTGCCGATGGTTCGTTTAAGCGAAGACGCTAGAAGTATAGAACTCACATAGATTTTATCCAGAACAAAAAGCTACATATATTTGTGTCATGGGGCCATACCTATAACTACAGAATGAACTCTTTCTAACACTATGTATACTACGCCTCTCAAGAGAGAGGGACGAATCAAGCTGCTCGGCCCGGTTGCTAGGATCAAAGTGTAGTACCCTGCCTTTGTGAGCTTCCGAGTCGGCGTCTGTCGAACTCTCTGCGTTGGCAGAGAGGAACCCTGACGAAACATTGCCGAAGGGCAAATTTTCGTCCGGGGAGGTAGACTGGGCCTGAACTCGTCTAGGCGGGTTCAAAGGCTATATTTTTGGCCGAGCCTACGGGCTCGGAGATACCCACATTAAACTCGTCCTTGTGCCACATTCGGTCCTCGTGGGTGGATTGATAAATACCGAGCTTCTTGGCTTGATGGCCGAACTCTCTGCCTCTGATCAGAGAGGAACCCGGACGAGGCTCCCCCGAAGGGCAGAGTCTCGTTCGGGGAGGTTGAACAACCCGATCCTGTGTATACGGGTTCTACGGGCATTTTTTAGTCGAGCCTACGGTCTTGGGAAACCCAAATTAAACTCGTCCTTGTGCCACATGCAACCCTCGTGGAGGGGTGGCTAGATACCGAATCGAGACGAGCTTCTCGGCTTGATGGTCGAACTCTCTGCCTCTGAGCAGAGAGGAACCCGGACGAGCCTTCGCCGAAGTGCAGAGTCTCGTTCGTGGAGGTTGACCAACCCGATTCTGTTTTTTTAACTCTTCTCTCGTATTAATAATTTCAAGGCATTATTCATTACACCACCCGCACATCCAAGCCTACAGCATTTGGTATTTCCAAGCGGTCACCCATCTAGATACTGACCTGGCTTGACGTTGCTTAAATTCCGTGAACATACGAGAACCGGTATTTCACTGTGATTCGGTTATAATCCCGTTACAGAAGGAAGCAGTTGTAAATGTGAACAGTGGGTGTTGAAAGAGCATCATATCATGAAGAATAGAGAATGGTTGACGCTAGATATGAAGAGGTCAAGATTATGGTGATCGAGGAAGCATACACTCCGGAGTTCGTTTCAAAATACGTTTTGGGGAACTAGCTGTTTAGGCGGAACTTCTACCTTACGAATGGAGTCCGGAGGAAAAGATAATGAGTCAGTCTACCTGGCACGGCTGGCGCTGCATGTGAAGGCCTGAAATGGTAGAACCGACTAATGCAACGCGCCTCTAATATCTAACTCAAGCTAAGACTTATCTGGCGAGGTTGACATAACCCCTGTGACATTTCTAATAGAAGACACTGACGATTTATCTATATACAATATCAACTAACGTATCTTGTCATCAGGGAGGTAGTCATTAAATAATCATCTAGTGCTCTGGGCCTTCAATATGGTCCAGTTCGATCGGTCAACCGAAAACAATCTGCTCCAGTTCACGTGCTCTCGACTTCAGTTTTTGTTGATGGCTCGAGGCAAGTCATCTTCTCTCCTCCGAACACGCTTTTGTTTTTCACTGGAATCCACCACAGTACATGGTATTCCTGGGTATGACGATGAACTATATCCAGCAGCAAGGCCTCTGATCGGGAGACTGAATGTTTTAAGGAGCGTGGTACAAACACTAAATTACTGTTTTTCCTACGTCCACCCTGACCCGGCAAATAGCTATGGGCAAACTAAACTCCCAAACTAAAACAAAATACTATGAAAGTATAAAAAACATATTTATAGTAAATATACCAGCAATACATTTTATGTTAAAAAGTTACGAATACATTTTTATTTACAATAAATTTTATAACGACATGACCAACAATACATTTTATAGTAGAATTACTAACAATACATTTCATAGCAAAATGACCAACAATATATTTTCATAGCAAAATGACCAACAATATATTTTCATAGCAAAATGACCAACAATATATTTTTATAGCAAAATGACCAACAATATATTTTCATAGCAAAATGACCAACAATATATTTTTATAGCAAAATGACCAACAATATATTTTTATAGCAAAATGACCAACAATATATTTTATAACAAAATGACCAACAATATATTTTATAACAAAATGACCAACAATATATTTTTATAGCAAAATGACCAACAATATATTTTTATAGCAAAATGACCAACAATATATTTTTATAGCAAAATGACCAACAATACATTTTTATAGCAAAATGACCAACAATACATTTCATAGCAAAATGACCAACAATATATTTTTATAACAAAATGACCAACAATATATTTTTATAGCAAAATGACCAACAATATATTTTTATTTCGTCTTCAAGTTTTAACTTTAAAAGAAAAAAAATTACACCCTGAGGATGAAGAAGTGAATCTTCGAAAGTACTTGCTTAACTAAAAAAAATATCCACTAGAAACATCTGACAAGAGTTTTATAAATGAGGATCACATCATTCAATGGATTAACAGTATTTTAATGCATAGATTATGTTCTACTAGCGAAGTGATTTCAGCATTAATCTGTTAATATTACTGATTGATTCTATGTATGATTATTTATTTATATATAATATCCATATATATATAGTTGTTACTAGCGATGTGACATCGCCAATAATAGCATTAATATTGCTGATTGATTCTATGCGTGATTATTTCTTTGTATATATATATATATATATATATATATATATATATATACATATATATATATATATATATATATATATATATATATATATATATGAGGATGGATCAATCATTTGACACAAAGTTAGCTGAATTCTGATCTGCAATTTATTTTTTCTATACTATCCGAATTTGGATTTGTACACGCTAATTTGAAAACAAGTTTCTGTGAAAACGAAAGGCTGTGAGTTCCTTGCTCAACTGTCGACTCAAATCGATGTGACTTGATCCGGGGATCAGTGGACGCCTGCAGCGGAAATCAGATTTAGAAGCATCTAATGAGTTTTGCCCAAATTCTTTTGACCTTTCCCCTGTTACTCACGCATCGGCAAACATTCAAGGCTGCAGATGATTAATCATAACAAGCTGAAGAGTAAATTTGTTTTCGAGAAGTGCGATGACATCAATTTTTGAAATCTGCAACCGAGGGAAACGGCCCACCATATAAGGTATGATGGTTGCCTGCGGCACATTGCAAACGCGATTTGGCAGATGCGACGACAGACTCAGCCGGGTTTTCCTTTTAAATAAGGGACAAATTAAGAAGTTGGTGTTTCATTGTTAATTGGGAAACTGATTAATTGCTAATCATTATCTATAAATTCGACACGCAAATGAATAACTCAGTAAGACTTAGAGAATTAATGAAAGACATTTTTTTTTGTTCAGTTTGGAATAGGGGGTGGCGTCTATTAACTATTTCTTTATTTCGTTGTTTGTTTGTTTTTTTTTTAATAAATTTTTGATGAAGGAAATTCAAAATGAATTCAGTAATTTGCTTCAAGATTATCTTTATTTTTTATCTTTTATTTTTTTTATAATCAGTAGAGTTTTGCCCACTCGTCACATTTTGATCCTAATCAGTTATGAACTCAAGAGTTGGTGACAAAAGTCGGAAGGTCAGTAAAATGAAAGATCGATTGATAGAACGAAAGGTGACGGAGAGGACACTTTTTGGAGGCGAATGTTTGAAAAAACAAAGATTAGATATTTCCGATAAAAGAAAAATATTTAGGAATATTAAAACAATAAACAAATAAAAGCAAGAAATATTTCAAAAGAAAAGAAATACAAGAAAAGTAAATAACAAATAATATAATGTCGATACTAATGCGTAAAAAAACAAAAAAAAAAACAAACGTACTGTATTTTTTCTCATTAAATGTTCACCCAATACAAATCACGAGAGACACTCAAGGTAGAGATTTTGTTATATAGGAATAAAGTGTCGCTGCCGAAGCCAGTGAGCAAACATAGACGATCCCATTATTGAATTACGTATACTACCTGACTATAGCGGAAACGAATATATATGTAGAAAGTACCGAGGTGTCCAAACTATCGTATTTCTATGGGCACCTCGACGTGGTGTAATGGTTAGAAAGCTTGTCTTGCTAGATCAATTACTAAGTAGCGAGTTCGATCCTCATTGGGTGCCCCATACTTTCGGCCTTGTGCCACATCTAAGCCGGGCTTAGAAAATCACTATCGCATTTCTACTCTATCTTCTATTACTATAAGTATCGCTATTCCCTACTCTATCCACTATACTCTTTCACTACACAGTACTATTAGTGCGAGGGTTATTCGAAGGCGTCTGACACCAGTGTTGTTCAACGGCGTTACTATAGTTGTATCTGCGATTACAAAGTCTCTACTACACCGAGCATTTACGAAAGTGATAACAAGTATCGCTGGCATTAGAGAAGTGTCAAAGAAATTTTCGTTGACATCACAAAAGTTTTACTGACAGGGTTTGTGTGAATGTAAGAAATAAGTGCAGATTACGACAATAAGCAAGACAGATAAGAGTTGACCCTAGAGGCCAAGATTATAGTGATCGGGGGAACATATTTTCGGGAGTGTGATCCACGAAGTACCATTTCTACAATCCATACGTATATCCCGTGTCCTTTCAGGAGTGAGCAATCTCATGGTTCTACAAAATTCCCACGTTACTTTAAATCTTCTGATATTTTGCCCTAACCTTTTGCTTTTCTCTTGGCATCCAGTCATTGAAACTCATCAAATAAGTTACTCTCTGATTCACCATATAATTCTTGGCTTCAAATTTTTTTTTTAAATTGGGTAAAGGTGTTATAAAAGCGATTAAAAGGGACATATTAAATCAAGAAGAACTGAGAATAAAAAAAGAGATGTAATAAAAATGACATTACCGTAAAGTGGTAATGTAGAGAAAATAATTTTACCGTAAATTGGTAATGTACACATAATAACATTACCATAAAGTGGTACTATTTCTGAAATAACATTACCGCAAAAGGCTAACATCGAGAAAATATCATTACCGTAAATTGGTAATGTCCGCGTAATAACATTATCATAAAGCGGTAATATTCATGAAACAGCATTACCGTAAAGTGATAATATCGAGAATATAACATTACCGTAAAGTGGTAATATAAAGAAAATAACAATTACCGTAAATTGGTAATATCAAGATAATAACATTACCATAAATAATTGAATTTATGAAATAACATTACCGTAAATTGGTAATGTCCACATAATATTACAATATAGTGGTACTATTTATGAAATGACATCACCGTGAAGGAGTAATATCGAGAAAATAACATTACCGTAAAGCGGTAATAACCAGAAAATAGCATTACCGTAAAGCGGTAATATTTAGGAAAAAATATTACCGTAAAGTAATAATGTCGAGAAAATAACATTACCGTAAAGTGGTAATATCCAAAAAAAAAAAATGGACAAAATTGGTCTTTACAGCTAAACCGAGAACTTAAAATATACGGACTAACACACCCAAAACTCATATTTTTTTTTAATCTCACCCTATCAGGCTTCTCTCCATAACGCTTTCCGCTGCCATGAAGTGAAAAGATTACATTAAATGAATTGTTAGGTCGGCGGCTAGGAAAGTTGATCCATTCTAGACAATTTTTCTCGACAGAATCTATTTTATATATTTATAAGTCTAAAATTCTTCCATGAATTGATTGTTGCTGTAAAATATGATATCTTGCAATGTATTTAAAGATTCTTGAGGAAATCTAAAGAAGAATATGCAATATTATCTGTCCTGATCGGGCATCTAGGCATCAGTCCCATGCCCAGAGCAGTAAACTTAAACCATGAAAATTGTTCTAATGAGCTTTGCCCTTTGATAACTCAAATTCACGAATTTTATTACAGTACTAGATTGGCAGCTAGGTCTCATCATTTTACAGTCGAAATGGCTAGATGTAACCATAATTTCTATGCTAACAGTTTCTTAATCTTATAAGTATGTTCATGGTAATTATTTTGATGAGCAGTGTCTTCTCTCATAGTTCTGGCTTGTGGATCTCTGTTCCGGCGTTTTTATTTGCAGTCAAAGAATTAAATACAATGTCAATCTTTTTCGACAGTTTCCTTAAATTCCTGTTCTTTTATTCTCTGTTCTCCTTAATATTTTTCTCTGATTCTTTCACACCCTTAGTGTCTTTAACGCTCTCTTTGGAGTGAAAAGCTAATTACCTTTAAACATACCAAGGAGAGTATATTAGTAGGATTTTAAGTAAACTGGTTTCAACACTTTTAAATGAATTCCAGAATTAACTCTCCCCAGTTGAAAGACAGTATTCATTGCTTGTTTTCTTTGCAAATAGACTACTGTCTTTGAACGAGATGAATTCTCTCACCTGTACATATTTCCTTTTTTGCTGTTGCAAATATTGACTGGTACGTGTTGATTGATCCCTGCTTCCAACTTTTAATCTGTTCTGCCTGTATAGTCAGCGTCACACTAGCATTTCATTTGGCAAAATAATGATATGATACAATGGAGAGTTAGGACCTTGGTTCTGAAACAAATATAACGCGTCTGCTAATTCACAGTGAAGAGGCAAGTAAGCTGGTCTTGCTGTTTATTTCTGCTGTAATGTCTTTGATTCTCATTGGGCACCGAAACGTCTGGTCTTGTACCAGACTATGCTAAGAATATCAAACATGACAAGGTACAAACGCAAAAAAAAAATAGTAAGCAACATTTCCAATTTGTATTTCATTCTCATTGGGTGCTCAACGGTCGATCCTTTATGACAGACAAAGATAATTATGGATTTAAATAAATAAAAAGTCATGGCACTTTACAGCTTCCTTTATTGTAATATCTGTGAGTTGCCATTACTTTAGCAGCTCATCACTTCCATAACATACCCAGAAGGACCAATTGAGGAAGGAGTGTCTAGTAAAATTTAATTTGTGCAAAACCAAACTAGTAACATTTCACGAACATGGAGCAGACATTGAACTTTCATCTATAATTATGGATGGATATTGAAAGTCCGTTGACAGAGGGAGTCTGCCCTGCTTTATCATTACAAGCGGGAAATGCACAATCCTCAATTTCAAGCTTTGATAGAATCATTCTGCACCACTTAATCCTTACAAGAGTCAGATCAAACCAAAAAGTGAGTATTATGCCATATTTTGGCTAGAGCTGCACAGTCTTCATGAAGCTATTTCTGACATTATGACTATGGTTGGGACCCAGGAGGAAATGTGTACACCGCAGAAATCAAAGGAAGTAAAATAATAATAATAATAATAATAATAATAATAATAATAATAATAATAATAATACAAGGAAATTTCTATACAACAGAAATCAAAGCAAATAATAATAATAATAATGCCACATATGGCTCGCCGTTAAATTATAAAGAAAAATATAATAATAATAATAATAATAATATTAATAATAATGATAATAATAATAATAATAATAATAATATTGCCACATATGGCTAGCCGTTAAATTATAAAGAAAAATATGATAATAATAATAATAATAATAATAATAATAATAATACAAGTAAATTTCTGTACAACAGAAATCAAAGGAAATAATAATAATAATAATAATAATAATAATGATAATAATAATAATGATAACAATAATAATAATAATAATAATAATAATAATAATGATAATAATAATGATAATAATAATAATAATAATAATTAATAATAATGTCATATATATCTCGTTGCTCCTGCCATTTACCTGTTAAATTCCCCCCCAAAAAATAATAATATAATAATAAAATTTTAAGCTAACCGCCCAGACATTGTTATTAGAGACCGCAAACAAAAAAAGTGCCTACTTATTGATTTGGCAGTCCATGCAGACTGCAATTTATCTTTGAAGATCTTCAAAAAACTATCAAAATACGATGACCTTGGTTTCGAAATCTCAAAAATGTGGCACATGGGAACATCAACAATCCCTGTTGTAGTTGGAGCCCTCGGGTTGATTGAAAAAGATTCCAGTAGACTAATTGAAGGGATTCCTGAAATTGTTCTCACGAGTACAGCCCACACCTTACGAAAGTCTTTATCTATGTAATATATATATATATATATATATATATATATATATATATATATATATATTTGTTTTGTCAGTGGAAAAATATCATGATTCCATTTCTAACCATAGGTCTCTGGGCGTGACTAGGAAATAAATGTGTACACACCTGAAATCAAAGGTAATAAAATAATAATAATAATAATAATAATAATAATAATAATAATAATGATAATAATAATAAGGTCTGGGGGGGATTAAAACTTGAAATACAAGTTAAAAAAAATTAGAGGAGAGAAAAGGGAACTAAAAAGCAAGGAATTAACTTGAGTCATTAGGATTTACAATCATATCAAACTAAAGACAGAACAATCAAGGCCAACCGCCCAGATATTGTTATTAAAGACCACAAACAAAAACGGTGCCTCCTTATTGATATGGCAGTTCCTGCTGACTGCAATGTATCTTTGAAGATATTCAAAAAGCTGTCAAAATACAAGGACCTTAAAATAGAAATCTCGAAAATGTGGCATATGGAAACATCAACAATCCCTGTTGTAGTTGGAGCCCTAGGTCTGGTTTGGAAAGATTGCAGTAGACTAATTGCAGGGATTTCTGGAAGCCCATGCCTCAAGGAGATACAAAAAATTGTTCTGACAAGTACAGCCCACACTTTACGAAGGGCTTTATCTATGTAATTTTTTATTTTATTTTATTTTATTTATTTATTTATTTTTTTTTTTGTCAGTGAAAAGTGTCATGATGCCATTTCTAACCTTAGGTCCCTGGGCGGGACCCGGAAAGAAATGTGTAAACGCCAGAAAGAAAATAAAATAAAAATAATAATAATAATACACTGATAATAAAATTTTCTTTAAATATTATTAATAACTATATATTGATTGTATTATAGATGAAATATATTCGTGTAATAACAAGATTAAGGAGATCTGAATATAGTTTCATATTACTGGATATAAGAGAAAACAAAACAAAACAAAAGTAACAAAGAAAATTCCGTTGAAAATTGAAGTTATATCCCAGTCGGGTGAAGCACGTTATGTCTCCTTGGGATCTAAACTTTTATAAACAAAGATTTTACCGTTTTTTTTTTGTTTTTTTTCATAATAGCAAAAGTAAAAAATAAAATAAAATAAAATAAATGAATAAATAAAGAAATAAACAAAAAAAACCGGAGGAGGCCTGGTTCCCTGAAGGTGATGTTCCATCAAGGTATGGGTTTAATCTGGCGCCCAAGAACAAGCCCCCCCCAACGTATGGGTAAATACGAACTTACTATAATGTTGACACAGCGAAAAATATTGATAAACCGCATCGGTTCTCACGCAGATCAACAAGGAATATGATCCCCAATGAGGAATTAGACTGGGATCGAAAAGTCTGCAACTGGAACAAACATTACCTGCCGTGAACTAGAGGAATGTTATGCCGAAGACATTTCTCCCAGAGGCTTTCTATAATAATTAAAACAGAATCCTATAAAATAACAATAAATAAATGGTCTTTGGAAGCGTATATTGAAATAATTATAGCATAATACACCACTATGATAAATAAGACGGCGACAACAACGACCAAAGCTGCCGATAATATCTAACGAGAAAAATACCCATCAAACAGAGTAAACATCAATGCCAACGAACGAGCCAGTGTCAGACGTGACACCAGGAAAAAACGAATATCTGACATAGAACATAGATCATCCGAGAAAACATCATAAATAGATTAAACCATAACATTGAGTTGTTAAATGCCAACAACCCAGAGGAGACACATTCAGAGAAAGAAATAGAAATAAGTTGTAATAATCCCTCTGAGGTACACAAGTAAATAGAGGAAGATAATGACGAATATGAGAGAGAAATAGAGATGACATCTGATATTAATGGCAGAAAATGTATTTCGAGGAAAGGCCGACGATTCCAAAAGAAGAAAGAACCGTCAAGTGAAAGAAACCATAAACCTTGCTAACCAAGCATCTAGAAAAAAAAATAAGGGACGAAATGGAAAAACTTGACAGAAATTAATCACCTTATATACACAGCCTCAGCAATTATCGCAGAAACAATAATTTAAAAAATAAAAAAAAAAAACGAAATCGAAATAGAAAAATGTCAGTCTAGAATGAAAACAAAGAAACCGATATAAAAGACGAGGTCAAATGTCATTTCTAAGTGAAGTAGACAAGGCCTTCAAAATGAAAGAAAGAAAAGGGAGACAACTAAAACGAAGCCATGACATAATGAAAAAGACTCGCTTACCAAAAGTTAAAGAGAAGCTGAAATAACAAATACAAGGGAAACCACAGAGTATCAGACGATATGGAAAAAGAAACACATTCTTCTGGTAAAACCAGATCTTCAAAGAAGATGGTAAGAGACTATATCGAGAACTTGGAAACAAATAAAATAGCGACAAATGACACACGTAATATCCAGAACGTCGAGGAGTTCTAGTGTAAGATGTGGGAAAACTGAAAAATGCACAATGAAAGAGCAACATGGATCAAGCAACAACAGAAACAACAAAATGAACGGATATCAATATTACTGAAACAACCGCTGCCATCTGCAAAACCCCAAAAAACTGAGAAGCACCAGGAATAGACCGAATAACCAATTTTTGGATAAAAAAAAACTTACCTTTCACCCACTAAAACCTCGCATGGGAATACAATCATAAATCCAGCAAAACGCCCCAAATGGCTCACGTGGGGAGCAACATACCTACTCCCCAAAACATAAGAGATGCAAAACCCGAAGAACTATAGGTCCATCACCTGCCTACCAGCAACGTACAAGATACTCACTTCTATCATACGACTTTCTTTGAGAAAAATAATTTACTTCCAGCAGAACAGAAGTGATTTAAAAGAGGAAATTAAGGGTGCAAATACCAATTAATTATCAATAAAATAATATTGGAAGAGGTGAAAAAAAAAAAAAAAAAAAAACTTATCGACAGCATGGATCGACTACGAAAGACATTCGAGGATGTTACACACTTATGGATAAAGCAGAGCCTAAAATATACAGAGTATGCCCCACAACAGCCAAATTTATAGCAGGAAGCATGAAAAACTGGAAGACTAAAACTAAATTCTAGAAACATCGAGACCAATCGACATCAAAGGCAGAATCTTCCAAAGAGTTTTATTATCACCATTATTTTTCTGCCTTGCATTAGCGCCACTCAGCTGCATACTGAACAATAGTAGCTATGGATACAAGACACAGAATGGCAAACTAAATCAAATATTTTGTACTGATGATCTTAAAACGTTTGTCAAGTTTTACAAACAGCAGAAAAAACCTATTTACCATTATCAAAACCTTTAGCGAAGACATTAGGACGTTCTAAGATGTTACACACTCATGGATAAAGAAGAACCTAAAATATACAGAGCATGCCCCACAACAGCCAAATTCATAAAAGAAAGAATGAAAAACTGGAAGACATAAAACTAAATCTAAAACCTACAAACGTGTCATTAACATCGGGACTAATCGACATCAAAAGCGGAATCTTCTAAAGAGTTTTATTATCAGCATTATTTTTCTGCCTTGCATTAGCGCGACTCAGCTGCCTACTGAACAACAGTAGCTATGCCTACTAGACACAAAATGGCAAACTAAATTAACTATTCAATACTAATGATCTTAAAACGTTTTCAGAGGATGACAACCAGCAGGAAGACCTCCCCTCACCTGTTGTCAAAACCTTCAGCAAATACATTAGGTTAGAGTTCGGAATCGACAAATGTACCAAAGCCACATTCAAAGGAGGATTAAGGAACTACACCAAGTTGATATATACTTATAGTTTGGAATTAATGGAGGAGACGGAATACAATATTCAATTATGAAGAAAAAGATCCGAAAAGAATATTATAGGAGAATGTGTTTGATACTAGAAAGTGAACAAATGGGACTAATTGAACTATTAACACCTTACTATACCCTTTAGTAACATACAGCTTCAACATTATTAAATAGAAGTTGAATGACATTAAAAGAATGGACGCCAAGACCAGAAAATAATAATAATAATAATAATAATAATAATAATAATAATAATAATAATAATAATAATAATAATAAACTTATTGATAGTGTGGATCAATTACTGAAAGTCGTTCGACAGTTCCACCCCTCATGGATAAAGCAGGACATAAAAATATACAGAGTATGTCCCACAACGGTCAAATTTATAAGGGAAAGCATGAAAAACTGGAAGACTAAAACTAAATTCTAGAAACATCGAGACCAATCGACATCAAAGGCAGAATCTTCCAAAGAGTTTTATTATCAGCATTATTTTTCTGCCTTGCATTAGCGCCACTCAGCTGCCTACTGAACAATAGTAGCTATGGATACAAGACACAGAATGGCAAACTAAATCAAATATTTTGTACTGATGATCTTAAAACGTTTGCCAAGTTTGACAAACAGCAGAAAAAAACTATTGTCAAATCCTTCAGCGAAGACATTGGGATGAATTTTGGAATCGACAAATGTAACAAAGCCACCTTCAAAGGCGGTAAACTAACGAAAATACATGTTTAGACGTTGATATCAACAATAAGATTTAGGAACTAGACCAAAATGGTACATGCAAATAGTTAAGAATTAATGAAGGGAATACAACAATCAATTATGAAGAAAAAAGACCGTAAAAGAATATTATAGGAGAGTGAGTTTGATACTAGAAAGCGAACTTTATGGGACCAATAAAATGAATGAAAGCTATCAACACCTTAACTATACCTGTAATAACATACAGATTCAATATATTGAATGGAAGTCGAATGACATTAAAAGATTGAAGGCTAAAACCATAAAAATGTTCACCGAAATGAAGATGCAATATCCGAAATCAGATGTTAATAGGCTCCATGTACCAAGAACTTTAGGAGTTCGTTGTGTAATGCAACTTGAATTAACTCTATTATAACAATCAGATTGGAAGTCTAACTCACAAAAACCAACGGCCCTCTTCTACAAATACCAAAATACTAAATCCACTCCATCAACTTCAATTCTTCATCATTCTTCAAGAAACAGTATAATATATCTGAAATCCTACCAACAAAAAACGAAACGAATACCTGTTAGATATTTTGACGGTCGTCTTCGAGTATAGAATCCAGAGGTCAGCAGTGAATATTTCGGAGACAGTAGGAAAGCATAGTTCAGGTGAGCAGTGGATATCGCAGCAAAGTAGCAGAGCGTAGTACTTCCTTCTGTCATCTTGGCCTGACAAGTTGGTACTGGTCATTCGGGTAGGGTAAACAAAAATGGCCGCCTTTATACACGACGGATGGAATGTTCTGCGGCTTCTGATTGGTTAACCTTCTATTGGTAGGCTATAAAGTGAGTCAAGGCATTTGAACTAACTCACTAGTTACATTATATACACAAAAAACTGCAACAATACCATATATGCCAAACGAGTAAAGCAGAAAATAAAACTATGTGGCCAAATGAAATTACAACAAAACTGGGAGAAAAAGGTGTTGCATGGCAATACATAAAAAGAACGGCAGATGTGGACCAACTGAGGAGCATCGGACTGAAAGCTGAGAGAGAAGGCCTAATGATTGCAGCCCAAGATAAGCCTCGTAACCATATCTTAACATAATAAAAAAACATAGCATCCTAACATAATAAGAGATGGAACTATCATGAAATGCAGGATCTGAGGAAAATAGGATGAAACTGTCGACCATATTTTCTCAGGATATCCGGAACTGGTAAAAAACGAATATGCCCAACAACATAACAAAGTAGCGACATATGTGCACTGGAAGATATGCAAGAAGCCCAAAATGGAAACCAATGAGAGATGGTATGACAACCAACCAGACACAGTTACCCAAAATAACGATGTAACTATCCTCTGGGATATGACAATTTAAACTGACATGGAAATAAAAGCAAGCAGACCTGATGTTATCACAAAAGACAACAAATTCAGGAAGTGTATACTTATTGACATATCAGTACCATGTGAGAGGAACACCTCCATAAAAATTATCGAGAAATTGTCCGAATACAAGGACCTGGATGGAGATTGGGATTAAAAGGATGTGAGGAATGAAGACTGAGACTGTATCAATAGTAATCAGGTATCTTTGCCTTGTGAGAAAAAGAATGGACAATTTTACTCACAGTATCCCAGGTAACATCAACATACAAGTTGCCTAGAAGATCGTCCTACTAGGAAAGGAGAAAGACTGTACTGTCATCGTAGTAGTGATGATGGTGTTAGACTTGCCATAATAATAATAATAATAATAATAATAATAACAATAATAATAATTATTATTATTATTATTATTATTATTATTATTATTAAGCAAAGAGAGGAAAGGAGAAAGGCTGAACTCTCATTGTACTGTTGATGATGGTATTAAACATGTCAACAACAACAACAACAACAACAGCAACAAGAACAACAACAGCAACAACAACAACAGCAGCAGCAGCAACAATACTACTACTACTACTACTACTAATAATAATGTGGGGAATGAAAACTGAGACTGTAATAATAGTAATTGGGTTTCTGGGCCTCGTGAGAAAAGGAATGGTCAATTTTACAAACAGTGTCCCAGGTAACATCGACATACAAGTTGTCCAGAAAATCGCTCTACTAGGAACATCCCATAATACTAAGAAAAGTGTTATCAATTAAATGACAATTCTCCTAAAAAGACTAAGGGTCATAGTTTGGACCTGGCTCTAGAGGATACAAATCAGGAAACATGACATACAAACAATAATAATAATAATATCACCTTATTGTAAGAGAAAAAGGTAGATATCTTGGATGAATCCTTAAATAAAAACAAATCTCTAGAAATGAGTTGAGATATCATTTCATTCCGCTGGAAAATACAAAAAACATTCTTTCTGTCATTAAATGGTCTTGAATCATCCCATATCATTTAAACCAACTATTAATGCAATCAAAATGTATTGTAAATAATTATTTATTGTAAATAAAGTTTCTCTTTCTTATTTCTATAAACACCGAGGTTTTTTTGTCGTTTATTTGTTTCATTATCTTTATTTACATTGGTAACTTTCATATTGGACTTATTGTCACTTGTTCCCAAACGGAAGAATTTTTTCGATAGTACAATTTCAAGTTGGGACTCTTTTTTTGTTTCTAATATTATCGTCCCGTAAACGTTCAAGATCGCAGGCGTCAACTTCCAATTTATTTTGTCGATATTTTCTCACTAATAATAATAATAATGTCATCCTATTTCAGATAAAAAGGTAGAAATCTCAACATAGTTTGGATAGATTACTGTAAAGTCTTTGATAGTGTCTCACATTGTTGGATCCTTGTAGCTTTAGAAATATACAAAATCACCTCGGTGATAGACAATTTCCTTAAATATAGCATGTAACTCTGGAAGAACTGCATTAGACCTAAATCACATCAAAGGCACTGCCACTTTCAACTGTTTGAATACCCGACGAGAAATGCTAATTAATAATCCCAATGAAGTCCCAGAATGAACCATTGAAGTTAATTCATATCTCCTACCAAAAGCCGGTGAAACAGATGATCCAAAAAATTACAGCCCAATAAGATGTCTGTCCACCACATATAAATTCATCACGCCTGTTAGGACGAACTGTCCTTACTCTATTCTCGCTGAAAACAATATTCTTCTCCTGAAACAAAAGGGATGTCGAAGAGGTCCACATGGTTGAAAAATTAACTATAAATAAAGAAAATAATCCTGGAAAATCGTAGGGAAAAAAGGTTTCTATATTAACACAGCTTGGATAGATTACCATAAAGCCTTTCATATTGAGCCAAACTCTTGGATTCTTAAGGCTTTGGAAATGTGCAAAGTCTCCTCGGTGATAGTAAATTTCCTTAGATATAATCTGGAACTGTGGAAAAAGCACATAATACCTAAATCACATCAAAGGCACCGCCATTTGCAATTGTTTAAATATCCGACAAGGAATCTTTCAAGGGGGCTACCTGTCGCTCATTCTGTCCTGGCTGTACTTAATCCTCCTATTGTGAGACCGGAACTACCTACACAATAGACTCTTCCAGGTCTATATTAAGTATGCGACACAACACTCTACAGTCAGAGTCAGAGAGACAGAGAGAGTCACGTACGACTACCAGTATTGGACACTAACATATAGTAAGCTCCGCTTACACTATCTCTGTAACCTCTTGTTAATATATCTTTCTTACATCTAATCCGTGTTCCGTGTTTTCCTTCTATGGTCCCGACTTTGGCCCCACATCACCCCCTTTTCGCATGAACTAAACAATAATGACTATGGATACAAAGTAAAAAAAAAAAAAAAAAAGAAAGTGTTTAACCATCTATTCGACATGTATGATATAAAACTCTTTGCCAAAGACGACAATGAGTTGAAGGGTCTCCTCAATACTGTAAAATGTTTCAGTGACGATATCGGTGTGGATTTCGGATTAGATAAATGTGCAAAAGTAACATTCAAGAAAGACTGAATTACAGAAACGCATTGAATAGATTTAGATTTTGTCACAAACATCAGGGTACTGGAATAAAAGGAAGCTTATAAATATCAAGGAGATGGTATACAGCATACCCAAATGAAGGAGAAAGTAAAAAAAAAAAAAATACTGTTCGTCTAGTGTTAAATACCGAGTTGACATCACAAAGAATATCGGCCATAGACACTTTGATAGTGTGCCGCACTCTTGGATCTGTAAGAATTTAGAAATGTACAAAGTCTCCCCCGTGGTAGGAAATTTCTCCAAGCACAGCATGAGAATACGGGAAACCACATTATACCTAAATCACACCAGCCGCCTGAATATCCGGCGTGGAATCTTTTATTGAGTCTCTCTTTGCCATCCCTTCTGTTTTGTCTGTCCTTAACCTCACTTACGCAAGAACTAAACAACAAAAAAAAGAAAGTATTCAATCACCTACTCTATTCTCTTATGGATGATATAAAACTCTTTGCCAAAAAACGACAATGAGTTGAAGGGTCTCCTCAATACTTTAAAATGTTTCAATGGCGATATAAGTATGGATTTCGGATTAGATAAATGTGTAAAAGTAACATTCAAAAAAGAGAGAATTACAGAAACACACTCAATAGATTTAGATTTTGTCACAAACATCAGGGAACTGGAAGAAGAAGAAGAAGAAGAAGAAGAAGAAGAAGAAGAAGCAGAAGAAGAAGAAAGAGAAAAAGAAGAAGCAGAAGAAGAAGAAAGAGAAAAAGAAGAAGCAGGAGAAGAAGAAAGAGAAAAAGAAAAAGAAGAAGAAAGAGAAGAAGAAGAAGAAGAAGAAGAAAGAGAAGAAGAAGAAAGAGAAGAAGAAGAAGAAGAAGAAGAAAGAGAAGAAGAAGAAGAAGGAGAAGAAGAAAAAGAAGAAGAAAGAGAAGAAGAAGAAGAAGAAGAAGAAAGAGAAAAAGAAAAAGAAGAAAGAGAAGAAGATGAAGAAGAAGAAAGAGAAGAAGAAGAAGAAGAAGAAGAAGAAAGAGAAGAAGAAGAAGAAGAAGAAGAAGAAAGAGAAGAAGAAGAAAGAGAAGAAGAAGAAGAAGAAGAAGAAAGAGAAGAAGAAGAAGAAGGAGAAGAAGAAAAAGAAGAAGAAAGAGAAGAAGAAGAAGAAGAAGAAGAAAGAGAAAAAGAAAAAGAAGAAAGAGAAGAAGATGAAGAAGAAGAAAGAGAAGAAGAAGAAGAAGAAGAAAGAGAAGAAGAAGAAGAAGAAAAAGAAGAAGAAAGAGAAGAAGAAGAAGAAGAAGAAGAAGAAAGAGAAAAAGAAAAAGAAGAAGAAAGAGAAGAAGATGAAGAAGAAGAAGAAGCCAATAAATACCAAGGAATTATCGGGGAAAATGGAAGACAGCATAACCAAATTAAAGAGAAAAATAAGAAAAGAATTCTACAAGCGTGTGTGTCTGGTGTTAAATACCGAGTTGAATTCACAAAAAAGAATATCAACCATAAACACATTGGCTGACCCTGTGGTGCAATACAGTTTCAACATCCTTAGTTGGACCATAGCCGACTTTAAGGGAATGCACCTAAAAACGAGAAATCTTCTTCACTGTGTGCATCATCCTAAGACCGTTGTTGATCGTCTGTATGCACCTCCCAGATCCGAAGGAGGAAGAGGATTAGTTCCACTAGAACTGTCTTACAAAACCACAACATTCGATTGATACTTGGAAACTGCCGAAGACAGGCTGATGATCTGTGTCGAAGAACATGAGAGAAATAAGAAAATTTTTTCAGTAATAAATAAATACCAAATTGAATTCAGAAAAAAAAGAATATCACCCATAAACATTGTGGCTGTTCCTGTGATGCAGTTTCAAGATCCTTAATTGGACCATAGCTGACATTAAGTGACTGCATATGAAAATTAAAAAAAAGCTTCTCACTTGCCACCGTATGCATCATCCCAAGGCTGATATTGATCGTCTGTATGCGCCACCCAGATCCGAAGGAGGTAGAGGATTAGTTCAACAAGAATTGTCTTACTAAACTACAACAATCGATTTTCAAAGCTGACGTAAAACTACAGGAGATTGTATGAATGTCTGTGGCAAAGAACATGAAAGAAATAAGAGACTTTATTTAGTAAAAAAATGAAGCCAACAAATACAAAAGGGAATTTCAAGAGGGTGAAGAAGTGCAAATAAACTACAATCCACCAACTGCAACGGCAAAGAACTTGGAAAAAAAGTAAATACAAGTGCATTGGACCAAATGCAGAAATGATGGCAAGCTAAGCCTCTTCATGTTCAGTACTCAGCTTGTACCAAACAAGATGATTTAGACCAGCAATCGCCAACATTTTGAACTTTATGGACCACTAAATGTATAATTTTAAATTTGGCGGAACACTAATAAGAATTTAGAAAAAAAGGTAAATACATTTATATAATAATAATCGGAAAACATTTATTTCATTAATATGAAATATACCAATGGAAAGTTATAGTATAGTGATTTTCCAAGCGTAGCTCGGTTGTGGCACAAGGTCGAAAGTATGGGGCAACCGGTGAGGATCGAACTCGCTACTAACTGTTCTAGTGAGACAAGTTTGCAAACCATTACACTACCCAAGTTATAGCGTAATTATTTAAATAAAATCAAATTGAAAATTTGAAGTTTATTCTATTAGGTTGGTGCAAAAATAATGTCGTTTTCTCACATATGTTACTATGTGCAAAAATAATGTCGTTTTCTCACATATGTGCGAAAACGACATTATTTTTGCACCAACCTAATATTACACATTTTTAGTGTGATTTTTTTTTCCATTTGTTCGTATGTTGATTTGATGTCTTCAAAGTCCACGAAAAAGTTTTGTTTTCTTTTAAAAAAATATTATGCAAAAATAGTTTTCGAGCACAAATGCTTATAAATTTATATCTGGTGTGTAAGTCGATTGTAGAAGATCCCAGAATTACTCCTTTGCTTTGCCATCTTTGTAGGAAAATTATACTAATAAACCATCCAGTAATTAGTTATCAACAATATACTTTAGTGTTTATTTTGGGATTACGTAAAGTCTTGAAAATATATACCATCTATAATACGTTTTGTGACACGTCATTTTTTTAATCTGAAGCTTCATAAAAATTGAAATAATGTCCCAATTTTTCTATGGACCATCAAAAATTTGGCGACCACTGATTTAGACACACCCCATAAGCATCAGGTAATGCAGACTTAAAAATTGAAGCCGAAGCTTTTATTCTTGCTTCACAGGACCAATTCTTGCTAACTAGAAATTACCAAGCACATACTCGAAATACAGATTCTGTGATGAATAGCCAGAAACAATTTGATCATCTTTTATAAGGTAGCAGGGTGATATTTCCCGCTGAATGTAGCACTCGGAATGACAGAGCGGGTTAATATTCACTGGAAGATATGCAACTTTTACGGGAAGGAAACTGCAAGAAACTGGTATGAACACCACCCAGACCCGGTTACAGAGATAGGACCAGTAACAATTTTATGGGACTTTACACACAGGCGAACAATGAAAATCTTTAAAGAAAAAAAAAACCCCAAAAAACTATCAACATGCAGGGATCTTGTAGTTGAAACCTCAAAACATTACACATAAAGTCATCAGGAATTCCTGGTGTGGTTAAACCATTCGGATTGATTGGAAGTTATTCTGATAGACACACTAAAGGGCTTCCTCTTAGCCCAGACCTTAAAAAGTTAAAAATAAATAAATAAATAAATAAAATGTTGTCACACCTACAGCTCACACATTACGAAGTGTTTTATCAATTTAAGTTGTGTGTAATCTTAGCTGGTTCTATTTTTAATTTTAATTTTTTAGAAAAATGTTCTGTGGAAAATGTCATGATGCCATTTTTCACCATAGGTCTCGGGCTGGGACCCAGACAGAAATATGTACACAACATACATAAATCACCGGAAATAATAATATTAGGTTGGTGCAAAAATAATGACGTAATAATGTCGTTTTTTGACGTATTTTTTAACGTCAAAAAACGACATTATTACGTCATTATTTTTGCAACAACCTTATAATAATAATAAGAAGAAGAAGAAGAAAAAAGAGAAGAAGAAGAAGAAGAAGAAGAAGAAAGAGAAGAAGAAGAAGAAGAAAGAGAAGAAAAAGAGAAGAAGAAGAAGAAGAAGAAGAAGAAGAATGCTACATATGGCCCGGTACTCCTTCTATTTACCTACAGTACCTTGAGAAAATCCAAAGAAGAATAAGCAATATTATCGGTCCTGATCTGGCGCCTCGGCTTCAGTTATTTTCCTACCGCCGTAAGGTTGCCTACCTTTGCCTTTTCTATAAATACTTTGATGCTAATTATTCGGCTGATCTCTACACTATAGTACCTAGACTTTATGAATTTAAGTGCAGGACTAGACTGGCGACGAGGTCTCACCAATTTACAGTGGAGTTGGCTCGATGTAACCGTAAGTTCTATGCTAACAGTTTCTTTTCTCGCTTGTGGAGCTAAGCCGGAAATAAACAACAAGACGGTCAATCGTGAAACGACAGAAATATGATTTCTGAGTTGAAGAATACATGCATTCTTCCGATTAATAAATTAATCCCTTAAAATATATATATATATATATTTAACACTTTTCAATCAATGGGTCGCGTTCCCACCGACAATAAAAAATGCTTTGTGATCCTTTTGAAGATTATTTAAACAAAACTTTTAGACCAGACGAGCCAGTAAGGAACGTCCACGGACAGCAACAGAGTACGATATAGTGTTAGTTTAAGTATTTACCTCAGAAATATAAAATAACTAGAATTTGCCTCGATGGGAAAGTGACTGGAGCCGAGATACCAGGTCTGGACTAATAATATTGCTGATTTGTTATGGACGAAGTTAAGGCTGAAGACTTGCAAAATAATTAACTTCAAAACTCTCAAAAGAAATAAATTTCAGCAGATGGGTGGATTTTATACACATATATATATATATATATATTATTCGTCCAGGCATTGAATAATGCTGTCATATATGATTGGGTGTTTCTGCATTAGTTGAAACCTTGTGCCTTTTCTATAAATACTTAAATGGTAATTGTCTGGATGAGATATTCACTATGGTGGCAAGAGGTTGAATTTAAGCGCAGTACTAGGCTGGCGTTGAGGTCTCATAAATTTATTGTTGAAGTAGGCTAGATGTAACCGTAAATCCTATGCTAACAGATTCTTTTCCAGCACTTCTCGCTTGTGGAACTCCTCTCCGGTTTCATGCTTTCCGGCGAACATTAATCATCCAAACTTTAAATGCAATGTCAATGGCTATCTACTGTCCTCCTGATTACTCTTTTCTCTTCCCGCTCATTATTAATGTTTCTGTTCCTAATTCTTCTTGTGTAGCTGTAAGTTCTTTGCTAAAATTTTCTTCTCGCTTGTGGAACACCCTTCCGGCTCCATGCTTTACAGCGAACTTTAATCTACAAAACTTTAAATGTAATGTCAATCGCTATCCTCCTGATTACTCTTCTTTTGTTCTTTTGCTTCTAAGCAATGTTTCTCTTTCTATCTTTTCGAGACCCCTTGTGCCTTATTGGCTTTACAGCCTTGAATTTGACGAAATTGGTAAAAAAATAATATAATAATAATCTCAAGCAATATTAATATAGATAAGTTCAGTAGTTGGAAACACAGGACAACCATTCTTTATCAAAAACTTATATAACTCTTGATTATTCCTCGTTGAAATCGTTGTTTACTTTTTGTATCCCGTGACCCGTAGGGCCTTAGGCTCACCATGTGTACTGCACCCACAGTAGAAGTAGTGTTCCTTGGGCAAGATAGCCTGACGGAACACAACCATCTGCAGGCCAGTTTTTAATTCAGAGTTTTTCCTTCTGCTAGACCGGTTGTCAGCCAAGGTTACAGAAACCAGTCTGTTATCCTATTTAGAAGAGGATTTAGACGCTTCCCAAGGGTATTAGCATGTAATTCGACCTCGGCTCAGTGATCAATATAAGCCGTATGCCTTTAGGAAGTGGACAGATATTTCTTAGACAAGATATCCTGACGAAGCCCAACCTTCTCTAGGACGGTTTTGAATTAAGACTTCTTCCTTCAACTCCAAGGTTATAGAACTCAGTCTTTCCTGCTATTTACCCAAACCTGGGAGAAGAAGATAATCATTTCCCAAGGTATGAGTCCACGTAAGTGAATGCAATAGATCCGACTGGAATTCGAACTCGGCTCTCCGATTTCTCAGTCCGAGCCGTTATCCACTATGCCCCCAACACGGTTCTCATTGTTTAAACCTGAAAGTCAGTTTTGTCTTTTAGGACAATATAGGACATTTATGAGTCATGTGATCAACATATGCCGTATACCTTAGGGAAGTGGACAGATATTTCTTAGACAAGATATCCTGACGAAGCCCAACCTTCTCTAGGACGGTTTTGAATTAAGACTTCTTCCTTCAACTCCAAGGTTATAGAACTCAGTCTTTCCTGCTATTTACCCAAACCTGGGAGGAGTAGATAATCATTTCCCAATGTATGAGCCCACGTAAGTGAATGTAATAGATCCGACTGGAATTCGAACTCGGCTCTCCGATTTCTCAATCCGAGCCTCTGTGCATTAACTCGACCACGTCTCCGCCATCTACTACTGGAATTTAAAAAGACGAGCTAATCGACAAATGCCGATGACTTGTGTAATTGTTGAATGTGTTTTTTGTTTTGTCATGTATAGATTAAGTTTAACAATTGTTCAGTATATATGTTGTCAGTTTATGAATATTCTTTGCATATCTCTTAATTCTTGAGCTAAACTGTAAGTGAATGAAAACAACAATGTTTTCATTACGCAAATCCCTTGACACACGTACCGAACTTATCAGGCAACAATACGCGAGTCGCTTTACGTGTAAAGAACTAATTCTCTTTATACTTTAATTTCTTTTAGAATTCAGAAACGTAGATAGGAAAGCAGAATCTACGTTTCTTTATAATATTATTCATGCTTTCCACAGACCCATCCATCTTTTTTTAATTTTTTTTTTTTCGTGTTTCACATTAGAAAAGCAATTGTCAACTTCACCTCAAAGTGATTTCTAGATAAAATGTCTAGGCGGACACAAACTGCTTACCATAGGGAAATCAAGCACTTACATGTTTTATTGATACATCTTATTTATTTTATTTTTAATTTGAGTTAGTCTTGTTGGGGTGTCGGCTTTTCTAACTAATCTATCGAAAAAAAAAAAAAAAAAAAGAAAGAAAAAGAAAGACAAACGAACACTGATAGGTAAGAAACCATATTTAACTAAAAATCATTTACGACCTTCAACAAGTTGAAAAGAAAGCAAGTCTTTTTGGGTGATTTCTCCTTCTTTCACGCATATAACATCTGGATTACGGCCATACCACGTCCAAACATCGATTATCGTACGATCACAGGTTAAGCAACGTCTAGACTGGTCAGTACCAAGATAGGTCAGTACCAAGATAGGTCAGTACTTGGGGATACCAGGTGCTGTAAGCTTAGAAGTGCGTATGGTCTAAAGGGTTTATGGCCACAACACTTTAAAACGGTACAGTTAAGCAACGTCGAGGCTGGTCACTACCTAGATGCGTGAGCACTTGGGAAGACCAGTTGCTGTAAGCTTAGAAGTGCGTGTGGTCTAAAATGTTTATGACGATAGCAGGTTAAAACGCCAGTTCCTACGGTTAAGCAACGTCGAGGCTGGTCATTACCTAAATGGGTGAGCACTTGGGAATACCAGTTGCTGTAAGCTTAGAAGTGAGTGTGGTCTAAAATGTTTATGACGATAGCAGGTTGAAACGCCAGTTCCTACGGTTAAGCAACGTCGAGGGTGGTCATTATCTAAATGGGTGAGCACTTGGGAATACCAGTTGCTGTAAACTTAAAAGTGCGTGTGGTCTAAAATGTTTATGACGATACCACGTTAAAACGCCAGTTCCTACGGTTAAGCAACGACGAGACTGGTCATTACCTAAATGGGTGAGCACTTGGGAATACCAGTTGCTGTAATCTTAGAAGTGCGTGTAGTCTAAAATCTTTATGACGATACCACGTTAAAACGCCAGTTCCTACGGTTAAGCAACGTCGTGGCTGGTCATTACCTAAATGGGTGAGTACTTGGGAATACCAGTTGTGGTAAGCTTAGAAGTGCGTGTGGTCTAAAATGTTCATGACGATACCACGGTAAAACGCCAGTTCCTACGGTTAAGCAACGTTGAGGCTGGTCATTACCTAAATGGGTGAGCACTTGGGAATACCAGTCGCTGTAAGCTTAGAAGTGCGTGAGGTATAAAATATTCATGACCATACGACGTTAAAACGCCCGTTCCTACGGTTAAGCAACGTCGGGGCTGGTCATTGCGTAAATGGGTGAGCACTTGGGAATACCAGTTGCTGTAATCTTAGAAGTGCGTGTGGTCTAAAGGATTTATGGCCATAACACGTTTAAAACCTCATTTCCCGTATGTTTAAGCAACGTCGAGCCTGGTCATTACCTAGATGGGTGTCTACTTGGGAATACCTAGTGTTGTAAACTTGGATTTACGAGTGGTCTAAACGGTTTGCGGCCATACACTTTGAAAAACCAGTTCCCGGATGCAATGTTGAGCCTGTCGGTACAAAGACAGGTGACTGCTTCGAAATTCCAATTGCTGCAAGCTATTTTGGATATGCGGTCAGTATTGGATTACGGAAAAAAACATTAACGGTTCACCGAAGTTAAGCAACGACTAGCCTGGTCAGTATCTAGATAATTGACTACTCCGGAACACCAGATGCTGTAAGCTTGGATGTGAGGGTCGTAATGCATTCATACGGTACGAGTCATAATTGGTTGCTTGATTTTATTTAGCTGCATAGCAACACCTCTATGGCTCATGTAATGCCGAAATTTAAATATTTTGTACATAATTTTATACTTTCAGCGTAAAGGTATGTCTTTAGATATATAATTGGTATTTTCTTAAATACTACGAATGTCTGACAATTATTTTAAGACATATTTTATGTTTATTCATTCTTTTTATAGATACAAATACTTAAGTAAATGCTCTGTTTAAAATAAACAGTATTAAACAACATTTATCGGCCTGAATATCCGATAAATTTTCATAGAAAATATGCGTCCTCTGACAGGAATCGAACCTGTATCTTATACGGAACCGTCATATAGCCTGACGTGCCTTAACCGATTGGGCCACAGAGGAGCGTTCGGTTAGCAAGGTCGATTTTACTGTTTTTAAACACAATTCTCCACGATTTTCTCTCACTGATTCATAACTGCTCAATGCGTATCCAAATGTAAAAAAATGACGTCACACATTATGAAATGGACAAAGTCCGACAATAATTTTTAAGACATTTTTTATGCTTCTACTTTCTTTTATAGATACAAATATTTAAGTAAATGCTCTGTTTATAATAAGCATTTACTTAACGCATTTACTGGCCTGAATGTCCGAGAAATTGTCATAGAAAATAAGTGTCCTCCGACAGGAATCGAACCCGTATCCTACAGGGACTGTCATATAGCTTGATGTGCTATAAAAATTTAACTACAGAGCACGTTTTGTTTCAATTAATTTGTACAAAGGTGAAAATCCTTTAATTTTTGCTGAAGAATATACATATTAAAAATGTAGTTATATCTTTTGTCAAAAGAAAAATAGTTTTAAGATTTGTTTCAAGTAAAAAATCAGCCACAGTAAAAAAAAAAAAATTGACCATAGTAAAAACCAATGTGAGGAATGTGCTTATATGTTTTCATTACGATTTTCATCATTTTCATCTAGACACTATTTTCTCGACTGTCGATTAGTTGTCGTACGGCCATTATCGGCGATGGACGTTACTGCATACGAAAATTGTAACGCATTGGGTCATGTTTCATTGGTAATATACGAAAAAAGTAAATAATAACGGAATTATAAAAGTAACGTATAGACAGAAAATATCTTAAAATATCATTAAATGTATTGGCAATTTCTTTATAAAAAATGTATTTTTATATTTTTAGTGTTGCATTGATTATCATTTTTCTATAATTATGTTTTGTTTGTGGTTTTATTATAAAAATATACTGTTGATTTTTGTTTGGAGGGTGTTGAATATTTGGCCTTTAGTGGGAAACTAACAGGTGCTACCAACCGCGGGTCAGAGTGGAACTGCGAAAAGCAGCAATTAAAATGTCGTTCCACGCTCTTCAAAACCTCCAATCTCCCGATCATGGTTCTTGCAGCCGGATGTAATTAATCGTCATACCCAGGATGTAAGAGTCTTCTGGCTGATGCTAACCCCCGGAAGAGCGACACGCCGTGGAATTATTATACTGAATCAATTGCTCGGAAAGTTGGTTCATTGTATCATTCAAGACCAGCGCTTCTTTAACTTTTTTCATTCGTGACCCCATTTTTCATCATGAAATGCTTCGCGACCCCAGGTATTAAATATGAAATAAAACACCCTTGTGCAAATTAATTGATACAACGGCTTTAGTTTCCTTTCTTTCACCATAAAGTCACTTTTAAAACCAATAGAGTGACATGTTGTAATCGATTTCTGGGTTTTTTGGGTTTTTTTTTTCAGATTAGGTCATTTGCAGTGGCGTGCAGTAATATGAATCTATTTTCGGGGTGTGTGATGAAATTTGTTTAGCCTTGAAAAACATTGCGTCGTCTGTGATTACATCAGATTTTCATTACGATTTTCATCATTTTCCTCTAGACACTATTTTCTCGACTGTCAATTAGTTGTCGTACGGCCATTATCGGCGATGGACGTTACTGCATACGTAAATTGTAACGCATTGGGTCATGTTTCATTGGGAATATACGAAAAAAAGTAAATAATAACGGAATTATTCGTTTTGTTTCAATTCATTTGTACAAGGGTGAAAATCCTTTAATTTTTGCTGAAGAATATACATATTAAAAATGTAGTTATATCATTTGTCAAAAGAAAAATAGTTTTAAGATTTGTTTCAAGTAAAAAATCAGCCACAGTAAAAAAAATTGACCATAGTAAAAACCAATGTGAGGAATGTGCTTATTTTTTTGCATCATAACAGATTAAACCATGGTGTAATATTTGACACTGCTGGACGTAAAGCATCTTGTTTTTCAGCATTGAACAATATTTGGTCTTAATTTGAGATGACGTATTGTGGCTTCCCTCTGTCTACAAATATTTTCATGGCAACTGCTCCGACGAACTAATTTCACTGGTTTCCAAATTTCATGAATTTAAGCGTGTATCTAGGTTGGCATCTCGGCCCCACCCTTTCACTGTTGAAACGATTAAATGTAGCCGTCTCTTCTACTCCAACAACTTCTTCTCTCGCACTTCACGTCAATGGAACCCTCTTCTTCTTAGTTGCTTCCCTGATAGCCATAATCTTCAAATATCCAAATGTAATGTCAATCGATATCTTATGCCTTAATCCTGATCCCCGTCCTTCTTTTTAATCTTGCTCTCACTCTCTGTAATCCCTTGCGTGCTAGTGGCACTCACGCCTTGCTTGGGGTGATATGCTTAAGAAAAAAAAAGAAAAAAGTAAGGGTTACAGCTGAAAAAGTTTTATCACGTAGTTATGTGCAGTTAAATGACTAAGGAACATGTAGCGCCATTTCAGAAATTGTGGGAAATTCGGATTTAGATACGATTTAGAATTCAAAGATTTTGTTTTTTTTGTAAGTTCAAGTTTCACGTTTGTGTCACGTGATTCCTGAACAAATTCAAGTGATTGAATTTAATTTTCGCGACCCTAAAATTTCGATTCGCAGTCCGCATTAGGGGTCGTGACCTATTGTTTAAGAAGCGCTATTCTAAACAATTGTTCTATTCAATATTATTAGTGCTGACCTGGGATCTCGACTTCTGTCAGTTTTCTATCGCCGTAATGTAGCTTCCTTTTGTATTTTCTATAAACATTTTAATGGCAGCTGTCCTTCCCGGCTTGGTACTTCGGATGAATTTAGACGTAGTTAGACAAGTACGTCTGGACTTGTTACTTTTCAAATCGCCAGCTGCAACCGTAAATTCTATTCTGATAGTTCCTTTACTTTTACGTCTGTCATAAGGAACGCTTTACCGGTTTCTTATTTTTC
Source organism: Acanthosepion lycidas (assembly GCA_963932145.1). Classification (NCBI taxonomy): domain Eukaryota; kingdom Metazoa; phylum Mollusca; class Cephalopoda; order Sepiida; family Sepiidae; genus Acanthosepion; species Acanthosepion lycidas. The sequence goes on along the minus strand of OZ010603.1, from coordinate 67,451,381 downwards.
TGTCACGTAGCATCTTCAAATGTTTCAACGAAATATCAGTCACCATCGTTTTTCTTCCTGACTCTTCATCACATATTGCCCTTTTCTCATCGCTAATCTTGTCTCAATCTTTTACTCATTCCATTACTCTCAGTAACCTCTAGCGTCTTAGCGGCATTATCGCCTTGCATGACGTAAAACGGTTAAAATAAATATTGACTTTGATAATTGAAAAAGTCGAATACTTTCCTAGATGAGGGATTAGATAAAGCTGAAATAGAGTCAGGATGTAGATAGCTTCACCCATCGCCCGGTTCACACACCTCCTGGGCTTTAAGAAGAGATGCTTATCCTTGCTTTCAGATTAGGATTGGGTTTGCGGTTTCTTCTATCTTCGCATTCTCTTTTACTCCCCGGTATCCCCTGCGGTTTATTGGCAATATCACTTTGCTTGGAGTAAATTGATTGAAAGATTATATATATATATATATATATATATATATATATATATATATATATATACATATATATATATATATATATATATATATATATATATATATATATATATATATATATATATACTATACATTACTGGACCTTTCTAAATCTATGAAGCTGTTAAAGTGAACAGTGCTAACTATTACGATTTTATGAACAAGACTTTCTTTGCATGAGACAAGTCCCAGTCTCGCAGTTTGAAAGTGAAATGTGTATTTAGGCACGAAAAATAATAATTCTTCTGTATCTAAGCTTACTTGTGAATTCTTTGAGCATGAAAGATTTACAGAAGTGAAGTTAATGGAATGGCTTACATCATGTCTTGATCTGAATCCGATTGAAAATCTATGGTCAACTTTGAAGATGAAATTATATGAAGCTGGCCAACAATATAAGAGCAAATCAGACGGAATGCCTGGGCGCGTACACAATTTCGGAAAATCCCTGTTGAAAAC
>OZ010603.1:67427946-67445446 GCA_963932145.1 Acanthosepion lycidas | reverse complement strand
TATATATATATATATATATATATATATATATATATATATATATAATGAATGAATGGCGTATATGTATGCGTATATAATTGCGTGTTCGAGCGTGTACGTGTTTTCAAATATTACGCAAAATTGTTTCAGTAAATGAAGGCAGTCCTAATGGCACCATGTGCCATATCTTGCCCAACTTAACGGATCTTGTCTACAGATATATAACAAATGCTTATATTACATGTAACTGCGTCATTAAATAAATGCAGTTTTATTATTTATATCTACCAGCATGTGTCTTATATCTTGACCAACTTTGTGATTTTAGCTCATTGAAGGTGCTATGTCTCGGAAAGGGATATATTTGAACGAAGTAGCTAAGTCGTTTTGGCTACTATAAGCAAGTAGAATACGGTAGCAGCAATCGACTGGTACGCGTCGTAATCGCAGGTAAGAAGTGTAGATCAATGGCGTAGTCCAATGGGCGTCGTTATAGACTTAGCTCTCAGACTAAGGCTCTTTGACCCCCCATACACGTCCTTCGGTATTTATAACGGACACTAGCCAATAACACTCCAGTGAGGGGGCAACACAGGTGTACACATATTCCATTATATCAGAAGGTAACAAATGTATATATTTGGAAAAATGGTATCATTAAATAAATAAATGTTGGTTAACTATATCTGAGCATGTGTCTTATATCCTGACCTGCTGCTTATTGCAGATGACATATGTATATATTACATAAAATTCTTCCGGAACTCTTTTCTATATCGTACGTAGAATTAATGAATGTAAGAGAAAACAATGGATTGACAGGGCGGTTTTTCATCATTTTACATTTGAAATGGATAGATGTAACTGTAAATTGTATACTATCACTTTCTTTTCTCACACTTCTCGCCTGTGGAAGTCTTTCTCGGCTTCTTGCTTTCAGTCTAATTTGATATTCAAAAATTTAAATGTCAACCGTTATCTTTTGTCCTCTTAATTCCTCTTCTTTTATTGCTCCCCCTCCTTCATAATGCGTTTTTCCTCATATTATCTCATGCTCAGTAGTCTCTTACGTCTTAGTGACTTTATTGCCTTGATTGGGTTAAGATTTCTTTATTTTTCATCTCAAATCAACAAAATACAGACTTGAAGGAAATGGTCAAAATTTGTGGAAAAGAAGAATGCACCAGTTAAAAACCGACTTCACGCAATATGCGCAGCCTGAATATTTGGGCTCGAATTTTAACTCCCCAGATAAAGAAATTCCCTGTGTATAGAGGTAATTCAAAATGCATGATTTTCAACCTCATCAAAAAAGTTACCTCTGTATAGTTCGACCCGCTATTATTTGAGTAACAATCTGATCATAGAAATTGGTACTATGCACATATATAAACGGTATGGCAGACAACATTCAGGTTTCATTTGAAATCAAGAAAATACAAACCTCATGCAAAGTAAAAATGTCGGAGAAAAAAGACGCCATGAGATAAACGCATACCCGCCTGTTGTCATTTTAATCTGATACTGTTTTTACTTTTCCCTATATCTAAACTATATTTATTTAAAATTATAACATATATATGTTATAACATCACTAGAAAAGTAGCCATTTTTTTTTTCAACACTTCCGGTGTCTTGTCAAGTGATGGTGTTGCAAGTAAAAACCTATATCTAAACTACAATTTTGGAAAGTAAAAAATTCCGCTGAAATATGTTGAAATATTGACAAGTTTTCAAATAAAATCAACATTGAGATAGTAAGAAGGAAAAAAAAAAACAAAAAAAAAACAGAAGTCGGTTACGATGTGAATTTTTATTTTATTAAATTATATTTTTAAATGTTCGTAAATTGCATTACATGCAGTGGATAAAGGCGTAAGTTAGATCCAGTGACAGGACCCAAAGAGTGTGAGTTCAATACCCGGTTAAGGCAGTGGAAAACTTTCAGAGGGGAATTAACAGGAGATAACTGATAACTGACATCCATTAAACATGTCACATGGAACTAGAACAGTCTACCCCAGTGAGCGAAAGAAAGAGTCCAGTTCCATATTCCAACCATCTGAAGAAGGCCGTAGGGTACAACGGCCGAAACGTTGTAATAAATATGGCGTCAAAGATGAAGGCAATAGTCCGAATAATGTAAATAGTGCACATAATAGCTCATCTCAGAAATATAGACAGATACTGAAAGGCCGAAACGTTGTAATAAATATGGCGACAAAGATGAGGACAACAGTCCGAATAATGTAAATAGTGTACATAATACCTCATCTCAGAAATATAGACAGATACAGAAGGGCCGAAACGTTATAATAAATATGGCGTCAAAGATGAGGACAATAGTCCGAATAATGTAAATAGTGCACATAATATATCATCTCAGAAATATAGACAGATACTGAAAGGCCGAAACGTTGTAATAAGTATGTCTACAAAGATGAGGACAATAGTCTCCATAATATAAATAGCGTACATAATACATCATCTCAGAAATATAGCCAGATACTGAAAGGCCGAACCGGTGTAATAAATATGGCGATAAAGATGAGGACAATAGTCCGAATAATGTAAATAGTGTACATAATACATCACCTCAGAAATATAGACAGATACTGAAAGGCCGAAACGTTGTAATAAATATGGCGACAAAGATGAGGACAATAGTCCGAATAATATAAATAATGTACATAATACCTCATCTCAGAAATATAGCCAGATACTGAAAGGCCGAAACGTTGTAATAAATATGGCGACAAAGATGTGGACAATAGTCCAAATAATGTAAATAGTGTACATAATACCTCATCTCAGAAATATAGCCAGATACTGAAAGGCCGAAACGTTGTAATAAATAAGGCGACAAAGATGAGGACAATAGTCCGAATAATGTAACTAGCGTACATAATACATCATCTCAGAAATATAGACAGATAAATGAATATATTATTAATTTTGCTAAAATATATTAACTTAATCAGGAATAATTCTAAAATAATACTGAATGATAAAATTAACCGATTTTTTCTAAGAAAACATTTGGTATTATTTAACCGAACAGTCAGTGCGACTTCAGTTGTGCATTTCTTCACGTTAAGTTGACCTTGTGCCACATCCTGACAACGTTGGAGGCAAGTAAATAATAAGTGTAGTATCTGCTATCATCTCTCATAGTAATCGTAACATTTGTCGTTTCCTCATAAGGAAACATTTGGCATTCATTGTCCCGCAGCAAATTTTACTTAAGCTTCACTTTCTCCACTCACTTGCAGAATAAAAATAGAGCCATCACTTCTACTTCAACAGTTTCTTATCTCGCACCTCCCGTCAGTGAAACTCACTTCCTATCACTTGGTTCCCTGATAGCTATAATATTCAAATATCCAAATGTAATGTCAATCGACATCTTCTGATGCCTTGACCATGACCCCTGTCCTTCTCTTTATTCTTTTCTCAAATATTCCTCTTTATTCTTACTCTCACTCTCTGTAACCGCTTGAGTGGCACTCCTGTCTTGTTTGGGATGATTTGCTTTTAAAAATATATATTTTTTTACAGGTAATAAAGAAACAGAAACTGCGGAGAGCCATGATCGTGTCTGATTTGAAAACACTTACCGCTTGGGGTAAGGGCTGTTTAAGCATATTACTACACTTCTAAATTATGTAACTTATCTGTTTAGCAGTGACGTAGGTCTGAATTTGAAGCGAGAAATTTTTTACTGGATTCATATTATTAGATCATACTAGTAAAATTTAATAGTCATCTCTTAAAAATTGGTTTGGTTTGTTTTATTTTACGGTATATCAACCTGAATGTGTCATTTAATGCCGACAATTTTTTTTCCTGGTAATATTTTGTTTTGTTAAAAAATCCATTTCTGTTAATATTTTTTTTCTCATAAATGTACAGCTGGTAACATTATTTTTTCAAAAACGTAAAAATATTAATATTACTTTTTTCAAAAACGTACAGCTGGCAACATTATTTTTTCAAAAATGTATTATCAGAGGCCTTGCTGTTGGACGCAGTTTATCGCCTTACCAAGGACGCGGATGTAGTTTATCGTCTTACCCGGGACGCGGATGTAGTTACTGTCATACCCAGGACGCGGATGTAGTTTATCGTCTTACCCGGGACGCGGATGTAGTTTATCGTCATACCCAGGACGCGGATGTAGTTTATCGTCATACCCAGGACGCGGATGTAGTTTATCGTCTTACCCAGGACGCGGATGTAGTTTATCGTCATACCCAGGACGCGGATGTAGTTTATCGTCTTAAACAGGACGCGGATGTAGTTTATCGTCATAACCAGGACGCGGATGTAGTTTATCGTCATACCCGGAACGCGGATGTAATCTGAGTGTTATCTATTTGCCAATAGCTGGGGCCCTAACTGGTGCTAACACCCCGTGTCAGGGTGAAACTGGGAACACCAGCAATTAAGAGGGGTTCAACGCTTTTCAAAACATCATGTCCAGAGGCCTTGCTGTTGGACGTAGTTTATCGTCTTACCCAGGACGCGGATGTAGTTTATCGTCATACCCAGAACGCTGATGTAATCTAGTGTTATCTATTTGCCAATAGCTGGGGCCCTAACTGGTGCTAACACCCCGTGTCAGGGTGAAACTGGGAACACCAGCAATTAAGAGGGGTTCAACGCTTTTCAAAACATCATGTTCAGAGGTCTTGCTGTTGGACGTAGTTTATCGTTTTACCCAGGACGCGGATGTAGTTTATCGTCATACCCAGAACGCTGATGTAATCTAGTGTTATCTATTTGCCAATAGCTGGGGCCCTAACTGGTGCTAACACCCCGTGTCAGGGTGAAACTGGGAACACCAGCAATTAAGAGGGGTTCAACGCTTTTCAAAACATCATGTTCAGAGGTCTTGCTGTTGGACGTAGTTTATCGTTTTACCCAGGACGCGGATGTAGTTTATCGTCATACCCAGAACGCTGATGTAATCTAGTGTTATCTATTTGCCAATAGCTGGGGCCCTAACTGGTGCTAACACCCCGTGTCAGGGTGAAACTGGGAACACCAGCAATTAAGAGGGGTTCAACGCTTTTCTTATCATGTTCAGAGGCCTTGCTGTTGGACGTAGTTTATCGTCTTAATCAGGACGTGGGTGTAGTTTATCGTCATACCCAGGACGCGGATGTTGTTTATCGTCTTACCCAGGACGCGGATATAGTTTATCGTCGTACCCAGGACGCGGATATAGTTTATCCTCTTACCCAGGACGCGGATATACTTTATCGTCGTACCCAGGATTTGGGTGTCGTTTATTCTCTTACCCAGGACGCGGATATACTTTATCGTCGTACCCAGGACGCGGATATACTTTATCGTCGTACCCAGGATGCGGGTGTAGTTTATTCTCTTACTCAGGACGCGGATATACTTTATCGTCGTACCCTGGACGCGGGTGTAGTTTATTCTCTTACCCAGGAAGCGGATGTAGTTTATCGTCGGACCCAGGACGCGGATATAATTTATCCTCTTACCCATGACGCCTTGAAAATTGGTGAAATTGTTATGCGAACAATCTTTTTAGCTTAGCCTTCAAGTCAGGATAATTTTAATATTTGCAGTTTAGCCTCGGGACAGGATATTTATCAGAATCGAAAATTATTTTATAATTCTAAAATGCGGCAAGCGTACAAAATATAAATCCAATGTCAAATATATCCTCGTATTTTTACAGAATTATCTATACCTCTTTTTTATTTACAAACGTGAAGGTTGGAGCTTTGGTCACGGCATTGTTAACTGCCTATCACGAAGTGGGAAAATGACATCAGCATGAGTACGTAGTTATCAATCAAGTAAACAGAGGTTCAAGTACAACATTTGTATAGAAAAACAAATCACAGATAACGATTTAAGGAGTTAGCCGATAAATCTCGGTGGTTTTCAGCCTTTTTAAACCACGAACCGGCTTCGTCCTGGACAATCTTTCCGCAGACCGGTAGTGGCACATATGTGTAAATTAAGATTAAGTGCATTTCGATAAAGAGAGTAATAATAAAAAGAGCAATTCATTAAAGGGAAGGAAACGTGTATAATCTTTTGACTCTCACGTCTGGGGTCCAATCCGACCACACCCTTGCTTGTTGAATCAATCTCTATTACCTTATTATCGCATCAACATCAACTCACTAGAATCAGTGTAAAATCTGAAAAATAGTTGGGATTAGAAAATTAGTTGAAAATTATTACAAATAAAAAAAGCGCAGTGTACGTCTGTCCGTCCTTCCGCCTTTGTTCGATATCAGCGAATCATAAACAATCTGAAATAACACGTAGTAACTGCTGTAGTCACACGCGACTAAAAATTAAATAAATACCTCATTTTAAGTTAAATTTAGAAATCGAACAGAGTGAGAGGTTTAAAATACATTTTTTTTTATTTAATTTCGCTTTTCTTCGTAATTGCAATTGATATTGTCTAATTAAACCGTAATTAAGACTTAAGCGAGACACGGTACGTTGCTCATCTGTTTGATTTCTTTATGTAACACGCATACTCTGACGGATTGGAAATATTACATAGTTCTGGATTCCTAATGTCTTTTAAGAGTGCCTTCAAGCGAAGAGATCATAAAGAATGTTGATTTCAAAAGAAAAGAAAAATTTCGCCTTATTTTTGGTCACAAGTAATAAAGGAAGAGTTGCCCTCTCCTAAAATGAGAAAAATTAAAAAAAAAAAAAAAATGTTGATAATGACAGAACAAGCTTGGACATTGGTTAGTTCGGACATTCATTACGCCAACCCCCGCGCTCCTGTATCAAGTTCGGAAGGACGTTAGAGTGGCATTATGTGCCATAACATAGTTGGTCAGTGTACGTGGTTGCTGGGCGACCAACCAGCCTTGCGTCATGGATAGGTCTCAAAAGCAATGAATCACGATCAAGTTCTTTTGCACGCCAACAATGTCCGGCAAAGCGTATTCTTCGTTCACGTAAGATTGTAAAAATATCAGGGTGGGACCCGTAGAGCTGTAATATAGTTGGATGTTGTCTCCAAGATTTCTTCAAAATAGCTTTCAGAATCGGGGTCTAGGTTTCCATCAAGTTTAGACTCAAGACTTTTAGTTAATGTACTTGCAGTGGCATGATACATTAAAACCGTCTTTGCAGTGGCTCGAAAAAATTTCCCCTTGAGATTGTCCGGTAAGACAGATTTCCAGATGACATCCATTTTATTCAAGGTAACCCAGGCTTTAGCTGTTGTAATAACCGCATTTATTTTTATTCTGTCAGGCATTCTTCTGTTTTTTTGCTTCTTCAAATGTTTAAATTCAACGTCAATCACGATCAGATTTCCAGATTACATCCATTTTATTCAAGGCGACCCAGGCTTTAGCTATGTGAATTTTCACATCTGATAAATGCTATAAATTATTTAAAAAATATATTTTCCTCTTCCCCTCTTCCTTCTTAGTTTATTTGTTGAATTAAGATTATGTTTATGAGCGCTGGAATTCTAGAAATATTCTGTTTACGAGAGCTGGAATTCTAGAAATATTTTTTAAATCTATAACTTGATTTTGTTTAATCTTGTGACTATTGTTTTTCTGCTTAGTAACGATTGTTAGTGAAGCAGCTTTTGTTTTGGGGGAAGAATTCTCTCCTGAACTAAAACTCTCGCTGCAACGAATTAATTTCACTGTTGGTCATGATGTCATCGCAGCTACGTAAGTATAGCACTTAAAGCTGTGTGTTGATTGGCTGCTTAAGAATTGAGTTGTCAGTTGCCGAATCAAACGGTCAATAGAATTTGTAAAGGCCACAACAAACGTTGGATAAAGTTGACGAGTTGCCTTTTGGGGCCATGCGTTGTCACTCGCTGTCGACGAAGGTGAAAACAAGAGCCAATCACTCTATAAATATATATTCGGCCTTTGGACTCGATATTGTGGCCGGCCATTACTACTGACCGACTTGCCAATCAAATGTTCGAATAATTGATGAGATGACGAGAGACGACTTAGAGTGCTGGAAGTTATATCCGGGTACTTTGGTCATCAAAAGCGTTTGGAAAAAAATCATCTGTTATTTGGCTTGGTGCCAAATCAATTTTGCTGTTAATTTAACATTCGTTGGTTATTAGCCAGTAAGTAGGGGAGGTTTTCAGCTCTTCAGCAAACGAGGAGAGTTACGACAAAAAACGCGATTCATTTTAAACAATCAGACTGTTCTTTTAGCAACCAATATATAATAAAAAGCGTGGCATGGTGGTGCACTGATTAGAAGCTCGAATTGAAGTATTATAAAGCCGAGTTCGAATTCCAGTCGAGATCATTGCATTCACTTAAGTGCTAATACCCTTTGGAAAGGCATGAATCCAACTCTTCTGTCCCGAGTGTGGATGGGACTGTGCAAAACTTTCAGCACTATAATCACATCTCATGTGCTAATGTCGGGCTGTCGATTACTTGGAACTGATCTACTTGTCCCTCCTACGTCGAATTCGACGGGAAAATCGAGTATACATATATATATATATATATATATATATATATATATATATATATATATATATATATGTGTGTGTGTGTGTGTGTGTGTGTGTGTGTGTGTGTGTGTGTGAAAATGGTGGTGCACTGATTAGAAGCTCGAATTGAAGTATTATAAAGCCGAGTTCGAATTCCAGTCGAGATCATTGCATTCACTTAAGTGCTAATACCCTTTGGAAAGGCATGAATCCAACTCTTCTGTCCCGAGTGTGGATGGGACTGTGCAAAACTTTCAGCACTATAATCACATCTCATGTGCTAATGTCGGGCTGTCGATTACTTGGAACTGATCTACTTGTCCCTCCTACGTCGAATTCGACGGGAAAATCGAGTATATATATATATATATATATATATATATGTGTGTGTGTGTGTGTGTGTGTGTGTGTGTGAAAATATAAATGACAATAGAAAAACTGTAGTAGTTGCCGACGCGTTTGGTCCAATATGAAAATAGCGTTCTCTACATTCTTCCAGTTGCTAAGAACTTTCTGTTTTTTGTTATTATTAGTTACTTTCTTTAATTAAATTCATTTCGTTTTTTGTTTTGAGAAAGTCCACATTGGACAAACCGCGTCAGCAACTACTACAGTTTTCCTGATGACATTTGCCAACTGATTTACAGTAATGCCTGAAATCATGTTAGTTATTTTAGCTATACTTAAAACTAGGTACATTAAATATTATAACATTTTTTACAGATTATTCCTATCGCAAATACAAATAAAGTTATAATTTTTTTAAAGTTTTTAAATTAATTCAACAATAAACCGCAATAACTTGAATATGATAACTTACGACATCTTCTGGGATGATTCTTTTTCAATCAAGGTAAAATGGTAGAATAGGCTGTTTCCAATAGCCTTGGGTGGCAACCAGTCTAGGAGAAAGACAACTCTGAATTCAAACCACCAACCGCCTACAAATGGATAAATAACATCACAGACTGGTTCCTAGTGCCTTGGTTGGTAACCAGTTTAGGAGAAAGAACTCTCGATTCAAACCTCTTGCTGATGAGCAAATAACAGAACAGGAGAAGGGCTACTCTGAATTCAAACCTGCTCTATTTTAAGTTCTGCTCCTTTAGAGAATACCTAAGGTAACTCCGACTTGACATTCAAAAGGAAACGTTATTTCATTTTACTATTTTGCCTTAAATATCGCTATGCACCACAATTGATCGCAGCTGTGATCAACACTCCCCTCCGAGATATATATATATATATATATATATATATATATATATATATATATTATGATTATTTTAAAATTAAATGATTCCTTCGCTACATAAGAGTTCTCATGATTCAAAAACAAGAGCCACAAACCTCAATATGATTATTGAAATTGTTATGGTCCGGCTCCTTCTACCACGGTGATAGCCCAAGGTAGAACCAATAAAGAGGAACTCGAACACAGGTATGGAATAACACAGATATATTACAAACAGGAATATATACAGAGAAGTAGAAGTGTTAGTATGAACAATCACGGTTTAGTAGAGAGAACAATGTAGTCTCGACCAGTATCACTACTCCAATGTCTTGCAGTAATTGTCTGAACATGACTCTGTTTCGGACAGCCTCTGACTCGACTCTTGACTCCACTTGAACTACTGACTCGACTTGAACTACTGACTATATTTAGTCATCCCCCACGTGGTCATCATGTGACACAAGGCTGGTTTAACGTGGGATCAGCTAGCACGTGGGCTCGGCCAAAAATATGCCCATTGAACCCGTATAAACGGGTTCAGGGTCGGTTTAGCTCCCCGAAAGAGAGTCCGCCCTTCGCCGTAGCCTCCTTCGGGTTCCTCACCGCCCGAAGGTAGAGAGTTCAGCCGATCTGTCGCTCAAGAGTTGAGCGACTGACGATATTCAGTCACCCCTCACTAGGGCGTCATGTGGCACAAGGCCTTTTTAACGTGGGCTCTCCGAGCCCGTGGGCTCGGTCAAAAATATGCCCATTGAACCCGTATAAACGCGTTCAGGGTCGATTTACCTGCCAGAAACAGAATCCGCCCTTCGGCGTAGCCTCTTTCGGGTCCCTCCCCGCCCGAAGGCAGAGAGTTCAACCGATCTGTCGTACAAGAGTTGAGCGACTGACAATATTCAGTCACCCCCACACGAGGGCCTCCCCGAAAGAGAATCCGCCGTTCGGCGTAGCCTCTTTCGGGCCCCTCCCGCCCGAAGGCAGAGATTTCAGCCGATCTGTCGTTCAAGAGTTGAGCGACGAACTATATCTAATCACCTCCCCCCCCCCACGTGGGCGTCATGTGGCACAAGGCCGGTTTAACGTGGGCACGCCGAGCCCGTGGGATCGGCCAAAAATATACCCATTGAACCCGTATAAACCGGTTCAGGGCCGATCTACCTACCCGAAGGAGACTCCGCCCTTCGGCGTAGCCTCCTTCGGGTTCCTCCCGCCTGAAAGCAGAGAGTTGAACCGAACCGTCGCTCAAGAGTTGAGCGACGGACTCCTTGCCTACTTCTGAGGTGCAGTATTTATTAAGTATGGAATAGTCCATTATTGTTATTATGGATAAGATCCCATGACAGAAATTAAATTGAATCCAAGTATCAAGCCCTGTTTCATCCTCAACCGAAAATTTAGCAATAACCAATCTTGAAATTTACGCATCGTTATAAGCATTTTCATTCGCAAAATTAATTACTATGGAAACGGCTGGGGCGACTATTTTGATAAGGGGCATAAAAATTAATTTGTATCCACCTATAGGTCAACTTCGGAAAGAGGTCAAAAGAAAGGAAGTGGACCGGGGTGCCCATTTCAAAGCGAATGATGGCATTCGTGTACACACATCGTCGGGTCAGTCACAGCGACAGATAGCTGTTGGCACCATAATACGTCGTTAAGTGTCTAAAGAATTTTATTTTATTTTATTTATTTATTTTTTTCTAAAGGGCTGTTTCGTACATAAACGCGTCGCACTGAACTACAATTTGTTTTTTTGATGACTTCATGAAGGGTTTTTCTATCTTTTGATTGGGTTAAGCTTTTAAACCTTTTATTAGACTATGAAACTTATTTTTTTATGCTAATTATTTAATGCGAAAATTTTTGGATGTCGACAAAAAAACGTTAGCTGATGTCTATGGTTTAATAAATTTTCATTATTTAGAAACTTAATAAAGTGTAGTTTTTCATGTAGGCATAAAGGACATGGGTCATCCCAAGTTTTACAAGTTCTTGTTCTCTTTATTATTTTCCATTTTACTTTTAGTGTTTTATTCATTTCTTTTAAATGCCAAAAATATTTGGATAGAGATGTCTGATATCAATTTCTTATATTATTGAAGGAGCTTTTTTGTTGTCTCCATCTAACTTTAAATTCATTCTTCGTTGACCCAATGTATATCCTTTCAGTGTTAGGACTCTCAATGAATAAGATAGTGCATTGGTATACCGCAGATTTTGTGCGGCATTTATTTTCCAACGGACATGATTTCTACAATCACATAATTTTTCATTATTTTTGTCAAATTTTAGTTAGGATTTTTATCAATAATGTTTTGGAATGCGTATTTTTCCAGGATTTTATTATGATGTTTCTTTATGATTCTTTCTAGATTTTCAGTGTAACTGTAACTTAATTTTAAGGGGTTTTTTTTATTAAAGATCTTGCTAAGTCTGCTTTTAGTAGGAAAGTGTTTTTCAGTTAAAGCTAGGAACTTATATCCTAGCTTAATACTAACAATTTGGTGGAACGGAGGGGTATACCTGATGATTTTTCTTTTCCTGTTTTTCTTCTGGTTAGTACAATTGTTTCTATAAATTATGTTAGCGTTTTTGTATCCGCAATTCTTTAGGGCTGGAAAGAAGAAAAGAAAGGAAGAGAGAAATGATGTGTGAGGGAAAAAATGAGAAGAAAGAAGAAAAGAGAGACATAGAGAGAGTGAGAGATGGTGCGTGAGGGGAAAGAATGAGAAAAGGTCGTCTGTGGGGAACAGACGGAAAGAAAGGAGAAAAATTTAGAATCTGCAATGTTAGTTATCTTGATCTGGCATCTCGCCTTCAGTCGTTTTCCCACTGCCATAACATAATCTCCCTTTGTCTTTTCTATAAATATTTCAATGGTAATTCTTATGAAGTTTCCTCTATCGTACCAAGACTTTTAAGAACCTGAATCAAGTAATAATATTTTTTAAAATGGTATTACGTTTCGTTTAGATAATTTCTTTCAGGTCATTATCTTCTGATATGTAACCAAACGAATATCGGAAAATTTAACATTTTCCGACTTTCCGTAACGAAGGAATCATATAATTTTAAAATAATCATAATATATATATATATATCTCGGAGGGGAGTGTTGATCACAGCTGCGATCAATTGTGGTGCATAGCGATATTTAAGGCAAAATAAAAAAATGAAATAACGGTTACTTTTGAATGTCAAGTCGGAGTTACCTTAGGTATTCTCTAAAGGAGCAGAACTTAAAATAGAGCAGGTTTGAATTCAGAGTAGCCCTTCTCCTAGACTGGTCGCCAAGCAAGGCTTTAGAACACAGTCTGTTCTTTTATTTGCTCATAAGCAAGAGGTTTGAATCGAGAGTTCTTTCTCCTAAACTGGTTACCAACCAAGGCACTAGGAACCAGTCTGTGATGTTATTTATCCATTTGTAGGCGGTTGGTGGTTTGAATTCAGAGTTGTCTTTCTCCTAGACTGGTTGCCACCCAAGGCTATTGGAAACAGCCTGTTCTACCATTTTACCTTGATTGAAAAAGAATCATCCCAGAAGATGTCGTAAGTTATCATATTCAAGTTCTTGCGGTTTATTGTTCAAATTTACTTGCAAGAATTTCGTAAAACTCCCAGAAAAGTGAATGCTTTCAACCGAATCATCACTACGGGATTCATTGAAAAGAAACAACATGCAATATGGCCTGACTAACTTTTTTACAGTCATTTTACTTTTTCTACAAACGGAAAAAATAAAAGCTCTAGCTGGTGATTAAAAAAAGCGGATACGAAGAACTTATTTCAACACCACAAAATAGAGAATGCATATAACACCTTCCCATATATATATATATGGGCACTGTTTTGTAAAAATAAAAAATGTCAATAAGAACATCGGATTATATATCCTATTGTTCTTTCTTTTTTTACTATAATACATACATACATACATACATATATATATATATATATATATATATATATATATATATGTGTGTGTGTGTGTGTGTGTGCGAGTATGTGTGTGTGTGTCACTAATATTGACCCAACGCAATGTCCCAAAGACATTCAAGGTAGAGGGTTACTGTATATACTTATAATAGTGTTGGCAAAGTCAAGCGTTAGGAGTATAGAGTTGAAGCAGACTTTAGAAGGAACCTGAAACCCAATCCTAATCAGGAAACAAAGGATAAACCTCTACTCCTGTTCAAAAAGGCTGGCTAATAGCCCAACATATCTACTCGTATTAAAAAGGTGTATGTCAGGTTAATTAACACTAAGTAGTACGTAGTAAGTTCGGTCCACACTATGTGGCCCAAACTGAATTATGTATAGTAAAAATAATACAATTAAAAGAAAACTGAAAAAAAAAAAAATAATCGGAAAACAATGTCCTTGCTTATACCGAAATGCTAGTCTAGGAGATCAGTAGTTGAAAGTTCGATTCCAAGTTGTTACTCCAGAGTTATTGAACTTGTGCTAAATCTGAGTTGACTTAATTAAATAAAACGTTGAAAATTATGATAATTTGCAAGGTAAATAATAGAGTGAAAACGCGTTATAATAAAGACATATATATATATATATATATATATATATATATATATATATATATATATATATATATATATATATATATATATATATATATATATATAAGGTAGAAAAGACAAAAACAAAAGTAAAATTAGAAAAAAGGAAAAATGAAGTCAGGAGACAAAAATATGAAAAAAGAAAAAAAAAGAGAAACGAAAGAAAGAATGAAAGAAAGAAGGAAAGAAGGAAAAATAAGGAAACCTGAAATGTTAATGACGAACAAAACTGAATGAAAAAGTAATTAAAAAAAGGAAAGAACTAGAAAAGAAATTTAAAAAAAAATAAAAGGACGGTAAACAGAAATGGAAAAAAATTACAAAAATGATTGACAGAAAGAAAGAAAGAAAGAAAGAAAGAAAAGAAAGAAAGAAAGAAAGAAAGAAAGAAAGAAAAGGAAGAAAGAAAGAAAGAAAGAAAAGAAAGAAAGAAAAGAAAGAAAGGCAAATTACAGGCAAAGAAATATAGAGACGAGCAATGCAAAAGAGAAAAATGAGAAATATAAAAAAGAAAGAAGTGAGAAAAAAACAAAATTCATATTGGAAAAAAGAAAGAAGGAAGGAAGGAAGGAAGGAAGGAAGGAAGGAAGAGCTGAGGAAGATGAAAGAACAAAAAGAAGAGCCGAGGAATAAAAAAAAGAAGGAAAGAAAGAAAGAACAGAGAAAGTAGAAAGAAACAGTGTGATAAAAGAGAAAGAAAGAAACGTTGAATAGAAAAAAGGAGATAGAAAGAACGAAAGAAAGAACTGAGGAATAAAAAAAGAAAGAAAGAAAGTAGAAAGCAGAAAGAAAGAAAAGGATAAAAGAGGAGGAGAAAATGAGAAATATGAAGAAAGGGAGAAAGAACGAAAGAAAGAAGCGAGAAAGAAGTGAGAAATAAGAATTAAAGAAAGAAAGAAAGAAAGAAAGAAAGAAAGAAAGAAAGAAAGAAAGAAAGCAATAAAGAAAGAAAGAAAGAAAGAAAGAAAGAAAGAAAGAAAGAAAGAAAGAAAGCAACAAAGAGAGAAAGAAAGAAAATAGGTAAAAGATAAAGAAACAAGGAATATGAAAGAAAGGGAGAAGGAATAGAAGAACGAACTGAGGAATAAGAAAGAAAGAAAGAAAGAAAGAAAGAAAGAAAGAAAGAGGGATGGGAAGGTGAAATATGAAAGCAAAAAGAAAGAAAGAAAGAAAGTAAGAATGAATGAAAGCAACAAAGAGAGAAAGAAAAAAATAGGTAATAGAGAAAGAAAGAAACAAGGAATATGAAAGAGAGGGAGAAGGAATTGAAGAAACAACCGAGGAATAAGAAAGAAAGAAAGAAAGAAAGAAAGAAAGAAAAAGGGAAAGAAAAAAAACGAGGAATACGAAAGAGAGAGAGAGAGAAAGAAAAAACAGCGAAATAAACAGCGAAGAATAAGAATGAAAGAAAAAAAAGAAAGAAAAAAAGAAAGAAAAAAGAAAAAAGATAAAAGATAAAGAAATAAACGTAGAATGAAAGAGAGAATGAACGAAAGAAAGAACGGAAGAGCATGAAAGAAAAAAGAAAGAAAGAAAGGAAACAAGTTAAACGTCTATAGAAATGCGACTAAATGAAAGAAAGCCAAGTAAATATATTGGTTCTTCAAAGACACACCTTATATGAAATTCTTTTTCTTAGCGATTATCTTCTTTAGATCCCCGTCTCCGCCTTTCTTATTTACTGGAGGTGTGAGTAACATTTGTTCCGCTCGGGGTAACTTGAAATGACACCAGCAAATTGTCTGAGACCAGGAAAAAACGTCTGCATGGAAGTGTGTGCCGGTAATTTTTGATTTCTCTTGGGACAATTCTGCTGCGAATCAATGAAACCAACACATCTGTGCCGGTGATCTTTGCCATGAAGATCGGCTCTATGAACTCTGTATTAGCCCGTGATGGCTTAGGAGACAAAAACGACGGAAAGGATGATGTGGAGGGCGTTAATAGAAAGGTGAGTCGGGAAAAAAGGCGGGACACACGTGAAATAGGAAAATGAGTGGTCGAAAAAATTCAGCGGTCATTTAATGGTGAAGGTGGGAGTTGGGGCAATGATGGTTTTATTCGTCAGAGTCTACAGGAATTGCTAAGAAAATGAATGCATAAAAAGGGAGAAATATAGCCAACCAGACTACAAGACGAAACGAAAAGTTATTTATTGGACGTTAGCTTATAAATGAAGGCATCTTTCTGGTGGCGGTTGTCGGGAAGCATTTGGTAGATAATTTGAAAGAGGTATTCCATTATTTGAAGCAGAGGGCAAAGTTGACTGAATGGGCGAGTTTGTAGACATTATGGGAAGAAGAATAAAAGTTGAGAAGATATGAACGAGAATAGGGGAGGAAAGGAGAGATATAAAAGAAAGAAAAGGTGTAAGAGAAGAAGAAACGATGAAGAAAATAGAATCTAGATACACAATTTCGTATTCAAAGAGAAAAAGTAAGAATGAGTAAGTGACTCATTATTTAACTCCATCAAACTCTGCCAAGTCTCTCTCATTCTGTCTGTCGATCTCTCTCCATGTATATATATATATATATATATATATATATATATATATATATATATATATATATATATACATATATATATGTGTGTGTATCAGCTGGCACCTAGCAGTACATATAAATAAATAATCTATCTATCTATATATCTATCTATCTATACTCGCTTTCTGTATATATATATATATATATATATATATATATATATATATATGTGTGTGTGTGTGTGTGTGTGTGTGTGTGTAAATGTGTGTGTGTCTGTCCTCACTTATCTATCTATCTATTTCTATGTATATATATCACTCTGTTCTCATCTATCTATCTATCTATCTATCTATCTATCTATCTATCTATCTATATATATATATATATATATATATATATATATATATCAGTCTGTTCTCATCTATCTATATATCTATTGTTTAGACTGTTTAGATCTATTTACCTATCTTGACGTGTTCATATCTATGTTGGTCTGTTTATATCTTTTCTTCTGTCTCATTGACTTTCTTTTTCTCGTCCTCTCTGTATCAAAGGATGATAGGAAGAAATATGAACATAATGTCATAGAATTTGAAATGACCATGACAGGTAAATGATCTCTAAACAGACAGATGAAAACAGACTGAGATAGATAGATATGAAAAGACTGAAACAGAGGGGAACAGATTGAGAGAGATAGATGTGAAAAGAG